>JANVCC010000270.1:6102383-6239962 GCA_025345505.1 Todiramphus chloris collaris
CTTTTCCTTTTCCTTTTCCTTTTCCTTTTCCTTTTCCTTTTCCTTTTTTTCCTTTTCCTTTCAGAAGCTACTGTTACTTTCAGTTTCCCTGATGAAAGCACACATCTGAAGCCCAGAAAAATCTCTAGGGAAGCAGACAGGTGGTATTTGCATGGGGTACCAGCTACCAAAAGAGCAAAAGCATAACTGCAGCAGGAAGGTGATGGAGGAGATGGTCGTTTACCACACTGGATTCAAAGGTAACTACCTCCAGACAGTCCACTCAAAGCAAATTGCATCAAAACCACCTTCCTCGCAGATGAGGAAGGTGTTAACTTCCTGCTCTGCGTTCAGAGCATCTGTAAACTGAGGCTTTGGTAAGAATGAAAAGTTATTTTGAGTGAATGCTTTGTTTCTGCAAGATTTGTATCCAGGCCTTTAGCTCCTGTAAGACAGTAAAGTTCCATTGAAGTAAGTGTTTTCAGTGGAGTTGTGCTGACTTACAGCAGCTGAGTATCTGACCCAACTTAGCCTTTCAGTGTAGCAGAGACCTAGCTAAGTGTTTAACTTTCCATTATTAAATGTCCACATTAAAAGATTGTTTAACTCAAGGAAAAAAATTATTTAAGAAGAAAAGTAATATTCTGGAAAAAAACGTTGACAGGAAAAATCTCTCTGAGTTATTTCCTTCTGTCCTTTGGGAGCTACACTTTGCAAGTATCCCAAAAACCTCCTGGAAAAAAAAAAAAAAAACCCTCTCAGATCCATCATTTTCATCACTTATTAAAAAAACCCTCTAGTCTTTCTCCTCTGCCTTTCTCAGCAAATAAACACATGCTGAACCCCACTGGTTGAGCTTCATTAAAAAAATAAATAAATAAAGACTGTCTGGGTTAGAAACAGTTGAGATAATTAAGAAAACAGTTTTCTTTTGACTGGCATAATTTTTCAGACAACAGACTGCTTCCAGTACAACCTAGATAGGAAGGTCTTCTGTCAGCCTTTGGACCGATTTCTGCAAAGCTGACATAAATACAATCCTCCTTTGCAGTCAAGTTTTCTGGGCCAAATATCAACCTTCCTGAACTTGAGTATGTTTTGATGGAAGAACTCAGTGGGTATTATTTTTTAACCTTATGGACCATCTTCAGTTTGTGTTTAGAATTTTTTTTTTTTTTTCAAGCAAAAGGGAACTTGAGTGATGCTAAAATGCATGGAAATGCCAGGCAAATATAAAGCCATATCCTCCTGCTGTGGGAGGTGGACAGAACCAAATTTTCTGGTCCTTACTCTCTTTACTGGAATGGATTATAGAGAACCGTTAGAGGTTTCAGATCAGAACTTTCTTGTTAAGATCTTACATAGGATTTTGGGTATCTGAAATGCCTACTCAGTTGCCTCTGCAGCCATGGAGGTAAATGGTGTTTAGAAGATCCTCTCTCTTATTATTTTCTTTGTATTAAGGTAAGCCTTGAGCTAGTTACACTTTGGTTTCCTGTTGTGCCCAGAAACACCTTGATTAAATACTTCTAGTCAGTGGGAGGGAGATGTTCCCTCCTCCTTTCTGTCCTCCACACCCGTGGTAAGTTTTTTACGAAACCTATAGATTGCATCCCCCAGGGCAGAGAGCCCTGCGACCTGGGTGCACCAGGCTAAAAGCAGATCCAGCAAATCACCATCACTCCTTTTAGCAAAGAAAGGCTGGGTGTGAGGAGTCCAGTTTGGTAGCTTCTTTATGAGTGTGTTCTTTCTTGAGATCATGTGTTTTGCTGGTGGAGAGCAGAGTCCACTTCCTCGTCTTTGCTGCAGAGTTCTGTGAAAGATGTACCTGGGTGCAGGAGTTACTGGAGGGTCAGCACTGCTGCTGCCATGGAGCTGAGCTGTGGAACCCAAGTCAGCGTGAAGGTTTTGGTGGACTTCTTGGAAAGAGTAGGTTGCTTTGGTGTCCCTGTTGCATTTCTGCCTTTGTTCTTCCAAAGAATTGCAAAGGGAGAAAGCAGAGACTGTACACAGATGATGCTTGAATATGCAAATATATTCTATATGTCCCTAAATAGGTAAATCTTATAGCTTATTGATAGCAGGGGACAATGTGACCTATGGTGACACTCTTACTATTAGTGCTTATGACAAGATAAATTTGTAATGCTCCTGACCCATCAGAAGTGGGTCTCCTGAGATGTTTTGTGTCTGGATTAGACTGACATCTTTCCTTTGATCTCATTCTCCTTTTTTAGGGAGGAGTTTTTAAACTCCTGCTGAGTAAATGCTACGGGTCTGATGTAATTTGGGAAGTGTGTTAGATAAACAACACTGCTGAATGCACTGGCCAATTTGAGGCCATTTAGTTTTGCATCTGTGCTTTGGGTTTTCACTCCAGGAGGTAATGCTGAAATCAATGCCACTGTGACCCGTGGGTGGTTTGGAAAGCAACCCAAATGGTTGTCTTCTGTTTATAGTCCTTCATCACCTCCTTTTAGAGCTGTGGTAGTGATGAAAGCAGTGAATGAAGTGAACTTTTTCCCCACAACAATAGTAATGTGGAGAAAACCTTGTGTAGCTAATAGCCCTTATTTTCTTCTGTCCTCTTCCTTATTATTTTTTCTTTAATTTGGCAGCATCTGCTTTGAAGTGTATTAGACCAACTGTTGGAAACCGAGAGTTGTCTGAAGTTTTGACTTGCAACATTATAGTGTTAAATGCATCATAAGGAGGAATATTGAATTAATGGGGAAAAAAAAAGCCTGTTTCTGAACGTTAAGGTCACCTAGCCTCAATAGCTCACAACGGCTTGCTTTCCAGATTTGATTAGTGTTTGTTGACATTGAGAAAAGGATACTGCTTTATATACAAACCCCACTTTTGTTTTTCTTCTCCCTTTTCATCATACAGCATAGAGCCATCCAAGCAGAAAAAGTCAGTTGTATGACATTGGTACGTTAAGTCCAGGAACTGCTATGAAGTTCATTTTGATAGGAAGCTTGTCAAAAAATGTATTGTTAATCATGCTATTGAAGGACTTTGTGTGATCCAGCTGAAGGGCAGTTCAGGCAAATTCTTTTACAATTGCTTGAGCTGTTAGAGTTAATTGTAATTAAATAAAGTGAAAAACTTGGCTCAGGTTTACGTAGCACAGTTAAGACATTACTGTAAACATGGAAACACTGAATGTATAAATTTTTGAACTCTCTATTACATATTTCTACTACCTGATATCAGGAATGCAGATACTTGATCTAGTTTTTCACCTATTGCAGTAATAATACTGCTGTGACATTATAAAAGCTGGCAACTGGCATAAAATATCACCTATTTTTGTCCTTTAATAACAGTGAGTGCAATAGAGTTTCAAAGGTCCTTTTAGCCAGAATCTTGTGATTTAGAAACAGTCCTAATTCTAGAGCATATACCTTTGCAACAATATTGGGAATATTTATGTTTACTTCAATCCTTTCTTCAAAGTGCTCCTTAAATACTGGTTATATAATTCCCATCAGAGTCCCATGGGGTGGGTTTTTCTTATTCCCATTTAAAAGGTGGCAGCCATGAAACATTAAAGAAAGAAAAAAAAAAAAAAAAGAAACCCCAACTATTTTTAGTGTCTTTTGTTTTTCCTGCAGTATTAGGATGAAGTGTAATCTCTAAGAGGGAAAAGTCCCATGTTTCAAGTCAGGAACACAACTGTTCAGGATAGTTTCTGAATGAGAAACCTTTTAATTAGGGTGGGAAGCCTTAACGATTTTATTTTTTGTTATAGAATCTGCACTGATTTAAAAATAGTCATTAATATTAGAAACATATGGGTTGTAATTTGCTGGAAATTTGGATTTGGGTAAATGAAAAGCTGTTTGTAGGTATATGCTCTCCACTTCCTTCTCCCCCCTGCTCCTCCTCCCAGTTATGTTTCTTCTTTTCCTCCCCCAGTTAAAACAATTTCAAAAATAAAAACCGAACATACAAAACCAAACCAAACAAACAAAAAAACCCCCAAAAAACCCACAAACAAAAGAACCCAAACCCAACCAACCAAAAGAAACAAACAAAAAAAAGTCTTTAAAAGCCATAGAAGAAGAGGACTCTTAAGACTTCTGTTTTTTCAGATCATTTTTGTAAATCACAAAGGATGATACTGTTCATTTCTTTCTTTCTGTTAAAAATAACACTTTTTTTTGTTGTGCTGCTGCTTTACCCACAGTGGCAGTGAAGATCAGCCTGGTACTTGTTCCCATTGCCATGCAGTGTCACAGATAATACTCAGAAATACTCTCAATTATTATTAGCCCCAGTTGCTCCAGGGTGACTCTTCAGCGTGTAAAAATAAGCACGTGGATTTTTGCAGAGTGTGGGTCTCAGTGTGGAACTGCATATGACCAAGTCTTGCCCTGGCCTCATGAAGGAAAATAAATCTTAGGTAAGTACAGAGCTTGTTACTATTTCTTTGAGTCCTTTCACCCTGGTTCCTTCACTGTCACTAATTTGTTTTGATTGCGATAATATTTCAAGAGTTTGCATATTTTTACTTTGTCTGAATGATTCCATGGGGTCTTGGTTATTTTATATTACCTTGACTGTCGCAACCAGAATGAGAACCAGATAAAATTATGTAAATGTCAATGTCAATAAAATAAATTATTCTATTTTTGCAGATGTTCTTCATCTGGATTGAATTTGATTGTGGATGCTTGTCTCCATGCATAATGATCCAGAGCTAAAGGATGAAAGTGTTCTTGGAGCAAAGAAAACACATTCAGAATCTTTACTGTAAATTATACACTATACAAAATCAGTCCAAATTGTTCAAACCCTTGGACAATTACAATGTTATTCTACTCACCATGCTGAGTACTGTGTAATTATCATGGTTAGCAGCAGTTTTCTTGCTCTCAGCCCTGAAGGGAGATGCAGGCTTTACGGAACAAAAATAAATGCAGATGTTGGACCTTATTTTGTTTTCTGACTCAGCAACTGAAAATACCCACAAAATTTGAAGGATTTTTTTTTTTTTCTTCCCCCTACTTATTTAGTTGATATAGCACTAACAAAAACAGTGCTATTGATCAGATATGCACTGTGCTACACGTAATGGATAGCGTGGTTACTTGCACGATTAAGGAATTTGCTAGGTTGCAACCTCAAGCTTTATTTGTAAAAAGAAAGGAAAAAAACACCCAAACAATGATATTGCTCCCAAAGTGGGAAGATCCACTTATTAAGAACCATTCCTTTTTTTTTATCATTAGTTTTCCAGTTTGTAGGCTCACCCTTCTCCTATTAAGTTAATGATTGATTTGCTTTCATAGTTAATCACGGGTGAAACATGCTTCACATTAAGTCCATTTGTTTTGTAGGGCTAGTTTACTAGTTCTCTTCATAAAGATGATCAGTCTTCCTGACTAAAAGCTTTCCAGTAACATTAAATTCCAAGAACTTGTCTGGCTTGTGGGACAAGCTTTTGAACCTCAACAACTTCTATGTAATTGCTGGAAGGCTTTAATCTAAATCCCAAATGCTTCTGCAATCTTTGGGTGGAGCTACCTTCCAGTTAACATCAAACTTGGAGCAACTGGCTCAGGAAATCAGTAATAGAAGACACCTTTGGCTTGACCAGTTAGAGGTGGGAGTCCAGTTGGCATCAGGCTAGTTTGACTAGAAGAGAGCATTTGGGAGGCAGGGAGGGGTTTGCTGTTGATTTCTTTTAGGACTTTATGGCAAGTTCTGTCTAGTAAAATCTAAGAAGTATTTTCTAATGTGCTCATAAATACCCTATCAGGCTATGCTTGGATGCCCTGTTAGATATTATAAAGTCAACCCCCATAGAGCTGATCCCTGAGATGGGGACTCTCCAGTGATAGCGTTGGCTAAAGTTAGTCTTAGCTAAATTATGCATGTCTAGTCTACCTGGGGCTTCTTGAATGTGTTGCTGACCACAGCATGCTGCCATAGTAGACCTATGGAAGACTAAGGCACAGGTCACTATGCCTCTGTCTGAAGGGTGACAGCTGAAGGAGGTATAAAATTGGTTCAGTTCATAGAATCATAGAGGGTTAAGGGTTGGAAGGGACCTAGAAAGGTCATCTAGTCCAACCCCCCTGCTAGAGCAGGATCACCTAGACCAAGTCACACAGTTGCAGCCTTTCCTGTCCTTTCTTTTGCATGGTACAACACACGTATTGAAGGAGGAACGTGTAGAAACTTTGTGTGGCCTGAAACTGCTTCTTACTCTAGACAGACCTTGTGAAGTAGGTGAGGTTAGTAATGGAACTGTTGGTTCTCAGCACTTAGATTGCCATGGTATCTCTCTGAAGTGCTTTCATCTGGTTAATGGCTTTGTCTCTGCATTGGCACAGATGTGCTCGCTTTCTTTCCCATCTTGCCTGTCTTTACACAGTAATTTCAGGTGCATGTCCCACAGTTTCAAGATTTCTTATTTTTTTTTCCATGAAAGCCTTATTAGTTCCTGGGATCTGATTGCTTGCCTTTGTTCTACATCTGTCTTCCTAACTTCTAATCATGGGCAATGGTAGAAGTCTTTCATTCTAGGGAAAATGTATACTCCCAACACCAAAAGTTTTGGTAAGTATTTCACCTTCTCATCTATGGTGGGGAAAAAATTGGAAAGTTTTCTGTTAATTTCAGTGGATTTGGTCCAAGTTTTTAATTCTGTGTCCTTTTAATGTTCTATGTGAATGGCACTGGGCTATTCAGTTGTTTAGGTTCACCTGAGTTCCCAGTGGGATTAATTTGGGCAATTCTTCTATGTGCCAGAGCAATCAAGAGCTAAATTAGGCCTTATGGGTCATCTTTTTTATCTAAGTGGGTTTAAGAGGGTGAGGAATACTTGACAAATGTGTTTTGTAAGCAAGCTTTGTGCATTTTGTAACTACTGAACGACACTTAACATGCATTTACAGTGAACAGCCTTGAGATCCAATGATAAAAAGCACTGCATAGGAGTGTGGCATTATTATTGTAATAGACTGTTTCTCTGAAGCCAAGTATTGTTTTGATTCTTGGTACTTAATTGCAGTTCTCAAAAAATGGAGCTTTTCCTACCTATGAGATATCCTCGTGCCAAGCCAGACTAGGGCTCACTTTAACTCCAGATTCTGTACTGTTCCCTTCCTTTGTTTTTTTTAAAGTAGGAAATTATATTTTTCCTCAGCTTAAAATTCTTAATTTTCCTGAGTAACACAGTCTTTGAGTGCCAAAAAGACTTCAGTGCAAGGTTGTTTTCTCACTAATGTGTTTTCTTTCAGTGCATGTTCAGTCTCTAAGAGAGCAAATGCGTTTCCTAGAGGAAAAAAAGAATAAAAATAGTGTTAATTAGTACTTTGGTGGTATATTCACTGTATTCTGTTTTCAGCTTTGATTTGCTTAGACTGGAGCACTCTAACTTCTTAATGGATTTGTTTTTATACAAAAAAAAAAAAATTAGGCTAATGTTCCCATGCATATATATATATTTTAGAAAGAAATGGACTGAGCACACAGCACCACACACATGGAGTGAGTTGTGGTTGTATAGGATGTTTACTTCAGAGTGCTGCAATTAATCATGCAGAACTGCAAAATTAATCTCTCAAGCGCGTGCTAATAATGAGCCTTTTTAGAGCTGGACAGTAAGAAAATGCTGTTAGCGAGTAGCTTTACTGCAAGGCTTTCCAGGCGGTGTGAACTAAATCAGTCATAAATGCCACAGCTTACTACCCATCTCCTATTTAAACTAAGTTAAAAGGAAAACCACTTTAAGTCTTTTTTTTCAGGCAAAAGTCTTGAGTGGTAATTTGAAAACCGGTTGATAGTCCTGGGCTTTCTGTGGAAGAAACCAGACCCATAGAAAAACGTGAGGAGCTCAGATGGGAGCTGTTGCTCTTCTGAGGACTCTGGAATAGCCCAACCCTAGAGGTGATGCTTGACAGGGAAGCAAACCAGCTCCAGTGAGGGATTAGAGCCCATATACATCATGTTCAGTATAAAGCTGAGAGATATCGCCCCTCTGTCCCTGCTTTGCCGGCTTGGCTTGGCTCAGATCTTCTTCTGGTTTTTTCCTCAGAGCATCTGAAGGGGAAGGAAAATCACTGACCAGAATCAGTTCTGATCCGGCTGAAACCAGGACAATCATTTTCTGAGCTAGCTGTGTCTGAGTTTGCTTACAGCATTCCGAACTGGACATTTCCAGCTGAGAAAGCTGCTTGTGCTTGGGCAGCAATGCCTAACTTCACCTTGGTTTTGAAGTCCTTTCCCCAACTAGTAGGCATCTTCTCAAGTAGTCTACCTGGAGTATCATAGAATAACAGAATGGGAGGGGTTGGAAGGGACCTCTGGAGATCATCGAGTCCAACCCCCCTGCCAGAGCAGGGTCACCCAGGGCAGCCCACACAGGAACAGATCCAGGGGGGTTTGAAAGTCTCCAGAGCAGGAGACTCCACAGCCTCTCCGGGCAGCCTGTTCCAGGCTCTGTCACTCTCACAGTGAAGAAGTTTCTCCTCATGTTGAGGTGGAACTTCCTGAGTTTCACCTTGATACCACTGCCTCTCATCCTATCCCAGGGCACCACTGACAAGAGCCTGGCACCTTCTACTTGACCCTCACCCTGCAGATCTTTGTAACCATTCCTAAGATCCCCTCTCAGGCTTCTCTTCTCCAGGCTAAACAGCCCCAGGGCTCTCAGCCTTTCCTCATCAGAGAGATGTTCCAGTCCCTTCAGCATCTTTGTAGCCTCCGTTGGACTCTCTCTAGTATTTCCCTGCAAATGAGTAAAGTGAGTTCCTGCAGAGGTATGCTTCTAAATCCAGAAATCTGGTCTGCAGCCACACTTGCTGTTAAGGACATTAAAGTAGATTCTATATCAAAACTCTGAAAAGCTGACATTCAAACATCTGTTATTGCTAAGTAAATATTATTAATGAATAAGTAGGTCCTCAAAGACTTGTCAGTGTTTATGCTTCATACTTTTATCAATCTTTTGTATATTTGTTTTCCGTTCCATACTCCTATAAAAAGGAAATAGCTTCCTTCCCTGAACTGTGGGTAAGAGAAGAGCTCTGCACAGTCACATGAATAAACTTGCACCCTGCATTGAACGGACAAGAACTTCTCTGTGGCCCAAAGTTTTCCCAAGATAAATTTCTGTTTGTTTTCCACAGTACTATCTGGTGAATAAACATGACCATTCCCCACTTCCCATCTCTCACAGCTCGCTGTAGGTGACCAGTCAGCCAGTTGGTGCCAGATTAATGACAGAAAACAGATTTTAGTGTCCAAGTCAGCTGTGACTGATGGGACACTCTGCTAATTCCCATGAAAGCTAACTAATATTCCAGCTGACATACTGCATTTATAATCCAGACTGTAACAGGGAGCAGGTTTGGTTTTGGTTTGGTTTTTTTTAAAGAGCAAAATAAACCACACACAAAATCCTTTTATTGATCAGGGAAGGGAGGGGGGGAAAAAAAGGCAGTTTAATCTATTTTCCTAAATTCTATACCACTGAGGCCTCTTCTCTTTTATCACAGTGGAAATACAAAAACTCTGGATCAGCCTTTCTCCTGGGCTTGCAGCAGTTTTCTCTTTCTCTTTGCAGTCTTCAGCAAGAGCAAATTTAAAACATAAAGAGACAGTGTGGGTTTGGGGTTTTTTTTTTGTGTGACACACCATGTAAAACTTGGACTCCAAGTTGGAATTAAGTGATATATTCTTGGCAAAAAAAATATTACAAAATGAACGGAAAAAATTATTCCATAAATGTCCAGACTATTAAGTTTGGTGAGTTGCTATTATTTATCTTGGTGTTATTTATTTTATTACTTGTCTGTGACAAAATTATAGATAGCTATGTATATACAAATACTTCTTTGGGACTATTATCCTGTTTCAAGTGTGAATGTTTGAAAGAAAGAAAATACAGTCCCACTACTAATGCAATTCAGAGTTAAGAGAAATACTATTTGTTTATATCCTTTTTATTCAGTACAATCCCCCTCCTCTTTGGAGGTTTTGGTTTAATTTAAGGCAAAGGAAAATCATTGTTATTTTCTCCAGAAAGGTGTTGGAGAGGATTGCAGGGAAACTGTGGCAGAATTGTTAGCTTTTCTTTTGTTAAGTGTTTTGTGGAGAAGCAGAAAACTTGTGTAAACTGTAAAGCAAAAATACAGAGATTACTGACAGCAGAGTTTATTTCTTTTTTCATAGGAATTGTTCCACCCACGAAGCCATAATGGATGTAAGCTCTAAACAAGCCTGGCCTTTCCCCTTCTGCTCACATGTGGAGAAATAGGTACTATGTCTGAAGGAGCAGCTTTTTGTTTGTGTGTGCCCACAGACGTTTATTAGCAGTAGACTACTCAGACATGCCTTTTAGAGGCAGCTTTGGACAAAGAGGCAGCTTGAGCAAAGTGGCAAGAATGGTGTGGAAATCTCTTTAGTAAGAAAAGCCCCCCATGTTGAGGGTTGTTAAGGGCTGGCTGTGTACTTGTGACACATCACGTAGCCCATCAGCTTGCAGGGAGAACTAGGACCCTACTGCAACAGCCTCACAGAGCCAAGGTATAATTTGGGTTGGAAGGGCAGGGCTCCTATTTTCTTCCATCACCAAAGAGAGGAATTGTCCAGCAGTTCCTCAGGAATGACCTTCATACCACCCTTGGCCTGACAGATACTTCAGCTATGTACTGAACAATACTGCTCGTTACTTTTTGTGCTTCGAGTATGGAAGCAGCTATGGGAGGATCAAAAGTACATGCTTCGTAATCTGTTTGGTACTGATTTGTATTTTCTTTTCTGCCCGGAGGACTTGAGGAATCTTTGTCTGACAAAGTCATTGTTTGGGATGAGTGCTGCAGGTTTTTTACTCCTGACCAAGCTCCAGCTCCCTGTTCCATGTTCACTGCCTGTTTGACCTTGCCTTGGTTTAAAGGCAACATGCAACGAAATCAAACAGAAGCCAATAACCTCCAGCTCTTGCAAGCAAGAGATACCTGCTTTAGCAGTGCCAGAAAACAGAGTTGAAGCTTGCTGAACAGCCACTCCTTCAACCCTCTGCCTTAGACCTGTGCTTCCACGGGTGGGTACGCTTCCGTGAGTGCGGCAGCATTCGTGGTTGCTGCATGGCCTCTCTTGTCCTTACGTGCCTTAGGTGGGTTCCCTGTCCAGATGCTTTCTGTAAACCCATTCACCAGCAGCAGAGGGATGCAGTGAAAAACTCAGTAACCAAAGTTATTCAGCAGGCATTCTGTATTTAGCGGCGCCGGACGCACCGGGGATCACTCCTCCAAACGTGTGTCCTGATGCAAGCTGGGTACATAGTTTATATGCAGGTTAAACATACATTTTCATTATATTTCTTATATAAGTCTTATGCTAATGTGCTCCTGAAATTCATTTACATAGGCCAAGCATGTGTAATAAAATTAGGGGTTAGGGTCTTTTCTCCCCTCGGGGATCTTTTGTGACCTCTGGTGGTCATTTACTTCATCTCTCTTCTTCATCACCGTGTTCTTTTAGTGACCTAAAGCCTAAAATCCTTCTTCTTGCCACAAAACCAGTTCTTGTCTGTTCAGCATGCTTGGGTGCCTCGAGATGTCTTGTTGTCCTGTTCCTGGAGATAACCACTATCTACAAGGTTATGAATTTCCCAGTATATCCCTATTATACAACTACCCATTTCTTGTTGCTGCTTGTTCAAAGATTAGTAAAACTCCACCAGACATCTCGTCCTCTGCCTTCAAGAGGAAGGTGAAGGATGAGGATGGGGACTGCCTGAGAGGAGAAGGTGGGCAGCAGGGTGAGGGATTTCTGCTTGCAGTAGAAAATCAGGACAGGGAGCGCTGGGTGTGGGGCAGGAACAGGAATGGGTGCCTGTGGCTCCCAGAAAGGGGGGAGGTTAAGTTCAGCAGAAGGCTCAGGTACTACAAAAGACACCAGCAGAATACAAAGGCTTTTTCTAACAAGCTAAGTCAGTTCATTGGGTTAATGTATGTGATAAATATATTTTCTGTGTAATTAACTCAAAGCACATTATTGATAAATTTTAATTACTCTATTATTAATGGCTGAAGCTTTTGTAGAACACTTAGGTATTTAACAAGCTACAGATAATTAGCTTATAGAGATATACATATATAGATAATTAGATATTAATCATTTAAAGCATGAACTGTAATTTAGGAAGCCTGTTAATTGTCATGTAACTTTGTAAGCTATCATTTTAACTGCCAGTGACATTCATTTGTATTTCTCAGCACTTCACTGCATATTTTCTATTAAAATAACTGTAGGGGGAGTTAGATCATAAACAAATGCAATACAATGATCCTTTTATCTTTAGGTTACAACTTGCTGATCCAAACCCAACTCAGTAGTGATTAAAAATTGTTGCTGCAGAACAATACTGGCAGAAGAACAAATGGATCCCCTGAATAAATACAGGCTGATAATTAGAAGACAGTTTCTAACCATCTGGAATAGCAAGCAGCCTGCAGAAGGTTGTGGAACAGCCTTCAGAAGACTAGTGGAATGAGGTGGTTAATATTTTTTGAAGATAAATCTTGATAAACTTCTGCATGGGATTGTTTCAGGATGGTTGTCTGCAGCAACTGGAGGCTGAAGTTCATGCTGTTGCCTTCAGTCCATTACCGGGGATCAGAATTGGGGCTCTGAAATAACCTTCAATACTCACTCACTATGAAGCTTCTATGTTCATTCCTGCTCTTCAAATACCTTTTTCTGTCTTTCTTTGTTCTGAAATAGATTTGAAGAGTTTTGAAACACCAACATGCTAATTCACAGTTTCAAAGCAGTAGTTTGTATTAACAAAAATGAAATAGAGCACTATAGATGATTATTCAGCTCCGTACGTGCCATTTACATGAAACTTTCCTGAGAAAAGAAATCCAGTGGAAAAATCTATTAATATTTTGCTTTTTTTGAATGTATTTGTTGCATTGAATATATTGAGTTGTTGAGGGTTTTTAGTGTAAACTTCTCTTCTGGTAAGTTTGCCATGTAAAATGGAGCAGTCCACCCTAACCTTATGACCAGTTCAGTTAGGTGCTAAACTTTCACTGGTATTGTCAACATCAGTGTATCATAAAGTTGAATCTTTTATTTACCTCACAAGCTTGGTATTTGATTAAGATTACCATTCCGTTAATGTACTTAAATTGACATTTAAGTTAACATTACATTTAACAACACTGCATTTAGCATTACATGAAACGTACTTAAAATACTGTGGTTAATATTAAAATTGTCACAGAAATTAAAACTGAAATGCCACTGAATCAGATGGTCTCCTGACCTCCTGCTTATCTCAGACTGCAACTTTGAACCAGAACTTCAAAAGCTTGTGATAGGCCAAAATGTTTTTCTTCTTTCTTTCTTTCTTTCTTTCTTTCTTTCTGTCCCTACTGCTTGAAACCCCTTAGGTGGTAGAAAATGATGTAATATTTGCTCATGCCCAAACCTGTTATTTGCTTCTGTTTTCTCCTACTTGCCAGAACTATTTCCCTAAATGTGTGTTGCCTTTTGAAGTTAAAAAAAAAAAAAAAAAAAAAAAAAAAAAACCTGTTAATTTGAAGGGGATATTTTGGGTGGTTCTTTGTGGAAAAAAAAACCCCAAACCAACGGCATTCACATGGAGGTGAACTGCAGTGCAGAGCTCAATGCTTTTCTTTAAAGACAGCATAAACTTGGAGGGGCAAAGCATGAGAGCAGTCATTTATTTTCTCTGGGTTAATGGCTTTCAGCTGGACGTCCCTCTGCTGAATAATGACTGAGCTGCTACATCAGCCAGGCTCTTCCACTGCAAAACATGTGCTCAGTTAATGGCATTGACATATTGGAAGTTGGAATGAGCCTCCCTACTTGAGTTGTTCAAACACGATACATCCTACCAGAGCGAAATTAAATAAGGAGATGTGACAAAAGAGGAGGATTCAAGAAAGATGATAGTGTGTTCTGAATGTGTAGCATCAAAGAGGCTTTGGTTTTGACATCACTTGTGCCGCTCGTTATTTAATCATTCCCATCCCGAGTATTTATTTTCTAAAGGGAAAAATTGGTTTTCAGATTTTGAGTTCTATGGTTTTGATCTTTAGTATATACTTGTACTACTGAGTGATGCAGGAAAAATAATAAACAGTAGAGAGCTTGGAGCACTCTCTCGAAAATTGCTGAGAGCAAAATTTGAAAAGTACTTAAGCAGCATGTAAAATTTCCTGGTCCCTCTCTCATTTAGTCATGGGATTAAGTTATTTAAGCTACAGAGACACTTCTAGAAAGTATCCTGGCGTTTCTACAGCAGGGATCAGTGACTGTATACAAAATAATTACTTTGGCTATACCATGAGTTACCCTCATTTGTGAAATTTCCTTTTTTTTTTCCTTTGGTAATTACAGTTGGGGAAAATGCATTGTTAGCAAGTACCTGTAAAAATAGAGATATTGATTTGAATAGCTATTGATTTGCTTTGGTTTTACCTCTGGACACTGTTTCTGCAAGACAAATTCCTCTGCCTGCCTCCGTGTGCCTTGCTCTGCGTCTCTGCTAACTTGCACGATGCAGGCTGGTTGTAATATGAAGCCTGCAACTGGTTATTACTGGTGTGATAGCGTTCCCTTGAGTCAGGCAAGCTTTTGCTAGGCCCCTTTTTGTCTCACCCTCAAAGGCTTCTGACCCCATCTGCCAGCCTCCTAGGTGGGCAGAGGCATTCTGGATGATGTGTGCAACGGCATTAAGTGTGCAAAAAAGCAGGAGTGGGAATTTGTGAGGTCCCACGTGAAAGTTCGTTGGCCACCCAGAATTGCATTCCAGAAACGACAAAAGCTATCAGTCTTGTGGGTACAGACCCTTTTGATTTGCTGACAGTAATAATTCCACCCCTAACTCTTTGGTAATGCATTAGCATTAACTGTAATTTTTGCCTTTAGACAGGCTGTGCCGTACAGCGTGACGGTTCCTACCCTGTAATTGTAGGATCCTCATTAATCAAAAAGAATATTATGACATTGTGAGCTCACAAGAAAGACAATTCTTGACTGACACAATAAAGGCCTAAATTATGCTGCTTTGATGATTAGAGGTGCAAAATTGCTTTTTTATTTTTTTTGTTCCCCTCTCTTGTGAAAATAGGATTTAGCAGCTGTAAGGAAAAAAAAAAACTCCGTGTAATGAAAGCAGGGAGGGTTCAGAGACAAGCAACACCAGCTCTATCTAGAAGAGATATCTTTATTTCAAAAGGAAATTAAAATTGCAGAGCTGTTTTGGTAGCGCTTTTTTATTGATAAACCTGAGTTTAAATCTGGATCTCGAGGAAGAAATACGTGAGGAGCACATTGCTGCAGCACTGCTTAGTAAGTCCCTGCTGTTGGCCTTTAAAATCACAGAAATTTATATGTGGCTTTGGCCACTTTCCAAAGTGTGTTTTGACATATGTGAGAAGATTAATACTCAAATGCATCTCATAAACTGAACACAGACATATATTTTCACCTTTGCTTGTAAGGAGACAGAGATTCTGAATGATGAATGAAGGGGAAAGGAAAAAAAATACCGTGTTAAAGTTAAATGTCTTCCACTGAAGGTGTGTAAGGGAACCCCACTGAGTTCCGAGAGCAAACCTGAAGGCTGTTGCAATAAGCAGTGGTTTCAGTGAAGCCAGTCCAGCAGCAGCTCTTGGGAAGACCCAACAATCCTCTCATGACAGAGGACTGAAGGCTGAAGGGGTCCTGAGTAGGTTGTGTGCTCCCAGAGGAGGAGCCCGTCCCTGGTTAGGTGTGTGTGATGCGCCCCATGCATTCTGCAGTGCTGTGATTAACAGAGAAATTAATCAAAGCAGTGGTTTCTCTCCAGGTAGTCCTTGATTCTGAACAGACTGACTGCAGCACTTGCAGTCCAAGGAACCAGTAACTTAAACAAGTGCTCAAGACTCTGGGAGAGTTCCCCAAAGTGCTTCTGGAGTTGGTCTCCTCACATGCACAGGAGTTAAACGACTTCTTCCAGGCACTCTCTGCCATTACCTCAGGAGTAATCTGAAAGGAGACCTAAAATTTGACTTTTCCTTTGAATTCAGGAAGATGAGACTGAGATTCGGGGATGAATTCACACAGACATCCATCTTCATATGGTGACAGGGGAGTGACCAAGTAGGAGCTACTGAAATGCCAGAGCAGATTCACAGAAGCATAGAATGGTGGGGGTTTGGAAGGGACCTCTGGAGATCGAGTCCAACGCCCCTGCCAGAGCAGGGTCACCCAGGGCAGCCCACACAGGAACAGAGCCAGGTGGGTCTTGAAAGGCTCCAGAGAAGGAGACTCCACAGCCTCTCTGGGCAGCCTGGGACAGGCTCTGTCAGTCTCACAGTGAAGAAGTTTCTCCTCATGTTGAGGTGGAACTTCCTGAGTTTTACCTTCCTACCATTACCTCTCATCCTATCCCAGGATGTCACTGACAAGAGCCTGGCCCCTTCTACTGACCCCCACCCTGCAGATACCTGTAACCATTCCTAAGATCCCCTCTCAGGCTTCTCTTCTCCAGGCTAAACAGCCCCAGGGCTCTCAGCCTTTCCTCATCAGAGAGATCTTCCAGTGTCTTCAGCATCTCTGTAGCCTCTGTTGGACTCTCTCTAGTATTTCCCTGTCCCTCTTGAACTGGGGAGCCCAGAACTGAACACAATACTAGTGTTAGTTACTACGACTGCTAGTTAGTTCTGTCCACATTAGGAGCTGCTTTCTTAGCCCTGGCTGTGCTTTTGAAGTGAATCTCCCCCTTTAATGTGCTTGGCTTTGCACCCACAGAGGGTTGCTGTACCGAACCTTCCCATGAGCTTCACCCAGAAGCTGAGCTTCAGTAGGTTTTCAATACACAAGGCCAGATAGGAGTCAACTTGATGTTAACTTCCTCTGAAATTCATGTCGTGTGGATGTCAGGTCTTCAGCAGCAAAGGTTTTTGGCCTGTGGATCTATTCCTATGGGGATGTGCTGCTTTTTAACAAAGATACTGCCTTGGTTGTTCCTTTCCAGCTGAAATCCAGTGGCACTTAGAGGTGCCTCAAATCCTGCTAGGTGTCTTTGGAAACTCCATTAAGAAAATAGCCTCAATATCTCGATTTATTTTATACATAACTGGTATTTTGTGAAATTCTTGTATTTGTGTTTTGCCGTCGTCGGGATGGGACCATGGGGAGTGATCTGAAGTCTTGGCCATTTCTTCAGCTCAAGCATTAATTCATTCTTTTGGGAGGGCTCCAGAAGTGCACAGCATTTGGGCTGTGGGACTTCTGGGCTTCTTTCAGTGATCACATACAGATGGTATGAAAACACAGCAATCCAGATGGTTCCCACGGTATAAAGACAAAACTACGTGGAGCAGAGAATTCTTTCTGAGAGATTAGAAAAAAAAAATAATTAACTAAAATCTCAATCCTCATCCTATTTTTTTGTTTTGTTTAGTTATATTGAACCTATCCTAGCAATCCCAGAGTGAGACTCTTGTGACAAGTGGCCAGTGCTGCTTCCTCCAATTCTTCTCCTTGCACCATTGCCCTGATCTGGGGTCAGAGAAACATCAAACAGAAAGGTGGTCATTTAATCTGCTGCTTTTTGAAGAGTCATGTGGCAAAGGCCTTTTATTCAAACTTATAGTTAGAAAGGTGGATTTACTGAAGTACCATAGAAAGAGTGAAATCTAAATTGTAAAACCAAGCCTGAAGTAAAGCTCCATAGAAAACATTATGTCCAATACATGTTTATTATTTTAAAAACTACTTAGAGTAAAATCTGCATGGAGACTTAAAAAAATTAAGTCTCCAAAATGAATCTTCTTTTTCTGTTGCTCGAAATGGTAGATTTTTGCTGTTGTCTCACTCTGCAGACTTGCACACGGTCACTAAAATAGCCCAAATGAAGACGAACAAGGATCGACAGAGTTGTGCTGGATTTTTTTTTGGTTGGTTACTTTTGGTTTTGTTTTGTTTTGGGTTTTTTTGTCTGTTACTGGAAATTGGTCTTCCCTGATCTTTTGAACTGGGTCATCTGCTGCTTAATGAATAGTATTACTGACGTCAGAGGGAGATTCACCAAAGTCCTGAAACCACAGAAAGGGCGTAAGAATGTGAGCAGGGATGACTCATACTGGATGGTGGTGGTGGCTGTAGCTCTACAGATGTCTGGTCTTCTCACTTGCCATCCCAAACATTGAAATTCAAGCTATATTGATAAACATTTAATTTTTTTATTATTTTAATTTTTTTTGCAAGGGATTGTGCCCCTTCCTAATCATGTTTTAGTAATATGGTTAATTTTATCCAAGTATTGTGATGTCTAATATGAATTCAGTAAATGGTATTGTGTACTAATAAATGTGCTAAGAATAATCATATACTTAAAATAATAATAACTACAACAACAGCAATAAAGGGAATATTAATAAACAACCAGAAAGACAGCCCAACTATTTTTATCATCAGCTAGACAACTTTTCTTCTTCTAGATCTTATCAGCAGTAAAGAGAAGTTAATGAAAACCTTTGGAGACTTGCTGGTCGCAGGGAAGAAATTACTTCCATTATACACTGCAGAATGAAATCCATTTGATCTGTTTTAACTCCTGGCTGCTCAACAGCTTGGATGGGTTGAAGATTTCAATCTGCATACACAGTATAGGTACTGTTCTTGGTTTCATTAAATGTTTCTGCTTTTCAATGGACTGTGTCTGTCTTGCCCAAACTTTAAAATGGGCTTTATGAAAAACACTGCCGTGAGTAGATATGCATCTGACAGGAAAGGGCAGCATTTAACAGCGATTTACAGGGATGTAAGTATAGAAATACTAATGGAGGTAATTACTTGCCAATAGCCCTTATTAAAGCTTTAGTATATTAGCCTCCATAATTAGTCACCCTGTACGAAGACAGCATCTGGCTCTTCAAATCTCTTCCCAAGAAAGGTGCCGAGTTAGAAACCCAGGTTGTACACACTTAAGTATTTATAGTGTATACATAGACTTTTTTGAAACTATTGTAGGACGATTTTTTCCTCATTATTATTTAGATTTTCAGGTTTATATGGATCTTCAGATCTATTCATTTAGCTGTGATAGATTAGATACCCCAGGTTATTCTTACTTTTTGTCCTTCTGTCCTGGTTCTTCCTCGTGCCCTGCCACAGCAGGCTCGAGTCTAATTCTGCTTTATGACATGAATCCCAATTACAGCTAATCCTATTAAAAGCTCCAGTTATTTGAAAACATGTTCATTGGCAAGGACTTGAAAATGTAGAAAGTCCTGTGAGGACTTTGTGAAGCCTTTGCAGAGATTTTTACTTTGCTCATTGGTTTATCAATAAAAAAAGACCTAGTTTAGTAGCATTTGGGTAATTCCACCAAAAAAGGAAGTTAAATTTTAACATATATTTTGAAGTATTGTTTTTCTGTATTTTTTTTCCCCTTTCCCTTTCCTTTTTAATTTTTTTTTTGTTTATTAGTTGGTTTGTTTTTGGTTTTTGTGTGGTTGGTTTTCTGTTTGTTTTGGTTTTTTGGTTGGTTTGCGTGTTTTTGGTTTATTTTGTTTTGTGAGCCTGATGAAGGCCAATATTTGGCAGCAGCAACTGGACAGATGGGTCAAGCTTGACTTGTTTCTTTAGATCAGACCAAAGCAACATTCAAAATATTTAAACTCTACTACTTTTGTCACAAAGCTAGGTTCCTATATTTTCATAACTTGGCAGTCCTGCTGAGTTAGTTTACAAATCCAGATCCCTCCACTGTATGTTTTATCTTTCCTCAGCATTGCTAAGGACAAGAAAATGATAAATTCGGAGAAGGCTAAGAGGCAGAATCCGCTGTGAATTTGACACAAAACTTTGCAAAATGGGTCTTGCTTGCAGAGACCTGCCTTGGAAGCGCTGTGGGACAATCCTTTTAGCCACATAATTACTGCTCCAGAAGCTTCAGCAGCTCATTAGCAATTTCTGTTGTCCTTCTATTGTAAATATATACGTTTTGATACATGAAATTTTATGAAATTTCAGCATGGAGATGGCACTTCATCATGCACTGAAAGATTTGCCACTACCAGGTCTTGCTTAAATAGCTAAATGAGTTGCATGATCACATTATATTAGCAGCATTTGGGAATTTAAATAGGGAACTCTTGTCCACACAAGAGTGGCTGTTATTCACAATCAGCGTGGTGTCAGCTGGAATACCCATTGATACGGTTAAGAAGAAATAATTCTAGCTTCTTTGTCTCTTTCTCCTTCTCTGATGTGACCTGGGTAGTGTCAGGAAAGAATGGATTTAAGAGCTCTGTCCTGCTGCTACAGTTTGGAAAAGGAGTAAGATAGAAGTGGCTTTCCATGTTTTCAATGTAATTTTTACTTCTGGCTTACCCATCTGAAAGCACACTGCATTTACTGCCATGCTTCCATCTAAAAGGTAAGATTTCAGTCAAACTGTTCCCAAATTGTCTGTCATTCCATATTTTAAGTGCAAAGTGTTCTAAATTAGAGATGTTTTGTTTATTTATTTTGCGTGCGTGTATTTACTTATTTATATATATCAATTTAGGGACAATGACATGTAGGGAAAAACCCCACTTAGCTAATGACATCCAATCTTGGTGATAGTGATAAAAATGCAGTCATTTTGAAGTTCTGAAACTCATAAAATTGCCACATCTAGTTTATTCTGCACTCCCTAGAGCATTAAGCTGTTTAGCACAAATCTAATTTCCCACCCAACAGCTCAAGGCATTTAGTGCTCAGTTTGGTTCCAAAGAATTAAACACACTCTTATAAATTGTGATAGTCTGTGTGACTCTGTAGATAAACCCATTTTCCAATATATATGTACCAAGCATGAGAATATAAGAGGCTGCTATTGTGCAAGGGGTGATTACAATGGAAATACAGGTGAAGTTACAGGAACATTTGCTTCAAGGCTAATTAATAATGATTAATAAGAGAGAAAGCACTTGTAAAGCTCAGTGAGTGAAGGATAAATTGAAGGAATTAATAGGTAAAGACTATTCCATGTCTTAACCCTTATTAGGTGCAAAGCTTACCATGGATATGCAGTGGACCACCTCTTTGAGTCTAAATTTCTCATGTCACAGTGATGTGGAGTGAGATGGATTTTCTAGGCCACCTAACCTGCACTATCCAAAGCTGAGAAAGGGGCTGTGGTAGTTTTGACTTCAGTGTATTAATCTGGACAAAAGAGGACAGATGACCTGAGAAGCTCAGTTTTGCAGTTCTGTATATGTAGCATAAAAATGTGTCAGGGATTCTGGAATCTGTCTCAAGTCGTACAGGGTGTATGGGCAGAGAGATAAGAATTTCAATTTTCTAAATTCAGAGCCAGAATGAGCCCAGCATGGCAATAACATGAAAATTGAAACAGAAGTTTTTTCTCTGAACTGCATACCCTGTGATCTTTAGCAGGGACACACACACACACACACGAGAGAACTCAGTGCTATATAATAACAAATTACTGTATGTATTATACAGTACACAAGTAATTGCGGCCATTACACTGATGTGGAACATTTGCATATATATTTTCAAACCTACATTTCAGATGGAAAAGCTTAAAAAAAGAAAAAGAAAGAAAAAACCCAGAAACTTAAAATACCCCTAACATCTGCAACTTAGAAATGCCTTTGAGTAGTTGAGGGGAGTTTCACCACTGACTTTGGCAAGGATTAAAACCAGGCTTTTACCCCTACTGTTTCTAATGAAAGGGCTCTTTTACATTTCTGAGTTCTCTGTCTGGGAAGAATAAGCAGAGGGATTTTGCCTGTGGGACCTAGAGATCTCCAGAAGTCAAATGATTGCTCCCTGACAGGATGCCCTTTTCAAAGGTGACCTATGGGGCAGGATTTTTTTCTCTCCTGTCCCTCACCTGGGGACACTGCTGGTAAGCTCTGCTCGAGGGAGTTGTCTCCAGACTTTCTGTAGCACACCTGCTCCCTCCGAATAACAGGCTGATAGCTCCAGATTTGCTAAGGGTGTATTTTCTTTCTTGGTAGTTATTATTAGTGAGCTGGGGGTTGGTCTCTCCTCCCAGGTCACTAGTGATAGGACAAGAGGAAATGGGCTGACGTTGCACCAGGGGAGGTTTAGATTGGGTATTAGGAACAGTTTTTTTCCTGAGAGAGTGGTGAGGCCTTGGCACAGGCTGCCCAGGGAAGGGGGTGGAATCACCATCCCTTGAGGGGTTCAAAACCATCTAGATGTGGCACTTCAGGACATGGTTTAGTGCCCATGAGAATGTTTAGTGGATGGTTGGACTTGATGATCGTGAAGGTTGTTTCCAACCTTAGTGGTTCAGCGATTTTATTAGAGCTTCTCTGTGCTAGGCATGAGAGGAGACAATCTTCCTTGTTCTTTTCTTGTTCTTTAATCGTTTCCTCCACCCCCATGTTGCTTCCTTCTCTGCACTGTTCTTCCTCAGTTAACCTGTGATGCCCAGTGCAACTTGGTAGTGTTTATTAATCCTACAGGCATGGAACACAGCATTCTGCTTCCTACTAGATATTTTTAGTTTCTAACATAGCCACCGAGTTTCACCTTAAGGCAGCTGCCTTCCTAATGCCCACAAGAGTAAGCAGCACTGCTAACACAACTAATAGATGCTTCTGCTCCAGTATCAAACTCCTGCCAGGACAGATGACCACTGTGCACATAGATTGGTCAGATAGATACCCCAGACTTTGGGTTGTGTAAAACGGAATAGCACTGAAGAGTGTAAGAGAAAGCCAAGATTTTGAGGTACATAGATGCACGTAGCTTACAATTAGCTTCTTGCTCCTTAATGTTTTTCCTCTTCACTTTTCTTCTAGAAGTTTTTCCCATAAGCAGGTGCTTCATAGCAGGGAGCCTCTGTGTTGGACCGGAATCTGTGCTGCCAAATGTCAAAGAAAATACACATAAACTCCATTTTAAAGCTAACCCAGGATGTCGTCTGAGGTATTTACTCTGTAGATTGTCACTGTTAGTGTCTTTATAATTCTTCTCAGTCTTGCCCTTTAGTAGGAACAAAGAAACTGAGTGAGGACTGAGTTTTGCTCTTTCCTGGTATATTGTCCGTGGAGCTACAGAAGTGGTGAATCTTTCACTAAAAAGAAATGGGTTTTATTTTCTTGGTGATGCATTTCCAAAGTTCATTTTGAGGATAATTGTGTTGAAATGTCAACGTCTAATCCATTTTTCTAGTGCAAGATAAAAAAAACCAAAACAAAACACAGTGCCAGACTGTCTGCTCTCTGAATACTCTGCCTCACAGTCTGATCTCTGCTCCTATCTTTGAACTTCAGGCTTTGACCAGTCAGGTCCCTCCTGCACCTTGAAACAGCGATGAAAGTTAAGTGGTGTTTGTGCAGTCTTAACGTCACTCCAACGACATCCAAACGAGGAGGAGGTTTTCTGGATCCTGAGCATCTTCTGCGAGCCCTGAGAGGGGGAGCTTTTAAAAACCCAGCTCCTGTTTTTTGGCAAGGGTTTGGAGATGAGGTGTGCTTGGTTGGTTGGTTGGTTGATTGATTTTCTTAGGAGATAGGTGGAATGGCAGCAAGAGGCAGAAGCTGAGGTGGGCAGACAGGCTGTGCACTAGAGAGGAACCGTGCTGGGGTGGAGGATAGGAGTGCTTGGGGTGAAAGGATGCTGAGCAGCCAGCTCCAGCCAGGCACAGGCAGCAGGAAATAAGTTTGAGTCTGAAGGGAATGCTGCTGCCTCTGACATCTTAGAGTAAGACCACCAGGCACCTGGGGAGGTGTGATGTAAAAATGCTCAGAACTGTTGTCCCCACTGTGTAATACAAATACAGCTCAGTTTTTTTTCAAACTGAGCTTCCAGCTGGTAGTGCTGGGCACTTGAGGGTAAAACACATTGGCATTTTGCCTGCAACCTGGATGCAAAACTGTGTCTCTAGATGCTTGTTTACCTGACTGAAGGGTAGGCTTGCTTCTGCAAGGAACTGTGACTGCAAAGAAATGACAGGGGACATTTCTTTTAAATGCAATACCGTGTATAAAAGAAAATAAAGTAATATGAAAAGAGACTCAGTTAAAAATCTGTATTCTATAGTTTTATGGTGTTAGAAGGGAAATGTTTCTTTCTTTCTGGAACATGGAGGGCTGCTGAGATGTAAGTGTGTAGGGTGGAAAGCCAGAAGAGGGACGAGGGGGGTGTTTTAGGGCACTGATGTTCTCTGAACACATAGAGTGCTCTGTGAAAAATAAAACTATCAGGTTAGCACATGTTCATCTCTTTGACCTTTCCATTCAAAAAGATCAGCTGTGATAGAAAAAAAATAATAATAATAATAAAGGCTTTTGGAGCCTCTCTCGAGACGCAAACTTTTATTAGCTATACTTAGGGCTAAGTAGTTTAATTCTCCCTCAGGGATCGTTGCTTTATTCCACTTGATTAAGCATCCCCCTAAACCATTCCTTTTTTAAAGAAGCTACTCCACAGTTCTGCTTAATAATACGCTATGTGGTTTTTTTTACAGGAGATAACACCACCAAGGGGCTACAGCACTAGTGATGTCTCTTAACAGCCCCCCCTCCTGTATCAGCTCTCTTTCCCTACCAGGTATATTTATCATTTCCACCACTCTGACATTTCCAGCTCTGCTTCCCAGGACCAGCTTCTTTCTCTTCTCTTCAGTAGATTAGTTTGCATTCTTCAGGATTAAAAAGGTTTAGAAAGCACCGGGGAGTTGGCAGGAAGAGCCAGAGTTGTTTAGAAATGTCAAAAAGTGTCAACCCAGCAGCCATGTGGGGGATGGCAGCACTTTGCAAGCAGCCAGTGCCAGAAATAGCATCCCTAAGAAAGGGCCAGGCCATGCCACGGAGATGATAATAAAAATTTCTTCTCTTCTGAGATAAGAGGGGGGGAGAGATTTTCTCACTCCTTGAGGCAATCAAGGCCCAATAAATCAAGCGGCAGAGCTTACAATATAACAAATAGCCAACTGTCCTGGTCGGAGTGAGAACAGCACTAATTCTGCCTGGTGCTGTCCCTTCCCAGCTCAGTCTCTTCTCCCCCTGCCCTGGCTGCAGGCAGCAGCTGTTGGCACAGGCAGTGGCTGCTCCCAGCAGGGATAACACCCCATGGGCAGAGTCAGTACCAAGGGCTGGGGGGCAGCCCGAGGCCACTGCTGGGGCTTGTGCCCCACACTGGGGGTGCAGAAAGGAAAAGGTGGCACCTGAAGAGAGGAGCGGCCAGGACAGGGGACCCCAGACTGACCAGTGAGGGATCCCAGCCCATGGACCCCATGGTCGGGATAAAGCTGAGGGTCAGGAGGGTCTCTTTGCCCTCTTCTCCAGCTCTGCTTGGCTTGGCTCACATCCTCTTCTGTCTTCTTCCTTGCAGCATCCCAGGAGGACTCTGTCTGTTCTGCCTTCCATCCTGATCTGTGTGTTCTTGAATCCAGTACCAGAATCCAGCTCCTGAACCCAGTTTCCATCTGCTGCTGGGCCCAGTCTGGGACTCCCCTGGTGCCTGCTCCACAGCATCAGTGGTGATGGTGACATAATTGCCATCGGGGGGTTGGTTTCAACACTGGGTTTGGATATATTTGTATCTATTCCATTTTTATGATTATTACTGTTCCAGTTCCGTTTTCCAGTCACTGGGTCTCTCTCCCTTATTCCCTTTCTCTTCCCCATTGGGGAGAGAGGGAGAGGGGTTAACAGAGTGACTGTTAAAGGTCTAAGGGGCCAGCCTGACCCTAAATTGTGACACCAACCTTACTGAAATAGCTCCATAGGCATGTCTAGAGGGGAGAGCAGATACAGCAGGGTAAGATTGTCTCTTGGCTGTGTGTGTCTTTTGGTTTGGTTTACTCTCGTCACTGTCCCACCTTTCTGTTTTCCTCTGCTGTTTTTGGCTCTCCTCCTTTTAGAAAGTGTGTGAGCTTTGCTTATAATGTTATAAACTGTAATATGTCCTTCCTGTGGCAAAGATTAGGAGCCGTGCTATTGCTTGGTGTGGCACAACAAGCAGCAGCACTATCTTAACAGGCCTTGGAGTTCATCTCTTTGCACTTGGGCTTCAGGTATAAATTCTTCGTAGTCGTGAATTAAATCCCCTGCCTCTCCTGTGCTATACATCTGCTGGTTGTGGCTCTTTTACGGGGGGGGGATGAATAATGTATGGAGTAGCTTGTGGTTCAGTGTGAGTATGGTGTGGTGGGAAAGGGAGAGAAGGGAAGAAAAGCAGTGAAGGAGCTGTGAAAGTCCCTAGAAAGCCAAATGGGCGTCTAGTTTTCCTTTCTCACTGAAGCTTAACCAGATCCTGTGCTCTGCCAGACCCGATTCCTTACAGCTCTGAGGGCTCAGGCCACTTCTTTGTGACAGTCTCATCCTTCTCCCAACAATTCTCCTCCTCCACTCACTCCAGCAGCCCACCCTCTGCCTCATGACAGTCCCGCTACAGGAGAGTGTGACACAACCATCATATTGATTTTTGAGGGCAAAGTCCTGTATATATTTCATCTGAGACATAGAAATAATTCACCTATTCCAGGGACCTGGCAGAAGAACTTTTTGCTCTGAAAGCTGTTCCTGGTTCTTGCTGGTAAAGAAAAGAATCGTCACTCAGTCCAGGTTTTAGAGGTTGGTTGGTCCCCCTCTAGGTGATTGCCCTCTGTACTCAGCATAGAGGTTTCAGCCTGATAAAGGTTTGGAGAGAATTCCCTTCAATTGTTTAGCATCTGTAGTTTCTTATTGAGGGAGGGGTGTGATTTCTCACCCAGGCTGGATAAAATACAGACTGTTGCTTCACTGGTTGATTTAGGGAAAGCTTAAATATTAAACTATGGAATGTTATTCTATATTTCCAGAGTAAAAGGCTGATAACTGGCAGTGAAAACGTTACAATTCTCAGACACTTTCCTTGGCTAGAAGATAGTCAGCCAAATACAGTCCTCAGATATTTTTCTACAATATCATGGCAACACTGCCTTAGATCCACAGCTTACAAAATGCAATTCCAAGTCCTGCAAAGATCTACATAGCCATTTAATCTTGCCATCAAGTTCAAGTGCACTAGGCTAAGGGCATGAAACGAACTCTTTGTAAGCTGTTTCAGGATCAGAGCACAAAAGTGAATCCATATATATATTTAAAAAAAAAGACTTTGGCAGTGTAAGAGCACTCTTGTTCCCAGAATCTAGATGAGCTTGAGAAAAAAGGAATGGAACAGAAAAATAAGATTTTCTTAGAAGATCCATTATCCCAGTGCAAACTGAAAGACGTGCCTCTCTAAAACAGTCATTTCTGCATGGTTCAGAACGATGAGCAATCAAATTAGGCAATGGGGAAGCCATAAAGCAAGAACAGAAGACTGCTGAATGGAGGCTGTAGTGAGGTGGGTGTTGGTCTCTTCTCTCAAGTAAATACTGACAGGACTAGAGGAAACGGCCTGAAGTTGCAACAGGGGAGGTTTAGGCTGGATATTAGGAAGGATTTCTTTACTGAAAGAGTAGTCAGGTGCTGGAACAGGCTGCCCAGCGAGGTGGTGGAGTCACCATCCCTAGAGGTGTTCAAAAAACACATAGATGAGGCACTTCAGGACATGCTGTAGTGGGATGGTGAGGTGTTGACGGCTGGACACCTAGAGCTCTTTCCCAACTGTGACAATTCTGTGATTCTGTGAATGGCTCAGCTTTGACCCGGGTTACAGAAAGTCCTGGGAGAGTTGGCATGTTATGTCTGAAAGAAGCTGAGCCATGGCTAACAACTAAGAAACTGCCTTAAGTACTTTCATTTTCCAGCACTTCTCAGATAGTTTAGCAAACTAGATTTTACAGTATCATCTTTAGGTCTTTCAACATATTTAGGGAAATATGCCAAATGCCTGCATCGCGAGATAACCATGTGTCTACGGCTTCCTGTGGAGGAACCTCTTTGATGTGCCACAGGTTAAAGCAAAACTCCTGAGCAAGCATTTCAAATGCTCAGGCCTCTTCCTTTCCTCTGGATCTTTAATTCAAGAGCTGTTAAAACAACCCCTTCCCTAAGTTCACATGTTGTGCTGTCATTCATTCCTTCCCTTTCCCAAACGTATAGATTTGGACTTCTTTCTAAACTCTCCTGTCTATCCCAATGTGGGTCCAGGAGGCAGCTTGAAGAGGTGGAGATGTGATGTAGATGGGGTAGCTTCCCAAGATTACAGCCTCCATGTGCGAGTCCCTCCAAGACCGGTCCTCCTGCCTATAGTCTGGCTGTACTCCAGGAGACAACCCCATTTGCTATATACCCGGTGGGATGCCTGAGCTTTCAGACAGCCCCTTTGATCCCAGAGGGGCACGATGCTCAGTGTGCTCCTGGGGAAAGCCAACGGAACAGTCCCGGGCTGAAAGCGGTCGGAGGCTTCTCCTTATCCCGTGTTAGTTTGGATCGGGGCAGGGGGTCGAGCCCTACCCTTGCCAAGTCTTCTCCTAATGGTTAAAGCCCCTGCGGGAAAGGAACCTGGTCCTCTCGCATCCCCTCCACGGTCTTCCCCTGGCCGGGGAGCGCTGGCAAGGTGGGGAGGGGAGGGATGGGGAGGGGGTGTCAGTGTCCCTGGGAAAAGACACCTCACTAGATGGCAGCAACACCACAGCTTTATGAAGTGGCCTCTGGGCATCCTTCCCCTCCCCCAGACCGCTCCTGTCTACAACAGCAAGGTTAAAGAAAAAAAAACAACCCAAAACCATATATATATATAAAATTCGATATAATCCTGCTGTACAGGGCTGGAACAGGAAAGCTGGGGTATGCTGAAATCTGCACAGCTTCACCCTATCTCTCTGGGATGCCTGTATATATTGATGGGGACAATCTTTTCAGCACGGCCTGTTGCAACAGGACAAGGGATAATGATTTTAAACTAAAAAAAGAGTAGATTTAGACTGGAACTAAAGATTTTTTTTTACAACGAGGGTAATGAAACACTGACACAGGTTTCCCAGAGAGCTGGGAGAAGTCCCATCCCTGGAAACGTTCAAGGTCAGGTTAGACAGAGCTTTAAGTTAAAGAGGTCCCTACTCACAGCAGGGGGGTTGGACTAGATGACCTTTGAGGACCCTTTCCAATCCAAAATATTCTGTGATTTTATGAATCTATATACATTAATATGTGTGTATCCATGCATGAATGTAAATATATATGTGTGCGTGAGTGTAAATATATATGTGTTTGTATCATAGAATCATTAAGGCTGGAAATGACCTTCAAGAGCATCAAGGCCAACAGTATACTATATATTATCATGGCCACTAAACAGTGTCCTGAAGTGTCACATCTAGGTGTTTTTTGGATCAGCAGGGATGGTGATTGATATCTCCAGGGATGATGATGATGATGATGATGATACTCCCTGGGCAGCCTCACCATTCTCTCAGTTAAGAAATCTTTTCCTAATATCCAACCTAAACCTCCCCTGGTGCGACTTCAGCCCATTCCCTCTTGTCCTATGTTTATGCCTAGAATTTTCTTATAAATAGGAAGCTAATAACCAAGACTGACTACCCTAGAGTTACAGGAAAGGCAGAGTCAGAGCAGGGACAGGCCAGCTTTTGGCTTGCAGTCTCCCCAGCATCCCTCCCCAGTGGTGGCCCTCAGTGTCTCTTGTCACAGGCTTCTGCACTGCAGTGCAAGAACAGCTACATCTCTCTTCTCCCACAAATCTGACAGGAATCTCCCACAAAAAAATAAACCCAGACCCAGATGGACAGGAATGGGCCTCATTGCCTGATGTCCTGATGGCACTTTGTGGTAAGAACATTTGGTAAAGGAAGACAACGGCTTATTTGGATAATGCTAAAATTTGCTGGTGGTTCTCTTTCTCAGAGCAACCCCTCCTCCCCTCAGACAGTTTCCTGGACCAGTTCACAGTCTCTCTCAGCTGCAGCCAACTTCTGCTGTTTTGGGATGGCTCAGCTAGTTAATAAATGTCATGCTGTACATTTCATTGAGCCCAGGATTAAGCATCACATCAGTGTAAGAGAATGTCACTTTTCCTGCCAGCTGCTGGCTGTGGCCTCATCCCCACCGTGGCCAGCCACATATGATGAGTGTGATGCCCTGAGCCTTCTGCAGCAGATAGGCACAGGGGTGTGTATGCACCAGGAGAAACACAGAGGTTTAAAAGAAAAAGGCTCTTGGGTTTGCTTGGCCGTGGTACTCACTGTTGTGGGGCAACACGAGGGCTGGAGGTTGAGCATGGCTTGAGGGAAAGCCAGAAAACCAACTCCTTTTCATGAGAAGAGGCTGAGAGGAGACATTATTGCTCTCTACAGCTCCCTGAAGAGAGGTTGGAGTGAGGTGGGTGTTGGTCTTTTCTCCCAGGTGACTAGTGATAGAACAAGAGGGAATGGGCTGAAGTTGCACCAAGGGAGGTTTAGGTTGGATATTAGGAAAATGTTTTCCTGAGAGAGTGGTAAACACCCTCGAGGTGTTTAAAACACATCTATATGTGGCACTTCAGGACATGATTTAGTGGTCATGATAATATTTAGTAGACAGTTGGACTTGATCGTGGAGGCCGTTTCCAGCCTTGATGATTCTGTGAGTCTGTTGATCTCTCTAAGAAAATATTGTTAGAAAATATAACTTGAGACAGGGACTGTGAAATGTAACTTCAGCTCTCAAGGTCACATGTGGCCCTCTACGTAGGTGTGCCTGTAAGTCTGCTGAGTTTGGATGACAGCTACTAAGTATTTTGAAAAAACTGGAGCTGGAAATTGAAAACAGAGGCTTCCAGCGACCACAGTTGTTACCCGTGTGTTATGAAAGCTGTCTGAAGCTCAGAATGGGAGGTATAGTGCTGGGCCAGTGAATCTGGGTTATTTCCTAGCTGTAATTTATCACAAAACTGTCCAAAATCTGCTAATCCTGCTTCTGTGAATCTTAAGAGAAACAAGAGAAGGGCAATAGCCTGGGGAGTACTGTTCTCAACATACAGCACCCATCTGGGTAGACAGAACAGAAGACCTTGTGGAGGCTTTGTAGCACAGCGTGACCTCTTTGAGAACAAACGTCCTTTGGGCTTGGAGGAGTCCCTTCTGTGGGTGAGGCCAAGGATGCTGTGCCGAGGGGTGAGGTTCCCCCACTGCCCTTGGGACCCCTGTCTGTACTGACCTGGCTGCTCACAGAATCACAGGGGTGGAAGGGACCTCGAAAGATCGAGTCCAACCCCTCTGCCAGAGCAGGATCACCTAGAGCAGGTCACACAGGAACAGATCCAGGTGGGTTTGGAATGTCTCCAGAGAAGGAGACTCCACAACCCCCCTGGGCAGCCTGCTCCAGAGCTCTGTGACCCTCACAGTGAAAAAGCTTTCCTTATGTTTCTGTGGAACCTCTTATGCTCCAGCTTGCACCCACTGCCCCTTGTCCTGTCACTGGACATAGCAGAGCCTGGCTCCATCCTCCTGACACTCATCCTTTAGATATTTATAACAATGAATGAAGTCACACCTCAGCCTCTCTTCTCCAAGCTAAAGAGCCCCAGCTCCCCCAGCCTCTCCTCAGCAGGGAGATGCCCCACTCCCTTCATCATCTTTGTGCTCAGCAGCAGCAGCACTAAGCAGCTGCATCAGTCACTTGTGTTCCCCCAGTGCCCCTTAGGGCCCAAAGGCAGTGGGTTTATGGTTGGCTGGGACTAATTCTTTGGGGGGAAAAAAAATCCCAGACAACTCTTGCCTTTTAATTTGTTGGCTGCAGGAGTGACAGTGCACTTTTATTTGTCTGAGTACAGGCAGAGAGAAGCATAAAGCCCTTTTTGGTACTGTAAGGGTACTGTATGTATGACTGTGCTGTATGAATACATGTATGTGAGGAGTTCTGGCAAACACCACTGACCTCCAAGTCCTCTGTTAGGCTGTTTAGCTGAACGTAATTTGCAGCCTCAGCAGACTAGGTGCATGGTACTCACCGGTTTTAGTGGTTGTTTAGAGCTCAGAACTAAAGAGCTGTATTCACGTTTGTTTATTATGTTTTAGAAAATATTCTTTACTCACTCCTCTCAGTCCATGGGCTTGGTCTTTACTGTAGTGAAAGAGCAGTGGCATAGCTAAAATCATGCTTACATTTCAGTGTCATTATGTTTTAGCTGAGGTCAAGAAGGTTGAGTTGCTAGAAACACTGATTTTCCTTTTTTTTTTAGGATTTCTCTAAGATAAATTCTCTAAGATAAATTCTTAAGAGAGCACAGTTTAAATAAATCCAAAGATGAGTTCTTAAAGAGCACAGTTTGTGAATTGTTTTAGCATCTGTGTTAACGTATGGTTTTAAAGATACTGCAATATTGGTTAAGGCTTAAAATTTCTCTTAGACTAAAATGTCTGTAATATCTGATATATTTTCAAATTCTCTGGCAATGAGGCTGAATGTGTGTGACTCTTTGGCGTGAGCAGGTTGTCCAAGAGTTTGTTTAAAGCATGTTAGTTGAATAAATACTTATTTAAGGTTGCAAAGAATTCCCGTCTCTGATATGGTGACAGCACGTCAGGATTGTTGTTCGTGATGCAAGATAAAATAGCTCTATCCAAGACAGCAATTAGTTTAAGAAGCATGCTGATAATTATGTCACATTTTATCACAACTTTATGACTCGATGTCTACCTGATGTCCTGGTTACCACCAACAGATGCACTTGTAACTTACAATGAAGACCTTTGTTCTCTTATAGGAAGCAGAGCCTAGAAAAGTCAATGGATAGATTTGCTCTTCCCAAAGGATTGTGCTTACAGAGGGTGGTTAAACACTTGCTAAAATGCACACAGCTCTGAATACAGATCACTCATCTTTGGGCCATCTTCTTACCCACCTTGGTAAGCCAGTATTGTTCTGAGTGTGTGTGGAAGTTTATGGGTTATCTACTGTCCTTTACTTAATCCACATGACATTTTACCAGCTGAGACAGTGTTTCATGTCACGCTTACACAAAACAGTCCATGGGGTATAAGACTGAGTGATTACTCTCACAATTTCACATGGCAAAGAAGCTGGGACACATGGTGTGTGTTGATAGGCACTGGAAAAAAGCAGAGAAGTCTCTCCTGGCAACTTCTGTGGGTGATATGAAAGTGGCAAGGAATCCTGGAAACTTTCCCAAAACTTTTTGTTTATAGATTGTGACAACACGGGGATTCCTACAGTCCTGGACTGTGTCTCTTGTCACTTGTCCTTTGCCAGAAGGCACTGGTTTGTGTCTCACTGGAATGACTCTTTCCATGTCTTGGACCTTGATGCTTTTGCCCTTCAAAAGACTTTAGCAGGTTTGTGGGAAACAAATCCCAGCTGCTAAGGTACTCCAAATCTGTCCTGGTTTCTAGGCACCAAAGGGATTTTTCTGCAAAAATGCATTAGTAACATTTTTTGGGGGGGGAGGGTTTCGGGGAACAAAATTTGCCTTGTTCTTGCAGCATTACTTGAAATCTCCCTTGAAATCTAAAACAGTGATTAAAAAAAAAAAAAAGAAAAAAAAAATGGGCACCAAAGAAGTAAACTGTTTATTACATGTTTGGAGACACAGCTACTACAGAACATTATTGAGAGCAGGAAGTTGAAGACAGTGCAGCATTACTGGGCTGTCCCTCAGAGCATGCCTCTTTGAGGCACAGCCTTGCTGTAGAGTTTCAGGGACGCTTCTGCTCCAGATGTGCTCTCTCAGATGTATGATACCAGCCTGAAAGCAAAAAGCCAGTTTCCCCTAGAATCGTGTTGCTTAGCTTTGAGGACTTGCTGGAGATGCACTTTCTTCAAGGTGGACTGTGTTCCTCTTGGCTGTGTCCCTCAGCCCCTTGAAGGATGTTGCTTTGAGTATATGTCAAGCATGGCTCAGTTTTGCTCTCTTGCAGTCTTCAGGATTGGGATAAAAAGCAATTACAGAAAACAAGATGCTTCTCTGGATTTCTGTACACCTGTATTAAGTAGCCAGGCTGATGCAGCTTGTGAAGTGAAAGGACATCTTCACAAGTCTGTGCCTCTGAAGGACACTGCTTTGCCCTGGTCTCTGCCAGGGGCATTGTTGAGCATGGGGATCACCACTCAGAACAGGAGGGGGTTGGCTTTGGCCCGAGACCTGCAAATCTCACAAGGAGTAGGACATGGAAGTGGGGCTTGGAGGTGGAGGTGTCATCACGAGCTCACAGGAAGCCATCTGAGAGAAAGGAGGAGGACCCCAAAGTCCCAGTGCCCAATCATAGTTAAGTAAAGGCAAACAAAATTAAACATTAAAACAGAATGGAAGGCTTGTTTAGGAAGGACTGACTGACAGAGGAGAAGGAAATGAGGGTGAATAAAGGATGTCTACACCAAAAGAGTCCAAGATGTGAGGGAAAATAGTCCTCTTGAGAAGTCTCAAGGTCATGGAAAAAGGAAGAAAGACCATGGATATTTTTATGAGTAGTTGTCTCCCTTGTTTTAGTATAGATTTATGGTAATTTCCCTCTCACCAGAAGGATCTGATGGATGTGGATTTAACCTAGCGAAATTATCCAACCTCCAGCTGTCAACAGAGATTTTTAACTACCTGCCAGGGACGGACTGCAGCTGGACAGTGAGGATTGTCCAAAATTTTATCGAACTCTGTTGGGATAAACCTTTTTTGTATGGATGAGGAAGAAAGGAATTAATGGGGAGAGCTACCAGATTTGATTCTGCCAGGAAGATCTTGCAGAGACCATGAAGGAGAAAAGAGAAAGGCAGCAATTAGGAAGGGATGGTTAAAGAAAATCAATTGCAAGACGGCAGACTTCAATAAGTTGAGGAGTTTGATTTATGTTAGATCTTGGGAAAACTCTTAACAGTGGAGATGGTTACATAAAGAGGTAGAGTACCAAGGAGGAGTGTGGAGTGTCCATTGCTGGGATATTTGAATGGATAAAAAAAAGCTGGTGATCCTGCACTGTAGCAGAGCTTGCCCACTTGTGGCACCTCCTACTCCTATTTTTGATGATCTAATGATAAAAAGATAGTTATTGAGTTTAGCACCTAAATCATATCCCTGCTTATGCCCTATTGCCTACGATGCTATTCTGTATTGCTATGAACATGGCTAGCTGCTTTGTAAAGCACTTGGAAACGTCAGACTGCACGAGCTATGCCATTAGCTTGCAAATTGCTCCCTCTCAAGAAACACCAGTAAAACCAGTGGTAAAGTTGCCAACATTTTATCTGATATCCCTGAATGTTTGTTTGGGGTTTGGGGTTTTTTGGTGTGTCCCACCCCCCCAGCTTGTACTCACTGACTTGTTTTTCAGGCCACATTTGATGAAGAGACAAGTCACTACTGAAATATGTATTTAAGGGAGGGATAAACCCCTGTTAAAGTAGTTGAAGCAAAATGCACGGCACGCTAAGAGAACACCATAAAAAGTGGCCTGGAGTAGCATGGCAATGAGTCTTCCGAGGTGGAAGGACACTTTAAATGTATTATTTATAGATACTGCTTTACCACCACAAGACATTGAGATCAAGGTCACCCAGTGGACTTCTGGGCAATGGGTCAAGACTTGAGGGGCAATATTGATAACAGCAGCTGACAGTTTCTTGGATACAGCTGGTATTTTTCTAAGCAGCAGTGTTTTCTAACTGCTAATGAACAATGGAAATCTGTTTGCTGTGAAACTGCTTGTGTCTGTCTTGGTCACAACTCATTAACTGTGGTCAGTCCCAGGCTTGGTGTAACTGCTCTCCCTCTGCCCTGCATCTTCCTGTAAATCAGCCAAGTCAATACAGCGAATGAATGCCACAATTCTAGGTGGGTTTTGGGGGGGTTTGTGTTGTCATTAAGTTCCCCAGACCCTGGTTTTCCTCTCTCCCAGTTCTCCACCAGTCGTATTTGCTAATATTTTGAAGTCCCAAGGCTGAATGCTTTCAGTGTGCTGGGATCAACAATAAAAAAAAAACCCAAGCTGTGACTGAGGAAAACAGAAATAGCCTCTGTGACTCCCAGCACAGTGGTTTCTCTGCCTGATTTTAAAGGTTTCCACTTCCTTTATAACCTGTTCTTCCATTGGTTGTCATGACGTGTGCAGTTTTGGTTTTGTTAGGTACATTCTTTTGTTGATTTCTTTTTTTTTTTTAATTGCTGTGGTTTTGTTTGTTTGTGGGTTTTTTAATTTGTTTGGGCTTTTGTTTTGTGTGTTTTTTGTTGTTTGTTTGTGTTTTTTGTTTGTTTTTAGGGGGGGAGGCTGTATATATTTTTTTTTCTTTTTTTTTTTTTCTTTAATGCTATTTAACATCATTTCTTCTCAGGGAAAGCCATTTTCATCTCTTTAGCCAAATCACATTCTGATTTAGCATTTCAAGTCACAGCTCAGAAAGTGTGCTGTGAGATTTTATTTTATTCTATTTTATTTTTTCCCCAAAATGCTTTTGCCTGACAAGGCCTCCTGACCGTGTAGAAGCTTTCCTCAGGCTTCTTGCTTGAAAACTTCTTCCTGTCTGGCTCCTGTTCCTTCAGGGATCAGTTCTTATTGCTTTCCTAGTACATTGGTTTATGGACTAAACCAGTTAGTAAACTGCTGATGGAAGGCTTGATCAACATTTTATTAAATTCTTTTTTTTTTTTTAATATGCTCATTTCTTTTGTGTGTTTTCTTACCATTAAATTTTTGATGGCATTAAACTAGCCATGTTTATATGTTCATCCACCAGCTTGTGTTAACATAAATAATGATTTTTCATTGAGAGAATCATCAGCAAAACCAGGCGAGCCCATTTTATGAAGATACTAATGTGCATGGATAGTGTTAACTTTCTTCCGAGTGACCAGACTGCAAAGTAGCTCTATGTCTAATTTTAAGAAAGAAAAAGTCTTGAAAATAAATTACCTCTTATAATCCCCATATTTCTTTAAAAGAATTTGGAAGAACTTTATTCAAAGTAAGTAATAATCCCTAAGAGTAACCAGAGCGAGGTGAAAATTGATGGATTCTCTCTGTACTTGCTTTAATCACTGGGAAAAAAAAAACAAAACCAAAACCAACTACAAGGGTATACAAAGAAAGCTGAAATCTGGGCACTGCATCTGCCAGAGCTACTGAGTTTCCATTAGCTGCCAGACATTGTGGCATATTTTGCTCCTAGTAATAGTGGTGTAAATTATTCTTATTGAAATTGAAGGAGTTACACTGAAATTAATCTGGCATAATCTAGTGCAGACTTCCTCTCCTTCCTTTTCTGAAGCAATTTGGTTCACGCAATGTATATGCAATAATTAATTTAAACTAACATGAAATAGCCCATTTATCCTTGAAAGGATTTGGGATTAGAAGACTTCTAGTCCAATTTTCAGGATGATTTCTGTTTATACGGCAAAATCACTTGCAGAAATAAGGTAAGGCAATAGGGAAAAGAAGAAACTTCACCAACTGGACTTTGAACAGTTGCTTTGTAATAAATTTGGCACATTTTTTTATGATTTGTTATTGAATTATTTCCCTGTATTAGTTAAAAAAAAAACTAGATGTGGGTAAGTAGAAGGTAATTGCAGGTCCTTATGTGTTAAGGAATAAAATGTCCAATCCAGGCATTGCTTAAGAAAATGTGTTTTAAGTGGCAGGTGAGAGGTAATAAAGAGCAACAGCTCCATCATCACGTAGCGCATCATCCCAGTGCTGACTCTACCTACAGTCCTGGAGCCAAACCATGGCTTTCCCCACACACCTATCTCAGGAAATTGAATCATCTGACATCAAGGATTGCACCTGCATTATTTATTTCCTGTATTACCCAGAAGTCAAAGAAGTGTGGAATGGATGGCACCTATCCAAATATTTCTCTTCCTGTATATTAGACAGGTGATTTCCATCCTAAAATTTTGAGGTTTGAGAGCTTGTTGGCAAAGGAAAGGTGAACCTTTTCAGCTGCTTATTTACAGCACCAAATGGGAACACATCCCTTTGCCCAGAGTTTAAATTAACCTTGTTCATTTAATTCCTCCTTTTACTTTTACTCTGACGTTTGTATATATTTTTTAATATAATTTAGAAAACCCGGTGAGCGGTCAGGACTCCAAAGTGAATTTGCTGATTTTCATGAGTAGAACTATCAAATGTTCCTTCACTGTTTGCAAGGTGATGTTCTCTTCTTCGTAGTCCTGCCCACCATAAGCACACAAAGTATCTCTGCTAAACAGAGGGGAAAAAAAAAGGAAAAAAAAAAAAAAAGGAAAAAAAAAAATTCAGGGTAATTTTCAGCTCGCTTTGCTTTAATTGATTTTTATACAGTTTGCTGGGTGTAATTGCTTTTTCATAATCAGGTCTTTTTTTAAACAAAATCAAATATAAGAATAAATCCACGTTCTCTGCTCAAACCTGAAATCTGAATTAATATATCCAAGCTGAAAGCATAAGGTTTATGCTGCAAACTGGAGCTGTGCTCCTCTGTATGTCACTGCGGGGAGGAAGAGTTGGCTTTAAACTGGTTTTTATGCCTCCTTAATCCCAGGGACAACTGGGACCCGTGGCCTCCTTCAGTAACCTCTGAGCTCTCGTTTATGCCTCATTACCTGTGGCTCCCAGCAGGCTGATGTCCTAGAGGGAGGGTATAGTCCACAAGGTGTGGATTCTCTCTGGCTACTGTTCTTTCTTCTGGGCAATGTCTCTCGCAGTAGAGCTGAAATAAAGGTTTTTCTGTTGCTGGGAGCCATGCATGTGCAAGGTGAAGTGTTCTCCAGCTGAGCTGCCTGCTGTGTGCTCGTGGGGAAGTATCTGGGATAGGACAGGGGGATGAGGTCAACCCTCTGCAGCACAGCTTGGTGTATTAACTGAACACGCAAAGTCTTGCCGGGACCACACGTTGCACGGCAGACCTTGCTGAGAATTGCTGATAGCAACTGGGTTTTGCAGAAAGTTGAAGTGAATGCTACCAGAAGGAGTGGCTAAGTGGCGGGGGCATGCTGGAGTAAGTCAGTGAAGTATGCAGGTAGAGTGACTGCAGATCCTGGAGATCATATTAAGTACAGGTTGTCATTTGAACCTACAATATTATGGAGTTATTCCTCTTTTTCCATGTTTTTTTTTTTTAGATCCACTTTCCACCACCTTTATTTCACATTATTTCAAATACTCTTCCTGCACCATTTTTAAAAGAAATGAAAATCATAGAAATTAGAAAGGGGAGGGGCTGTTAAGTCTAGACTGTGTGTTGGATCAGAAAACACAGTTCAATTTTTTTTAGTCTGAATTTTAATGTTGCATCACTGGTCTACCTACCAGTAGACCACGTACTCTAATAAGTGCACATGATTCATTCGTATGCCAAGGCAGGTTTATTCTTGCTGGTGTGCTTTGTCCTGTCTCTATGCAAATACTTTGAATGATGATATTTCCATCTATACCCTCCAGAGATTATTCTGTGGACGGATACATTGTATAGTTAATGCATATTTTTTCCTAACAAATAATTCTGCATGAGCTTTGCTTCCTACTTTTTTCTTTTTTTTTTTTTTTTTTTTCATTGTGTCTATCTCAAAATCTTTTCCTCTCTTTGTGATTTTTCTTGGACATTTTAGCATGTATATTTGCTATAGCAGGAAAGAGAGATCACTTTGAGAGTGGATTTCCTATAACAGAGTGGACATATATTTCCTATGCTTGCGGTGGAGCAGCTAATGGCCAAGTGGCCGATAAAATGCTCTCTATTCACTACTCGCATTGTACCCTCTGTGTTTATTTTTAAAACCATTGACGTCTTTCCCACCGTCTTGCAGGTCTTCTAACTCTCAGGGGTCCTGAATGGAGACGTGCCAGCTGCACTGCAAAGGCAGGACGAGATGAAGGTCTCCTTCCCCACCACGCTTCACGCCAGGAGACCTCCGGTGAGAATGACAAAGGGTATGCAAGGAGAAGTAGTTACACCTTGCACTTACTGAGACTGGGCTCTGATGTTTAGCACCGTTAAGTCTGGGTCCAAAGCTTTTACCTTGTTGTACTTTAAAGGTGTGACAGCTGGTGATAGTCTTGCATTAACCATGAGCTGCTTCTCCCTGCAGTAAGTTGCTGCCGAGTCTGAGTGGCACACGTTTAAACAGCAAACACGCCGGCTGGAGATAAATGCATACTGAGACATTTCAAACAGCAACCTCTTAGACAAGCCCAGTCTGCAGCACTCTTGAGGAACTGCTTCAATTAGTCTGTGACTGACTGGCACAGAGTTTAACTCGCAGCAGAACTGTGTGTCCATCAGGCTTGTGTGGAAGGGAACGTCCTTTGTGCTCAGCTGGATTCCCCGTGGCTGAAGTTGTTTTACCTGCTGGAGTGAACAAAGCAAGGAGCAGGAGGCACTCCTGGGTACATCTTCTATCAACACTCTTAGGTGGAGAGTAATGGGATCAGTCCAGAGGCCAGGGACTAGACTCTGGTTAAAAGCAGCTGGAGCTTTCTGCTTTATTATGTAAAGAGTTAAGTTCAAGCCAGCTAATGAGAGGATGCTTGAGCAGTGGCTTACATGATTGGCAGGAGAGTTGTAAAGTCAGGACAGTTGTAAAGTCAGGACCATCTGAAAGTGAAAATAAGCAGTCCATATTGGCTATGACAGAGGAAGGGAGCTCGTGAAGGGCGTAAAGGATGGAGAGCTGTGGTCAAAGCAGCTTCAGAGCACTGTTTTCAGTAGCGTTCTGGGGAGAGCTCGGCTGTGCCAGATGATGTTCTTCAAGGAGAGTGCAGGAGCCAGCCATGGCGTGAGGACAGTTTCACCTTCTAGCTTCTTGGGAGGAGTTGAAAAAAAAAATAATCCAGAAGTTAACACTAGGACTCAGAGTATAATACTCGCTGTGAGGCTGAACAGGCTGTCATTGAAAGGGACACCCTGCTTCATGTTCCTCCCAGTTGCATTAGTTTTCATGGAGCCGTGCTGCCAGCAGGGTTAGGGAGCTGATCCAGCTCAAACCTCACCCAGGAAAACTGAATTAAGCTTTTTTTTTTTTGTGGCAGCTCGTGCTTAGGCTGGCTTAAAATGATGGCAACAGCCAAATCGGACTGCTCTCCGAAGACAATACCCAGGCTGCAAGCCTGAGTGACAAGCAGAATAATGGCATTGTCTACAGAGATTGAGAAACCAAGTGGGGGAGGAGAAACTGCAGCTCTATTTTAACCACCCTAAACTTCAGCTGACAGCTGAACACCCGAGGACATGTCAGAGAGACAGGCCCAGATTTTAGCCTGTAAAGGAGAAGACAAGTCTGGAGTAGAGAGAGGGGTCTACAGGTCATCACAATAGAGAGAGCAGATGAGTTTGGATTGGTGGATAAAATTACTTGCATTTTTTTTTCCCTTGCCTTTATCAGAATTCTTTCCAATATGTCAGTTGATATATTTCTGTTACAGAATTGCTTCACACTCAGCATATTGCAGCAGATTGATCTTCATCAAGATCATGACGCGATGTCCCGTATCTGGCGATCTAAGATGTCCTGGCCCCTCCTCTGAGTTTGGGGTATTGTAAATTCATGCTCCATTTGCTCTTTTCCATGTTTTTGCTCCGAGTCTGTATTTTGGATTATTTACCTTCTAAGAGATTAGCTGATCATTTGCCAGGGTACATTTTTTTTAATTTCTTGTGGGGCTCTGACTTATTTCTTGCTATCCTGGCAGCGATGTACTTGGTGCTTCTCATCGTGTGAGGTTTGTATAACCTCATGGTATGTACACCTTACAGCACAAACCTGCTGAGATGACCACAGAAGCTGAATGAGCATTAAAGATAAGATCATAGAATCATAGAATTGTCAGGGTTGGAAGAGACTTTAAAGATTATCTAGTTCCAACCCCCGGTCAGTGGCAGGGATGCTTTCCAATAGATCAGGTTGCTCAGAGCCCCATCCAGCCTGGGATTACAAACTTCCAAGGATGGGGCTTCCACCACCTCTCCAAGCAACCTGTTCTAGTGTCTCACCACCCTCGGTGAAGAAATTCTTCCTAATGTCTAATCTGAATCAACCCATCTCTAGTTTTAATCCATTCTCTCTAGTCCTGTCACTGCCTGACAGCCTAACAAGTCCCTCCCCAGCTTTCTTGTAGCCCCCTTCAGATACTGGAAGGCCACAATAAGGTCTCCCTGGAGTCTTCTTTTTCTGTTCCTTTTCAGCAATAATGATCATCTGACTATTTTCTATTCTGGAATTTGCTCTCTGTTCTCTTCTAGTCTCTGTTTCCTCCCTATATATACCTTGTGACATTGTAAGTATTTAGTTCCTATTTCCTTGGTGGTGACAAACCTTATGGATTTTATATGAACGTTATGAGGAGTCCATGATGTGTTTAATACCATGAATACACTGACTTGAATGTCTTACAAGTAATTCACCGTGCCCTTAGAGGATGTGACAGTCACATTATCAAGCATCACAGATTACTGCAAACATGGACTGTATACTATATTATTAAAAAAAAAAAAGTCCTTTTTCACAAATGGCTTAGGCTCTGAAAACATATTTAATTTAACAAGTAACCTTTATCATTGAATAAAGGCAATTTTTCTGGATGTTGACAAGTTATAACTATTTAAAAAAGCCATTCAAGAGAAATGACACTTTGTGGAAACACAATGAACACCCCAGTAGATTATTAGTGAAATGCTGTGCATTTGAAAGAGTATTTTTCTAATAAAATTTAAAATTGTATTGCTATGATAGAAATTCCAACGTGCTTTAAAAAGTATTTGGAATAAAAACTTCCTTGACATCTGTAGATTGCTTTGATGGTATCTGAGTATGTTACAAACAAAGAGAGCCACTTGGAAATAGTGTACATGTTTGCTTTGGTAAAATATGGACATTTAAAAAGTCTATGACATGCTAGGGGAAAAAGACTTAATAAAATATTCCCACCCTTCCCCAGAAAGGTTTTCAGTGGGGAAAACGACTATGTTTTACTCCTCTAGAGTAAGATAATGTTATTCTTGTGGAATAAAATCAACTGAGATTTTATAGAATAAAATACTGCCTGGAATAAAATAGTGCAAATAGAGGAGTTATTTTTCCAACATACTGGAGGAAAGGTTAAAAAGTCAATGAATTGAAGACCTTCCTGGACAAACCAGGGAGTGAGGAATACCAAGGCAGAGAAGTCTGAAATTGAAAAAATAACTTTTTCATCTTATTTATAAGAAGCTTTTGTTTTGATTAAGCCCATTTTCCAGTCCAGACCATTTTGCTAGGGGGTGCAAAGGTTGGAAAGAATGGGTAGCCACCTTAACCGAGTACTAGATTAACCATATGCTGTTTATTAGTAGATGGACTTGAAAAAATGATAAATTGTTTCTCTTTCTTGCTTTAGTTATATCTATTAAAAATATTTATTAGTGTTTCCAGGAATAAATCAGAGGTGGGCTGGGTTTGGTTTAATTTTGTTGTATAGACTGATGAAAAAGGCTGTTCCATTTGGAACAGGAGCAGGAGTTTCTGTGATGAAAACGCTGACTCCAGCCACCCAGCAGAGGGGCACAAAGGCAGACAGGGGAACCTGGATAATCCCCTGCCCTAGCCACTCCTAGGCTGGCCCAGGGGAGCCTTCATCCCTGTGATGAAGATGAGCAGCAAATGGACAAGCTCTCAGCAGCACCTCACAGGCTGCCCGAGGAGAATGGGACTCACTATGGGATGCAGGGAAGAGTCTTTTGGGCTTACGTGAGAGGTATTGTGGGATTTTTAGGGGAGGAACCAAAGGTGAAGAAAGGAAGGGATCAGAAAGGAGGGGTCTGGAATAGCCTGGCCAGCCAGAGGGGAACAGGAAAGGGCTGTTCATAGAATCTGGGGCTGTTTAGCCTGGAGAAGAGAAACCTGAGAGGGGATCTTATGAATGTTTACAGATATCACAGAATCACAGAATGTTAAGGGTTGGAAGAGACCTTGAAAGATCCAAGGATCTCCAGAGGTCCCTTCCAGCCCCTACCATTTAATGATGATTCTAGGACAGTGGAATAGTCTTAATGTGCTAACATAGCTGAAGAAGCTGGTGGAGTTCTTGCAATATATTATTATTCAACGTCTTGTACTGATATATGTGCATCTAGAGCATTGATATATTGCATGTTGTGTATGGTAATATTCTTTGATATATTGCACTGTAGTTCCTTCCACGTTTCCAAATGGTGTCAGAGTTAATACCCTGTCACCTAACAACACGTTTAGCTGCACTTCACTTCTTCTTGGTGTGAACTGGAAGCAAAGCACAGTGATGGCAGCTGCTGCTTTAGAGGTCTGAGGGTGAATGCTTCCTCTGTGGAAGGAATGGTGCTCTTTTCCCCTCCTGACATACAAATAAGGTGCCTGTCTGCAAGCAGAGCAGTCTGGGCCAGGAAACCCCTCATTATATCCATTTATGCTCTTCTGCAGGTGCACACCTTTGCAGAGCACGGGGCCAGCCTGAGGCAACCCCCCCTGCCTTGGGTCCAGTCAGAGGTTGCATGGCACGCAGCATCTGGGTGTTGCCAGTGCCTCGTGCCTGTGTGTTTGGGTCCCATGCTGCTAAAATGTCCCAGGAGTTATTCTGTGAGTGCTCAGAAACTGGATCTCTGTCCATAGGATATTTTTGCCCAATGTAGCCAACTCTGAGGGGAAAACAGCAAGATGAGCAGGACCCTAATAGTTTGTGTGCTTACTCCTGACCCTGTCCAGTTTGGCTTATCTGTCCCTGTATGTATTTTACCATCCAACTTACACAGACTAACTATATTTAGAAGGACCCAACTTCCATAGACTAAGAACACCTGTATTTGGATGGACCCTCACCTCCTGCAGTGTATATCATCAAGAGTTGCAGAGAAGTGACTTTGCATCACTCCCTGCATGTGAACGTACAGTTTATATGCAGAAAAGGATGATTATATCTTAGTGCTGACCTTGGGAATTGCCTTTTTTTGTTGTTGTTGTTTTGTTTTGTTCTGCTTGTTTTTTATTCCGTGCAGGTTCTGAGAGACAAAGGCAGCTCTCTGTTTTTAATTACTCTAAGTAGCTTGTAAGTAGCTGGAACAGCTTTTTATGCAACCTGATTTGAATATATTCCAGGCTGCAGATAGACACCTATTTTAAAGGCACAGCATGCTCATCGTGGCTTTCTGCCAGTCAAACAGTTGTCACTTGCTAGACAGCCCTAAACAACTTCTGCTCCTTCCTCAATTTGCTGTCTGTCTGACTGATGGAAACGGCAGGGCTTCTCCCTTTCCCCCTCCCTTTTCTTTTCCCCTGAACCAGTGTCACCACATGGCAGGAGAATTCAGCCACTGCTGCTGAGAACAAGGCACTGTCTGTGCTGCTGGCCCCAGGGCTTGGATAAGAACCCCCTGAAATGGAGCAGAGCAGATTATTGGTGTAATTCCCCAAGAATCCTCCGCTTTCCACAGCTCCTTGGGGTGGGCATGGAGGTGAAGGGGGTTTAGTTGGTTATATTCTGCTTTTTCAACTTTCAAAGCTCTCTCAAGACTGGCAAAGATGAAATCCAGATCTGTTTTTTCTTGGCTCTGGGCAGCCAGATTATGTGTAGATTGTGTGACTATTGTGGTCTGGCCTTGTAACAATAACACTCAGAGACCTAATATGAAGCAAAGCTAATGTGATAAGTACATGGAAATATTTGTTTTTCTGTTTTATCTCCATGGCACAGTTACAGGGAAGCTTTGCTACCATATCAGATCAGGGGCAAAGCACCCAGTGGAGCTCAGTCACCCTACAGAAGACTCAGCTGAGCCTCAGGATCTTTTGCTCCATCTTCTCCTTTACCTCTTGTTGGGCTCTGTGCTTGCCTGCTGAGCTATAGGCTCCATCATTTTGAAGAAAGTCCTAGAAATGTTCTCTCTGCACTACTGAATATATTCTAACTTCTGCTTCCTGCTTTTGAGACTTTGGCTCTTTGGGATCCTTTATGGTTTTATGTACATTTTAAACACTTTTCTTTATCCAGTGACTTTCTCTTAATTCAGTCAAAATTTGGCTGCTGGCCCCCTGGGGCAAAAGCATGTAGTGGTATCAATCCTGCACTTTACGGTTCATTATTATTTGTGGTTTCTAGATTTTTTCCACTCAGGTTTTCAGGCAAGCTTTGCACAGCCAGCTTTGCTAAACTTTTGACCCTGTCAGGAAGAAAAAAAAAAAGTATTGTAATTCTGATGGTTGGGATTCTTAATTATATCCTTAATATTTCTAAATTTAAAATTATTTTTTTCCTTTGAAAGTAGAAGTCTTCCATAGCCAGCCATCATCTCAGAAACTAGGATACTTTTTCCTGTCCCTTTGTTCTTCCTTTGCTTGGCTTAGGTGAGATACAACAGTCCAACTAATTAATGAGGAGAAAAAGAAGGGAAAAGGAAGGTTTCCCTTCGTGTCTCTTCTCTTTGCTGTACATTTTGTTTCTGACTGAGTGCTTTGGAAGAGTTCAAGCTGCTGTCGGAAACTGGTCATGGTACAAAACATTGTTTTCTCCCCCATTCCTTTTCTTGTTTACTGTTGCTGTGTTCAGCTATCGACTATGTCTTTCCCTAGGACTTGATTTGTAGAATGCAATAGTTTTTTATTTAAATAACTATCTCCAGTGATAACTCACTGCCTGCTAACAATGCCTACCCCGTGCCGATGGTATCTTGTGCGTGGTGTTCAGGTTCCTTATACCCTCATTCATAGAAACGAAACATCAGAAAATGCCCTGTTTAAATTGTTCAGCACATTTCCTTGGCAGGATGGCTATAGGCTATTCTGTAATTCTTCCTGTATTTCCTATACAATATCAACCATATTCTTAAGTAATTTCATTTGTTCAGGTTTTTTTTTCTACTTCCCTCTCTATGTCCCAAACAGTAAGTTAGTGCATTATTAACCTTTTCCCTTTTTCTACTACTGTTAGTAAAATAGGTGTCACCCATAAAAACCTACTCTGCCTTTCTGACTTGCTCTCTTCTTAAGCCACCCCATGATCATAACACATTCTATGGCAGCACGTGTCTAACTACAGAAATTCCTTCTGTGCTTGGTGTTTATGCAGTTCAAATATGTTTAAACATCTATTTGTCTTTCCATCTTTGTCAAATGTTTGCCCTCAGCTTTTTCAATTTCTCCTTGCAAGGCAAGTTTTCCAGGCCCTATGTCTTTGTGTTTGTTTTTGGCTTTTCCTCAGAAGTCACAATCTGTCAATGCTAGAGCTAGCTGGGAATTTTCCAGTCAAAAGCTTCTTTGTTTTGGTTTTTTCTTTTTAATTGAAAAGTCATTTTTGTAAAGTTTGAGACAATTCTCTTGGAGAAGGTATTTGCCCCCGCTGCACCCAGCTATGCTTTAGATTGATAGGATCTGAATAGGCACATTTAGTTTTGTGAAACTCAAGGGATGCTTCTTGCTTCTGGTTAACTGGCCAAAATATCTAAACTATTCTGGAATAGTGTTTTTTTTTGTGGAAGAATTCAGACACTTAATGACACAGCAGCACCTCATCTGATTGACACACTGTCTTGAAAATCCCAGCAGAGGAAAAGAGTGGAAGATCATGGGACGTAGAAATTGGCTGTGGCAGCTTCTGCAGGGAAAAAAACCCCAAAATCAAACCCCAAAATTATGTATAGTGGCTAGTAAGGAAGAAAGGAATGTTATCAAACCAAGATGAATATTAGTGGCATTGACTGCCTTGCCCAACGGCAGCATTACGGAGCAGTTACGATTCAGGCAGCCGTAGGTGTTCACTGGTTTCAAGCTCAGAAATATTCTGAATGGCTTCTCACTGCTGCAGGTCAGCAGCAGGTTCATTCATTACTATTATTACTGATTTCCCAGAAAGATGTGCTTAATTAAGCCGGCTGCTCCCCTCACAAGAATTTGAAGGCAAACTGCTAATGTGAGCTATTTATTCCATGCACAATTGAACACGCTGCCAATACTGCCTATAATAATACAGAAATGTTGTTATGATTACTAAGAGTGTGTGCTAAAAGACTGAAGACATTTTGTCACTTGGCATCCATAAGGTTTAAAATATGTTGGCTTGGGTTTAGCATTGAAAAAAGCCTAAAAAAAAAACCAAATTAAAAAGAACAATTGTTATAAAATACCTCACTACTCCTAACCCCATTGTGTTGTAGCAGGGCAACTGGGTGATTGTTTTAGCTGTGTCTTCTGTATTTCCCTCTTTCACCAGTTTTGGGCTCACTTATATGTACTTACTGCAACACAGGGTATGCTGGGAGAAGCAAGAGGGAAAAGAAAGCTGGGGGATCAAAATTGAAAGCCTTAGGATTAACAATAGCAAATTCTCAGTTATATTGTGATGTGGTTTTTTTTTTTCAGAAATCCCTTTACATACACAAGGCTCCTTGAGTGAGCTCATTATCTCCTGGTATGTAGAAATGTATTTTGCCTTTGCTCAGCCAACACCAATGTATTTATTATTCATCAGGCTTTAAGCTATGTAATGCTTTCTTTACCATTTCATTGTTTATTTGCTTTAATGAATACCCATGAGCCAGAGTCTGAATGCAGACCTGTTGTTTTACTCATGCTTGGCAGGAAAGACTTCAAAAGAAAATGTATTTTATTTTTTTTTCAAGGTGCTAAGCCCCTAACTGGGTGTTATTTAAATGACAGTACTATTTCTTCTCCTTTTTCAGGTATCCATGGGCAAAGATATTGGAGCACTTAGCACTTTGCAAAATGAGCCTTTTTTAACATTATTTTATATCATGTTGGTACCCCAAAACCAGACATTATGCAAATCTTAGTTCCTTGCTGCTTCAGTTCACTCCAGAAAATAAATGCCTGCAATCCTTACTAGTGTTATTTATGAATGACCAAGTTTGAAATGAATTAATATCTCTGACAAAAAATCCTCTGGGAAGGGGTCAAATTAAAAACAAAAAGAGCTGGTGGAATAGGACGTCCATGTATGACGTTGGTGGTACAAAAGCCAGTTTGACCATTAGAAACCAAAGCAGGGAATACCAAAAAGTGAAACCAAAGTTATTTTACCTTTAGCACATTCTAGTTAGGCCCAGAATAGGGTATTTTATATACCATTCCATAGTCAACCAGTGGAAAAACTGCAGGAAAATAGATAACCTAATTCCTCATGGTATACCTAACGCAATACGACCTGTTGCCTTTGTATGAGAAAATAAGAAGAAACAAGAAAAAGGTGTTTCATCATGCTCCATAGTGCCAGAATGGGAAGAAGATTCTGGAGAAATAGAGCTCTAGTTAATAGATTACAGTACAGCATGGTACAAAGCTAAAGCAAAAGAGTGAAACTATAAAAATAAAACTATAAAAATAAAAAAGCACGGGATTGTGGCAGGTAAGGAAATGAGCCATTTGGCCAAGTGACTTAGTGATGCTGCCCAATTCAGTCTTTCATCTGCTCTGCAGTTTAGCCAAAGGTGGGAGAATAGCTCAGGCCATCCAAATGGCCTCTTTCTACCAACACAGTCCTTGAATCTGCCTTTTGGGGTTGTCTGGGCTGCACACCAGCTCCTGGGGCTGCACCTCCTGGCCCCGGGCTCAGCTGGAGCCAGGCTGGCTCCCTGCAGAAGGGACCATGCAAAGGAAAACTGGGCTGCTTTCCATCTGGAGCTCTTACTGAAAGAAAAAAAAAAAATATATGCTCACTTTCATTTTCTGTTTCTTGTGCAGTTTGACTGGCTGGGCTCACAGTTGGGACTGAGGAGACCGTTCTGTGTGAGCAGCTGAACTCTAAGAGCTTGGCCCATATTCAGCTATAAATTGCTTAAAATAGAACCTTGAGCAAAACCAGTGGGAGAATGGAAAAAATCATGCCGTATAAGTCAGAACATGCTCACCCTCTGTGAAGTTAAGGCTAATGATAATAGGCTTGCCCATTGGTAAAAACAATAGGGTTTATTTACAGTGTGTTAAGTTTCTGTTATTGTAACGCTCCGGCGTTTACAGGCGGGTTAAGTGTGGTAAAGTGACATGAGCCAGGCCAAACCTTGATAGGCATGTGAATTTTGCCAAAATCCCTCAATGACAACTGGAAAATGTAGAGGACGAGCTTGAACCGAGGGAGAAATAAACAGTGGAGAAAACAGTGCTGGAGCTGTGCTGGCCGTGTGCTCTGTAAAACAAAAGCAGCTTGTGCGAGAGCTCCCACCTCAAAGTTCCTGTTAGATCACATTCCATGTACTTGGTTATTGCAAAAAAAATCCCATTGAGGTCGGTCTTCTGTTAAGACAAGAGGCAGGTAATAATAATACTAGCAATAATAATACCCATCTCAGAATCACAGAATGGTAGGGGTTGGAGGGGACCTCCGAAGATCATTGAGTCCAACCCCACTGCCAGAGCAGGGCAGACCTAGGGCAGATCACTCAGAAATGCATCCAGACAGGTCTTGAAAGTCTCCAGAGAAGGAGACTCCACAGCCTCTCTGGGGAGTCTGTTCCAGTGCTGTGTAACCCTTACAGAAAAGGAGTTCTTCCTCATGTTGAGGTGGAACCTCCTGTGCTCGAGCTTGAATCCATCGCCCCTTGTACTATCACAATGCACAAGAGGTTGTTCCTACCTTCTTGACGCCCAGCCCTTATCTATTTATAGACATTAATTAGATCCCCTCTCAGTCTTCTCCCCTCCAGACAAAAAAACCCCAGGTCGTTCAGCCTTTCCTCTTAAGGCAGGTGTTCCAGCCCTGTCATCATCCTCGTAGCCCTAATAATAATAATAAATAATTATAGAATTATTATGGTTGGAAAGGACCTCTAGGGTCATCAAGTCCAACCTTCATCCCAACATCTCCCTAACCACTAGACCATAGCCTCACACGCTACATCCACTCGGTTTTTAAGGTAAAGGTAAAGCAGGTACCGATGCTTTTCCAAAAGGATCATAAAATCTTCTCAAATACTCTTTTCTCAACAAGGGAGAGACTTGTGTCAGTGCTGCTTACAGAAAAGTAGTTTTGAGGAGATAGTGTTACTGAGAGAAAGATATTTTAATCTTTTTTTTTTTTTTTCTTCCATAAACCAAAGCTTGTTTTTCTTGGGTCTCTGCACTTGAGTGGAGGTCAGGTGAGTGGGACTCTGAGCCTTGCTGTGCTCTCCTCAGCTGTTTCATACTTTTTTTTTTTCAGTGGTTCTCCAATGCAAAAATGTATAAGGAAATTCTTCATCTGGAACCAGAAACGAGATATCCTCCCAAAGAGGCTCTACTGTTAGCTAGACCACAGAGTCAGGCTCTGCTTTTCTTAGTCTGGCTCTTTCCCCTTCCCCATAAAGCTGAGGCATCCCAAGAAATGGAAGCAGTTTGATCCCAGCTCGGTTTTGGCAGCTTCTTGGGCTATGGGAGCAATAACATCAAGTCCCCTCAGGCTGAGAGGAGCCTCAAAATGGTCTCCAGCTCCCTGTGTGACTGCCGTACTTAAGAAGTTACTTCACAAAGGTTGGGAGGAACAGAAGCGTGCCCATCGTGATGAGTTTTTGGATTGAAAAGTCTGAGTGGATTAATGAGAAATCCAAATGCACCAGGCTAGTCTGGGCTCTGAAGTGGCATTTGGGAGTCTCTGGTCAGGTGCACAGGGAGCTCAGTACTCTGAGTGGAGAAATCAATTACTGTCAGGTACTTCCAAAGATGAAGAGATGTCTGAGAACGGCTTCTCAGAACTCTTCTTCAAAGATGTGGCTCCTTGTTCCTCTCAGGTCAAATCGAGGCAGAATTTAAGTGAGTACAATCAATCCCCAAATGGGGTTTTTTGTTTTTTTTTTTTTTTTTGTTTTGTTTTGTTTTGGGTTTTTTTTTGTTTGGGTTTTTTGGGTTTTTTTTTTGATACCCACTGTGACTGTGAATGCTGGCACCAGCCCCAGACTGAAGACTCCTCCTTGATACTGGAGGGAATGGATTAAAACTAGAGATAGGTCAACTGGACATTAGGAAGACATTAGGAAGAATTTCTTCCCCATGAGGGTGGTGAGACACTGGCACAGGTTGCCCAGAGAGGTGGTGGAAGCCCCATCCTTGGAAGTGTTTCAGCCCAGGCTGGCTGGGGCTGTGAGCAACCTGCTCTAGTGGGAGGTGTCCCTGCCCATGGCAGGGGGGTTGGAACTGGATGAGCTTTAAGGTCCCTTCCAACCCTGACAATTCTATGATTCTACTGGTTCGGTCCAGGGAGCAGATCCAGGCTGGTCCAGCACCCAGGAGCACAGGTCTTGGCTGTACCCTGATGCTCAGCACCCATAAGCAAGAGGCTGAGCTGCCCTGTAGCCCTCACCCCCCTCCAGCTCACCTCTCCAGTCCAGTCAGCACACACCTGGCTACTGGGGTAATAAAAAAAATATAACGACTGTGGCTTTGCATATGGCCAACGAATTTCATTAAATATGCTTTATGAAAATGGATATATTGAAAACACTTCTGCATTGGTTTGTTGTTGTTTTTTGGGGTTTTTTTGTGGTTTGTTTCTGTTTTGTTTTTTTTTTTTACAGAGTCATGCTATTTCATGTGAGACAAGGAGAAATTGTTTAATGTGGGTTTTTATCCACAGCTTAAATGAAGGCTTCAGAAAAAAAACATGAAAGGGACACCTTTAAATGAGTGTGAGCTGTTTTCTACTGACCTCTGGGTATTTCAGTCCTGCTTTGGAAAAATAATAATTATTTTTTTATGATTTCTTTCTCAAGTGGCTTTTTATTTAAACAGATGCTTTTGTTTGTAGGATGGAAACCTTTGTTTTTTTTTTTTTTTTTTTTTTTTTTTTTTGTTTTTTTTTGGTTTTGTGTTTTTTTTGGTTTGTTCTGGTTTTTTTTTAAATTTTCAATAAAATGCCTGGCTCTGGTGAAGACAAAATGCAAATCAAAAATCGCTCATCTTCTCTTTCTTGCAAACACAAAAATCTTTTGTTCCTAAACAGAATTTAAGTGGGGGAGAAAAAAAAAAAATCCCAACCCCATGACTTGAAAGAAAATACAGCAATACTTATCAAGCTCTCCCTCTCCTTCCTTAGTATTTAGAAGGCTCAATTATATTTTCTTGTTGCCATTAAGGTTCTTAATTATGCAGTTGTCTGTTTATTTTGAATAACTAAAAGACTGTGCCAGAAAAAGGAGCAGAGAGGGAAAGAGAGGGAGAGAGAAGGAAAAGATAGAAACTCATTACCTCTTGCAAACTGCTAATCATTGTAAATGGCCACGGAGGCCAGAGGAGACTGTAGAATATTACTATCAAGCATGAAGGAATAAAAATACCCTAGTTTGTATTACCCAAGGAAAAAAAAAAAGAAAAAGAAAAGAAAAAAAAGTAAAGAAATCTTGGTACTAAAGCAACTAGACTGGAAAGAGTAATGAAAATGAAGCACAGTAAGGGGTCCTGGCAAGTCCTGTAAGCAAAAACATAAATAAAGGGAGGTAGGAAATGGGGAAAGAAATGGTTTTTATCACGATGTGCTGAATATATTGGCAGAAGCCAGCTCTATATCAGAGAGTGCTCTTGGCCTTTTCTGAGCAGGGCTCCGTGAAGCCTCGCTGGGGTTTGGTTTCTCCTGTCACCTCCCTGTCTGTTCCCCATCTCCTTCCGTGGCTGGCTGGGAGCTGGGAGGAGACCACCTCTGCTTCCCAAACCAACCAGCAGCAGGTCCCTCTGCTGAGCCAAAGGACCAGTAAGCACCAGCCCGACCACCTCGGCGGGGACGGCAGTGACTTTCAGCTCTGCCTTTGACCTTCAGCTCCAACTCTTTGCCCGCAGCCACGCTCTTGAGGATGGATCAATGTCAAGGATTACAAAAGAGGCTCGGTCGGATGCAGATAGAAAGCTCCAGGCGTTGAAAGTAATATCAAAGCAGCAGCCTTTGCAGGCCCTGCTTCATGAATTCTTCACAGTGCTGGCCCCAGTGGTCCCAGAGCCATTTAAGGGGTTTATTGCTTGCTCGGCAGCCCAGGCTAAAGCTCTGCTGCTACCAAGTGAATGCTGTGCTAAATATTAACACCGTGGCTACGCAAGCTTTCCCTCTCCAGTTTTACCTCTATCAATATTAAAGAAGATAAAAGTAAGTCGCTGGATGGGAATATTGCTCCTAGAGTTCAACAAAGAGGCCTGCTGAATCAGAAGAGCATGATTTAATGACTTATATTTCACAAGACAGGAGAAAAAAAAAGAGAAGTATCTGTGCAAATAAAAGAAAAATCAACTGCATTTTGCTAAAAATAATTTTGTAAAGGAGGCTCAGGTTGCAGAAAAAATGGTTTCCTGCAGCCTGTGCTTTTTTTTTTTTTTTTTTTCCTTGTTCTGTTCATATCCTTCTGTATTTAGAGTTAACTTACGTTCAGGACTTCATTTTCGATTGGGTGCTATTTTTGAGAACACTAAGCTGACACGAAGCTATGCAAACAATACCCAACGTCCTCGAAGCCGCAAACGAAACATTCACATTGTCTACCAATCCTGAAAATCTGCCTCGACGTTTATGTGAGCAGGCAGCTACGTTTCCAAGGGGAGTTCCTACAGTCTCACATCCAAACCCCAGCATGTGCAGATTTTGTTTGTGCCTATAAAAACTAGAAAGAGCCAGTTCCCTGGGCACAGTGGCAAGATGTGGCAATCTTGCCTTTATTTTTGTTGGGTTTTTTTTTAATGAGAATTTATTTGATCACTTTTTGTGTTTTAAGAGGGACTTTGTTTATTCAAATCCAGCGTTACCTGCTTTGGCACAAAGTTTCAGCCCAACTTGTGTCTGACTTTGACTCAGCTTAAGGCAGCGATGGGTTACATGAGGCTCTTAGCTCAGCCTCTGCTTAGGGTCTGTACAAACTTTCTGGCAGTGCCAAATCATGTTGATGCTGGATAATTCTCTATCCTAAATCCTGGATGTGCAAAACACAACTCTGGCCAAAGTAAAAGTCTCTTTAATTCCCTCCTCCTGCCATCCTGGAAGCAGCTTGATTACCGTGTCCCTCCTGGTTGCTGAGATGTGAGCCTGGGTGGAGGGGTAAATGATCTCTTGTAGGGGTGTCATTAATTTTTGGGCTGTCATTTTGAATGAGTATGTGTGGGGGGGGGGGTCCCATGTGAGACTCATTTCTGCTATGAAGAAGGAGTTCTCTGAAAAGAATTTGATTCCACAGGAGTTAAATATATAGGAAATATTCTTGCCTTCTTGTTTTAGCATGGAAAACTAGGGTTTCTAAGTTCTAGGTTAGCAGAAGAGCTTTCTCTTTAAGGTTTTTTTTTTTTTTTTTCCTTTTCCCTAGGTTCTGTGCAGTGCAGAGCACTTTCCACCACCAGCATCACACTGGGACCTATCCAGGTTCATCAGCTCCCTGTGGTGAAGTTTCTTCAGGGACAACATGCAAGATGGGTGCTTGCAGATGCCACGTGTGAGTGCAATTCTTCCTGTTCGTGTGGCAAGCTGCAGTGAAATAAGCACACATTAGGCATAGGTTTTATGTTGCTGTTTTATAAATTAAAAGGCTCCTGGCTGCTGTTAGCACCTCTGTGTTACTGGATACAGGATCTGTGTCCATCACCAGCATCAGGCTCTTGCCTCTTGTGAAAATATCTCGTGATGCTCAACCCAGTTCTCTCGTGAGGACCTGGGTGAGAAACGTGTTGTGTGAACACTTTGTTCTGTATTGTCTGGCTTAGCATAACACTAGTTAGCATTGTGAAATCTCTTGGGAAAAGGCTGGAAAGGTTTAAACTGAGGTGTTTTCATTATGGAGTGAGGGGAGAGCAAAATTTAGATTTGCTCTAATTCTCGAGTTTCTGCTTATGGGAAAAATACACAGAGCCTCGAGAGTTGAGCATGTGTGTGATTTGGTGTTACTGTTCATTACTCTTCTAGGAGGCATTGGATATATTTTTATAATGAGGAAGAATGGAAAATGAGGTTGTTCTGGGGAAGCCCTTGCTGGTCAGGCCCTGTTCTGCACTCCTGCTCTGGGGACTGTTGGATCTACATTGCCATTCCAGGACTTGGGGTAAGTGCTCCCATATCACCTCATGTATATGTTGATCTAATGAAAACCAGAAGTGATGCTCAGTTTTAAGCCAAGTTTAACAATTGCTGGGCCTGACACTTTTCTTTGCCTGATTTGGCTTTTTCTTAACCCAAACCTACTGTGTGTTCTGCTTATCAGCAGAACAGCACATCAGAAAGCTCCCTGGACACATACCCAGGTCAGGAGTGCTAATAGCGTACTTACCTGACCCTGCAGTGCATTTTCTAACCCACATCTCTTTGCTTTTCCTTCATTTTTACTTTAACCTTCTCACCCTGTTGTACCTGTTACGTCCTGTGGTTCATTTCAGAAATGTATCTGAAACGGAGCGCGTCTTGCAAGTCACAAAAAGAGTAAAGAAGTGGGAAAAGAGCAACTCCATTGTACTTTTCTGGTTGTTAGACACTTGATTGTGATTCTATGGCCTGACATCCTCTTTCTTGGGAAAAGGGGAGGAAAAAAAAAAAAAAACCAGACCATGACTGTGTGCCATCAAACCAGGTACAATACACTGCTTCATTCTGACTCTTGTGAGCTAAGGTTGCTCGTTCCTTTCCATTGCTGGTACAGATTTGCTTTTACATCCCGATATCTATCCGGCTTCTGGTCTCCCATGCCCTGCGTGCTGGTTATTATGTGCTGAGCACAGCATCCCAACCAAAGGAGCAGAACAATGCTATGCAGCAGCAGTGAGCAAGCAAATTGCTCTTGGCAAAATCCCCTGCTTTCCCTATCAAGAAAATGTCAGGTAACTGCAGCCCCAGTGGCAATGATGAATGGGTTGTTTTCCAGCGTGCCGTGGCTCACTTTGGGAGAGGTGAGGCACGGGTCCTGTGCAGCTGATCATCTTGGAGTCACCACGCGTGTTCAGCCGGTGATCTTTTAAGACACAGATGATAAAATGAGCTAAAATGAGCACTGAGTAGTTCAGATTTGCTGGTTTATTTTAATCAGCACATGGCGCGTTACAGATCACCTCAGATACGAGTGATGCTTTCCATGAAGCAGTTATTTGACACTAATCTGTCTTTATTTTACATATCTCACGTTTCCAGACATTTTCCTAAAATTTGGTTTCCCAAGAGAAGCCTTGCTGAAGAAAAAGATGTGCAGCCTTGCCAGAGATCTGCTTTATGTAAATCTTAAACTGACAGTTAAGCCTCAACATTTCAGATCTGATACCTGCTTTCCTTAAAAATAAAGGAAAAAATAAAAGGCCTAGGTGGCCTTCAAGAAGTTTCCATTCTGATATGGTGCAGAGTACTCTAAAGAAGCAGAGTGACCTGCTTTTAATGCTACGAGAAAGCCTCTCTTTTCTTTCCAGGTTGGATGTTTTCCACCAGTAGTAGTAACGTGGGCTGAGTATGTTTGTGTTAGATCATGCAGGAGTAGAACAGAAATACGATGATAGCAGAAACTTAGTGGTGCGTTCCTTGGCACAGATGCCCAGAGATTTATTTGAAGAGCTTAAGGTAGTGTCAGGTGCCTGGTTTGTATTCCAGAAGCCCATGCTCACAGCCAGTATATGGGGGTGACCCAAGTCACAGCACTGTCAGGTTGCTCAGAGTTGGTGTGAGGTGCAGCGTGATGATGCAGTGGTGCTGGAGCTGGGGAAGGTGCTAGAGGTACCGTGCCCTCCTCTGCTCAGGACTTGGTGACTGAGCTTGTATCTCCAGCTGGAAGACTAAGACTTTTAATTTCTTTCTCCCTCCAGAGGGTCCCCTGTGTGGACCCTGGTCAGGTCCTTACACCATCCTCGTGACATCCCCCTTTAACTTCATGCCCAGACACCCTTGGGTGCAGCGCTGTTCTTGGCCAGGCAGGTTAAACTTGGTTCTCCACACTATGAAAGTCAGTTCCTTTTGGTCATCTGGAGAAAGTGAGCAATTCCTGAGCTCTCCTGCTGTCCCTGGCATGTAGAGAAAGGGAAATTGTGGTCAGCTATCAAACTCCTCTGTGCCAAATGGCAGTTCAGTGCAGCACCAGGACTTTGCCAGGTGATTTGCACATGCCTTGGTGGGAAAGTATAAGGCGAAATATAAACTTATTCAATTTCCAAGACTTTTTGGGAACCCATTGAATGAGCTGTAAGAGCTCCAGTAAATCTGAATTATTGTTTGATCTAATTATTCTGATAAACAATGGAGGATGCAGTGTCCAATGGCAACAAAAGGAATGGATGTGTCCCAAAAACATGAAGTGAAACATGGCTAAAATAATGCAGTCATAAAACTACAAAATATTACCCTCCTATATTTAGAATTTTTTCAGCAGCTAGCCAAAGACAAAATGTGCTCTTGATAGACTGAATCCATAGCTTAGAAAGGAGGGACTTTGCAGAAAAGATGTAGTTGCAGGAAGGATAGGAAGGCTAAGGGTTTTTTCCTACTGGCAGTTTAGGTAACTGGCATTTTGACTACTTGTTGGAAAACAGCTTAGGAAAATAGCTACACTGGAGATTAGAGAGTTCATATACTTCAGTCAGACTTCATGCTGACAGCTTCACTACAGAACTGAACGACTGTCGCTTCTATAGGATCTGTTGGCAGGATCTCTTTTTATTTGCTCCGTTTTGAAAAGAAAGGGGCATCAGCCAGCTTTCCAACAGCACCTTCTTTGGAGGAGGGTTTCATCCACACAAGGCAGCTATTTTCAACCCCTGACTTCAAGTCCAGTTGGAGATTTTGTGGTGTGTCTAGGTGATTTTTTTTTTGTTTGTGAGGGAGCAGCACAGTTCTTGGTGCAGTTATTCCAATGGTTCCTATGTGCTGTGTGAGGCAACCCTGCCTGCTGTGCTGCAGTGGATGGCTGGAGCATTACAGACTCTGTGTTCCAGTTTGCTTTATGCTTCTTCTACACTACAGGACTTTTTATCCTAGTGCCATTTCACTCCACTGGTCCACCAAGCATCCAGAGAAGATTGGAGGCAATCTGAGTCAGGAGGAAGTGTTGGAGGTATAGAGAAAAACAGTGTGTTATTGATAAGGAGGGAAGAGGGCAAAGGAAAACCAGCTCTTCTGTATTGGTGAAAAACCAATATTGGAAGCTTCTGTCCATCTACATCTAAATTCAGGGACAAACGCTTCCCAGGAGAAATTAAATTATAATTCCTGGATTTTGTTGTTGTGATTTGCAAAATTTTGATATGTAAATTCTTATTATTCTGGTAAAACAGAGAGTTTACTGCATCATTAGGAAAACCAGACCTACCATGCTAGGCTTGTTTAGGACCCTAATGAAATATGAATGTAATACTGTTTTATGCCATAAGAATACCAGAAAAAGAATTATGGTACAAGGCACAGATATTATCAACACCAGCATAGTAGAAATGTCAGTGAGGGTTGATTTTCTGAAATAAGGGGAACACAAAGTGAAAATTATTCTCTGGAAACAGAGAGCAGCAACAAGGTCTGTGGTGGAAAGAGAACAGTGAGTCAAACGTATGGATCAAAGTCTCTCTTTGCAATAAAAATAATGTGCATATAACTTTGTGGAGAAGAGTGACCCAGTCCTGTTGGATTTTCTGGTTTTATTTTATATTCTTACTTTGCTTTTGCACTCAAAATCTGAGGGATTTTTAGAAATGCAAGACTCTACCAATATGCCAGTGAAAGACAGTAGGTGAATTATTCATCTGTGATATCACCAAGTCATAGAATGGTAGGGGTTGGAAAGGACCTCTGGAGATCATTGAGTCCAACACCCCTGCCAGAGCAGGAACACCCAGGGCAGCCCACACAGGAACAGATCCAGGTTGGTCTGGAAAGTCTCCAGAGAAGAAGACTCAACAACCTCTCTGGGCAGCCTGGTCCAGGCTCTGTCATCCTCACAGGAAAGAAGCTTTTCCTCATGTTGAGGTGGAATTTCCTATGTTCTGGCTTATACCCATTATTCCTTGTCCTATTGCTGGGCACCACTGGGAACCTGGCCCCTTCCACTTGACACCCACCCTGCAGATATTTATAGTGATTAATAAGATCCCCTCTCAGCCTTCTCTTCTCCTGGCTAAACAGCCCCAGTTCTCTCAGCCTTTCTTCGCAGGAGAGATGTTCAAGTCCCTTAACCATCCTCGTAGCCTCCATTGGACTCTCTCCAAGTCTCTCTTTTATATCTGCATATAACCTGGCATGAGTACAAGAAATCACATTTTCGTGTGACAAACATGCCTCGGTCTAGCTTTTACCATGCAATTGCATCTGAAGAGGACCAGAATTTGTCAAGTACTTTTCAGCTGGCCGAAAGGAGTTACAGAGTTGGCTGAGCACGTAAGGATGCTCATTGGTATTCTTTTAGGAAAATGTCACTTTAACTACCGTGTCACTGTTCCCGATGGCTAAAACCGACCTTCTGTGCAGGGTTAGTTACTTCCCATTTATAGATTCAAGCGTGTTTTGAATTAGCAATAAGCTAAGCATGTGCTTGCCCTTTCCCTCTTGTAAGAACACACTGAATATTTAGGTGATCATGTAACCTACAATATTACACATTTTCTCATGTCTTTCTGAGAGTGATGGAAATTTTACCATAGATAGGCGGTTGGTTAAATAAAATTCTATGGAATAGAACTGGAGGTAAACAACTATGTGTCAGGAAGAAGATGCCTCATGTTCACCAAAAGAAAAAAGATTTTATTTTAAATTATTTTGAGCATCAAAAGCCAGGTGTTCAGACAGTACTCATGAAAAACCAAGTCAGGTAATAATTCAGTATGGTACATCTTAACCTCAGCTGTAATATAGATACTCTGGAGACTAATATACAATTTTCAGCCCCTATAAAATTACAATCATCAGCAAAATTAGACAAACAAGACTAATATGAGCCATTTCTTTCCCCTCCATTTGCTAAAAAGCAGTAGGAACCTAGGAAGCTAACCTCGGTTTAATAGCTACCACTGAACGGTGGGGTTTTATTAGACGTTTTTCTGTCTCATTTCTTTCTGCTGAGTTAATCATTTCGACTAGATGTAGCTGGTAATAGAGTTTAGCCAGTTTCTGCAGACAATCTGATCAAATCTGCATGTTAGCCTCTCAGTTTTGCTCAGACATGCGTCCACCCAACACGATGGGGACCTTCCATGCTTTTTTCTACCCAGGTATAATTTAGAACTAGAATGGTGTCATAGACTCATCTCTGAGTATATCCAAAGACTGATTTCTCTGAATGAATCCAGTATGATCCTGCCTGACAATCTACAAACAATCAATAGAGTTGCACATTGATAATCACTCATTAGAAAAGCTCCATCGCACGTATCAATTTATCATTTTATTTTCATGCATGCATTTACCTTTCTGAGGCAGCATTTTCACAGACAAGGTTAATACTAATTTAATTCACTTTAACAGTAATCTGAATTAAATGTCTCCAAGAAAATGAAGAATCAGAGAGGCTTGGGATGAAATCCAATCAGATTCCTGCTGTTTCAGCAGGGCAGCTTTACCAAATGATGGGTAGTTGGCAATATTGGTTCTTCTGCCCATACTGTTAGTTTGAGGAGAATGACACTTCCCTTAGCCTGACTAAAAATATTGGAACAACCAGCAAATATTTGAACTACAAGTCTTGGTCCAGTACCCAGGATCTACACCAATCTGGTTGGGAAGGGATAGGCATGTATAGATATAGACACAGATCTATAAAGATACAGATTATCTATCTGTCTAGACATCTATAGATAGATATCTACAGATATCTGTCTAGGTAGGTATTTATAGATTTAAATAGGTATCCATATAGATCTAGATGTTTTTCTCTTGAAGCCTTTATCTAGATAGGTAAATAGATCTAGAAATCTATATAGAGATAGCTAGTGCTCTGTGTATCTATCTGCTAGGAAATAGGATATCTGGGTAAGCTATAGCAGTGTCTATCTATACCTAGATTGATAGATACAGCTATCCAGATATCTAGATATTTATATCTATAGCTAAGTCTATCTGTACTTATGTAGATATCTATATGTCTATATGTATCTGTCTTGCAGATCTACCCATCGTGGAGGAGGTTCAGGATGGGCATCAACTTTTTCACCTGAAAAAGGGAGATAATTTGTGATGGCAAAAGGATTGAATTTGCTGTTTTCTGATCCCTTGCTCTCAGGATGACATCAGTGACTGTACTGCCTTTCCACAGGCAAGGTAAGCCTGGTGAAATCCAGGTCCCTTTCTTTGTAAGTCCACCTTGGCAACAAGAGTCTCTGGTGGCAACTTGGGCTGCCAAAGAATGTGATATAAGCTAAGCAAGAAGCCAGTCAGCCTTAGATAGCTAACAAGCCAAGTAGAAACAATCATGTTGCAGTGGTATTTTAAGCACAGTGGATTTAGTCAAAAAGGTATAAAGCTGAAGGTAAAAGTGAAGATCAGGAGTCCATGCTCTAGCTCAGAGGTGATCTCAGCCCCTGCCAGAGCACTTTCCATGGTAGTCTTTCTTTCACTCCTATCTCCCTCTGTAACCTGTCTCAATAGTTGCCATGAACACTACTGCAGATGCTTTCTGCTGGGTTCTGAATGGCAACTAATAACTGCAATGTTCCAGTCTCATAATGATAGGAGATTCTCTTCGGGGACTGTTAAATAGCATCTCAGGGTTGTGCAGCATCAGGTTATTAAACCTGAACAAATGATGCCAACTGATTGATTCAGACTACAGAAATTAGATGTTGGTTGAGGTTTTTTTTTCATTCTTCACACACCTACCACCATCATCTGCACTAACTGGAGATGTGCATGCAGATGTGATTGCACAAGTGACTGCTTGCTCTGTGTCCCTAATAAGTTATTTACAGTGCTGGGAAATGGAAACCCTTGCAACTCTCACTGGCAGAATATAATTTTCGTTCTCCTGAAACCGAGGATGTCAAAGCAGTGAATTATTTCTTTAATATGGTTTAGTCAGAGAAATGGTGAGCTTCAGCACGGCAAAGGGATGGACCTTCAGTGTTAAAACAGAAGAGTGTTTAAAGAAATATTGGTGCAGAACAACCCTACAGCATATCTAAAGTATTATACACAGCTGGCTTAGCAAATGTACACACAGATACGATTGATAATGAGTTCTGTGGCTTACTGCACATTTTCCAGACATGCACTGTCTCCTCCCTCCCTCTGCTAATTTGCTTGATTATCCTCGTCTTTGCTCTGCGTAGAAAAACATCTGATCAACGTAATCTTACCGCTGGCTTTGTAGTTGAAACCCTCAGGCTTCAGATAGCAGCTTCCCTGTCTATCCTGAACACAGTTTCCTCTTGTCACCGGAGTGCTGCAGTGTTTCTCACCACTCTTGTCCTCCAGTGTGGTGAAGGATAATGGTGAAGACATTGGATGCTTGTGATGGGAATGGAGAGGGTCCTTTGAGCCTGCTCTCTTCCAAGTCTGAATGGCAACACAGGCAGGCTGTCCCACAGGGCAGGAGATGAGGGTGAGCAAGGCTGGCAGGGCTTCCCAGCATGGCACAGTCCCACCATATACCCCCAGCGAGGTGACCGTAGGCAGCTGCACAACAGCCAGCTCCTGGGAGGCTGGGGAATCGGAGAATCATAGAATCATTAAGGTTGGAAACAACCCTCAAGATCATCAAGTCCACCTGTCTACTAAACTTTATCATGACCACTAAACCATGTCCTGAAGTGCCACATCTGGATGTTTTTGGGACCCCTCCAGGGATGGTGACTCCAACCCCTCCCTGGGCAGCCTGTTCCAAGGCCTCACCACTCTCTTGGAGAAAAAAATTCTTCCTAATATCCATCCTAAACCTCCCTTGGTGCAACTTCAGCCCATTTCCTTTCGTCCTATCACTGGAGAGAAGATACCAACACCCACCTGACTCCACCCTCCTTTCAGGTAGCTGTAGAGAACAATAAGGTCTCTGCTCAACCTCCTTTTCTGCCCTGACCATGCCTCGTAGAGAGGCCACAAAGAGCCATTTGGTATGTATGGTGCAGCTGGGAATCCTGTAGGGTGGATACCCGTGACCTTTGGTGACAGGTAACAGTCTTGTAGTTGCACACCCTTCAAGAAAACCCCCCTGGCTTTCGGATCTCACACTGTGTGCTGCAGTTGTGTTTTAGAATATCCCCTGCTTGATGCCTTCCCTTGAAATGTAACATCATGCGATAGAGCTGATAAAGGGGGAAATCCCTAAACACTTTTATTACATTTTCATAATCCATCCTTCCTTTTGTTTTCTTTTTGTGTCACTGGGCAGCTGAAGCAGGCTCCCTCCAAACCCCAGCTAGCTGTGCTGTGTCCCCACCTTGCATCCTCACAATCTGGGTGACGTGCCTGTCCATTCCAGTCCTTACCTCTTAAATTTATTAGGTCTCTCTTCTCTGAAAATTGCTGTGGTTTGGCCTTGTTTAGCTACCAAAAATAGCATTGCCTGACTAGATGACCTTGAGTGGAGTTTGGCTGGCTTGTTATCAAGATAGAGTCTATTACCTTCCATGGCTTATGTGGTGTGGAAAGTCAGAGACACTTTTAATTTTGGACTAGCCAGAATGATGAGTCAGTTATTACTGCTTGGAGCAAAGATGGTTTTGCAAGGTCATTCTTAAGGAGAGAAATTAAGTTGTTTATTCTGTGAGTGCATTCTCACCCACACCATATGCAACTCAGCTAAACATTTATGTTCATAGATATATTATTGAACAACTGTGTTATTCTGAGTTCCCCTTTTGTACATCACAGTGAGGCTTTGGAAAGAGATTGAAGAATAAATAATGTGAGATAAGTATTAATTGGATAATTTTAAGTGAAAATGAAAAAAACCCTTTTTGGGTTATTTTTTCTTGTTATTTTTTCAGATGTAATTTCTAATTGTTCACATGAAACGCTGTGTATGTGGGAGTTTTGTGCTAAGAATACTTGCAACATTAGATGACATTTGGTGTATTAAGGAGCTATGTGTGATCCATGTAGCGTTACTTACAAAATTCATTTCTCTCCAGTAATCTTTTTCATTGACCTGACGAAAATGTTTTTCGACACCCTAAAACAATCAACATTTTGCTAAGGAATTTCTCTAGCCCTCTGCAGACACGGTGCATGGCAGTTGGTAGTGAGAGGGGGATGCCCACACATGTAGGGCAAAGGCTGGGCAGTCTGAGAAGTAAGAGTAATATGAAAGCTTCCATTCCTGCCTATGTAAGCAAGGCAGTACACACATCCTCTAAGGCTAACTGGATACAAGCCCTATCCATTTGTTTAATGAAGACTCAGGAACAAAGAAATTTATATGTCACTAATTAATTTAAACCCTCTATAATTAATAGTATGAAAACAGAGATCTAATTTGGGAGGGCAGTAATCAATATGTAAGGAGATCAGCTACAGCGCAGCCAAAGATAACCATCAAAACCTACTGAAGATACGAAAACCCCCAGGAATATCTCCAACAAGAGTTTGGGTAATGCCTCGTGGTGTTGAAATCAGTGATGCTGTTTTGTTTGTCTGTAGCACAGGAAAGATTAGTGTGTGGTTATCAACAAATTAGGCTTTCAGTAATAAATAATGCTTTGGAATATTTCTGGACTTGACCACTGTGTTCTTTCCCTGTGGTTTACAGAGGAAAAAGGGAAGAAAACCCTTTTTATTGAAAAGTTACCCTGGAAGTTATACTTCACCCCCAAAACTTACACAGTTAAAGCTGAATGTATATGATGGATTGAGGTTAAGTGAATGTGGTATAAATATTTATACTACACATTCACATTATACATTTTTTATATAGTACATGGCCAAAAATTCCTGATAGAGAACATTTTGCTTTGAGGTACCACGAAAGACTAAAAAGTGCATCCTTTTTTCAAATTTAAATGTTAAATTGTTACACCTCAGTCAAACATAAACAATGCACGCTGTAATTCTTGTAGGGTTAGAGAGAGGACTTATTTTAGGGCCGATATAAAGCTACGTCAGGCAAAGGTAGAAAAACACTTCATTCTGTATTGAATCTTCTACCAATGTAATGATTGACCAGCTCTAGACAGATGGCAACATCTAGACAGATGGCAACTTGAGACAGAGATTCTTGACCAGCATTTTAATATCTGGTGCTCTACAGCTAAATAATACCCACAAGGTTATCTTAACTATCCCCAGATAAGGTTCGAAATGACCTTCAAGATCATCAAGTCCAACTGTCTACTAAATATTATGACCGCTAAACCATGTCCTGAAGTGCCACATCTGGATGTTTTTTGAACCCGTCCAGGGATAGTGACTCCACCCCGTCCCTGGGCAGCCTGTTTCAAGTCCTCACCACTCTCTCAGGAAAAAAATTGTTCCTAGTAGCCAATCTAAACCTTCCCTGGTGCAACTTCTCCCTTTTCCTCTTGTCCTACCACTAGTTACTTGGGAGAAGAGACCAACACCCATCTCACTCCAACCTCCCTTCAGGGAGCTGTAGAGAGCAATAATGTCTCCTCTCAGCCTTCTCTTCTCCAGAATTAATCAAATCATCAAAATTCATCAAATATTGATGACCATGACTTTGGGCTTGAAAATATGATGGAGAAACTTTGGCAAAGAGAGAAGCAGTTTGCACGTGAATGGAGAAATTCATTGTAATGTCACTCCACTGGGAAGTGGAGTCCAAGCTGATTTATTATGACAGTGTTTATCAGTTTTAGTGGACACTGATCAGGCTTAGGGCTAAAGCAGTCTCATTGTGATCTCCAGTCAAGCAGTGGGAGTGACGCTGCTACTTCATGGGCACATTTTTTTTCTAGGTTTTGCACTGCTGCTAGATAACATGCAGCTTTTTGAGGCTGTCAGCTCTGTTGGTAAATACCTTACCAGAGCCGCAGTAGAGAGATTTCTTGAGAATTTCAGCATTCTTGAGAATTTCCTGTGTTTATCTGCAGGATAATATAGGCTGCATCATGAGCAGATAGTGCCATATATTCAGAAGTCCTGAGGCAGGTCCCCTCTGATGATGAGGTGCACTTAGAAACACGGGATTTTCTACAACAACAACAAAGGATCTTTCTCAGCTGCAAAATACCAAAAAGTCACACAACTGGAAACAAATGCAGTCGAGTGGCAAAACTGCAAACATGCAGAACTTGTTCTTTCCAGTCAGCTATGCTGGGAAATTCTGAAGTAGATGTCAAATATGGGGGGAAGAGATCCACCGTTAAGGCTAGGAACCACGGTGTAACCTCTGTGCTCCCTCTTCTCCATCCTTGTTCATGTCATTGGCTCTAGAGTTGATGCAAGTGAAGAGATCAATAAGGAAGTTTGAAGTTAATGCACCAGATTATGAACTTCAGTAGCTGAGGACCCAACTCCCGATGCTTCCAATACCCTTACCATGGCAGAAAAGCGGATAAAAAGCTGTAATCCCTTCAACTGCTGCTGCTTTTTGTCTTAGTGTTTGCCTACAAAAACTTGCAGGCCTGGTGTCAGCACCCCAAACATGCCCACAGCAGTCCAAGTAGCAAGGGGTGGAAGAATACATGCCATCAGACTTTTGCAGGCAAGCACTAAGACACTAAGGGCTCGGGATCCAGCACTTAGGCTTTCTGCTTCATTTGCTTGTGTATCCAACTGACTCTGGGAGTTGCCCTGTCTCCTCCCCTGTTCAAAAGCACTGAATGCTTGTACAGGTTTTGGCTGAGCTTCTCTACTACCCGTTGCATCTCCCTCTTGCTCCTCTGTGATGACTTACAGAGGGGTTAATACATCCCTGCGTGCTGCTGTGGCTCTAGTGCAGGACACTGAGATTCAGCGAAAGTGAAGATGCTGAGGATGCTTCTGCACGCCCAGACCTCTCACTCTGGGTTTTTACCAGCTCGCTTGCACGGTGAGGGCTCCCCAGCACCAATCTGGTCCCATCTGTGTTTGTGTTGTACAAGGGGAGAAACCTTGTACTCCAGCCACCACCTTGAGCAGGTGTCTGGCTGCTGGGCAAGGGGAAGCTGTTGGGCAGAGATGCCACTGAAGGAGTCAGGAGTGGCTGGGATGTGACTCTGACTCACCTGTACTACCTGAGCACATCCTGGAGTTAGCAGCAGTGGGTGGTCACATACTTTCTTGGAAGCAATAAAGTAGTATGGAATGTTTCTGACCCTTCAGTTTGTTGCTTACAAAATAAACTGAGAACTTAAGTACATCAGAGGAGGAAGAGGAATGGGAGGTACATTTCCAGTAGTGTTTTTCTAAGAAAGTGAAGGGAATAAGACCCCAAGAGTACTATAGATGTTGGTTCCTCATAGCTGAAAAGCAACAACTCTTTCTTTTGTTGTTGGTTTGTTTGTTTTTTTTAATCCAGAGGAAAGGCAGGTGCTGGGAGCTGAGTGAGATAGGGCCGTGTCTCCTCTGTGCTTCTGTCTGTGACTCCAAAGGGCAGCTCCATCTGGCAGCAGGTGATGATAGTCTGCTTCTTTTTGCACCAGAGGTTTGCCTGGCCGTGGGCAGGAGCAAATCTCTTCCGTGCGATTGCTGATATTTCCCTCACACAGAGCCCCTTTCTTATTAGAGTCTGCAGTTACTGTTTTTCTTTCTGATTAAAATATGCTCTTGGGAATAGAGGCTATTTGTGCTGTGCTCTTAATAACCTTTCTGCTGCATGGTGGGGGGGAAATGTCAAGACTGATAAATACCATGAAGTGAACCCCCAAAAGACAGGCTGGAAACCACATCATTATTTTCACCAGCCAGGGTAGTTTGACCAAGCCGTTAGAGTATCGATCCATATAACTTCCCTGTAACCTATGGAAGTATGTTGCATGAATGTTTGTCCAATGTTACATCTGTTTCTTTGGCAATTTAGAACATCACACATTCCTTACTTTAAATTAAATGCATTTGTAAGAACTCAAAATTGTAAGGATATTACCGTATTGCTTAGATTTTATTATTTTTTTCCTTATTGCCATTGAAAGGATAATATTTTCTCAATAATTGACCAGTTTTTCTCAACGCTTTGATTTTCAAATGAATGTGGAGGGTAGATTTCTTCTAGTGGCAGAGGGAAGAATTTTATTAAATGTTATGCTTTAGCATTTTTACTTAATGGGAAAAATGGAGAAGGTGAGAGATACAAGAGGCAGGGAAAAGTTGATGGATGAAGGGAAAACAATGGAGTGGAAAAGAAAAACAAACAGCACAACTTAATCAGGACTTACAGTAGAAAAGAAAAAACTACTTCTTCTAGTAATATGGGGGACTGTGTAAACAAGGTGAGAAACCTGGTTGGGATGATAAGTTCATATCATGCTGCTAATTGTGTTTTAACTGTAAGGCACCTGAAGGTTTATTTTGGGTTTGTTTTCTTTGCCTAGCAATAAAATTAAGTGGGTATGATCACTTGTTGGAGCTGGCTTCCCCTTGTCTTATTTACTTAGCATATAAAAACAATTTTCAGCAAAAGCCACAGCTTTGGGAAACTTGCATCGTTTACGCATCTCCTGGCTATGAATAAAACACTGACAATAAGCTCTGTGGAGATCAGACACTATCGTTTAATGCAACAGTCTGTTTCAACAGTCTTCAGGAATAACTAGAGACTGGTAAGTCAGATCAGATGGTGTAGTCTATTAAACATGAGTAAAAGCATTGAGAAAAGGGTCTTTTAGGAAAGGTACGTGTCTTCTTCGAAGGGGAGTCCTGTCTCAGTAGCCTGCTCAAGCACTTGGAGGGTGTCAGTGAGCATGCCAATAAGCACATGGATAAAGGATGTCCCTGGGGACAGAAGGTGCAGTTTCCAAAAGTTGTTAAGGCTCCGCACCAGGGGTTATTATGGAAGCTAAGTTGCCGCGCGCTTGGAGGAAAGGGTCATTTGTGGAGTGAAACCTGGTAAAAGGGCAGAAAGCAAATAGCTGTTCTTAAAGGTGACTTTTCTGGATGGATATGAGTCGGCAGTTTGTTCCCTCAAGATCAGTGCTAAAATCAGTTTTATTCAGCACCTTCACCAGAGATGTGATGGAGGGAGTTTGCAGTTCCATCTTCAAGGCTTCAGCTGGCACTAAGCTCCCGCAGACAACCAGACACTACTCTAATGGCAAGGAAATTGAGAAGGACCTCGTAAAATTAAGTGTGAGGGTAAAAAGGTGGCAAAGGAGTACCAATGGAAGCCATCTAAATGGGTCTACTACATGGTATCCAAAGCAGAGATGACATTTACGGCTCAGGAAAGAGATCTTAGCTGTCACTGAAATGATCATCTCAGCATTCAGCAGCTGCCAAAAAACATGTTGGGCACTGTCAGGAAGGAAGAAGGAGGGAATTCTCTAAAAGTTTGATAGACTCACATCTTGAATGTGGTGTATGCTTCTGAGCTGCACATCTCTAGAAGCATACGATGCAGCTGGAGAAGGGCAGCAAACTGTTCAAGGGGCTGGAGCAGCTGTTTTGTCAGGAGACACAAAAAAGTTTGGGACTGTTGGGCTTGAAGAGACATCTGGGTTAGGGGAGGTGCGATCAGGGTTAATGGAATCGTAAAAGCCAGCGGATAAGGCAAATACAGAACTGCCCTTTGCCACCCTCCACAACAATTGGACTTGAGAGCATTTGAAGGTAGTAGGAGATTGGTTTGAGAGATGAAAAATATGTTTTTACACAAGGGGTTGTGAGCTTTGGCAGCCTGTTGCCATTTGAAGCTGTGGATGCAGAGTACCACTGGGTTCAGGAAAGGGTTAGGGGAATTAATGGGTGGCAAATCTATTCTAAGACCTAAAGTGGAGTGGTCATGAATATGTCCTGGAATATCCTTAAAACAGTCTTTCTGGATGCTCAGGGAGTGAGGAGGACAGACCACAAAAAGTGGCCAAGCCCACATGTTTTCCCTAAATTGCACTGTCCTTTTGACAGTGTTTGACATCATTAGGTTTACCCAGTGGGTATTTTTATGTTCTTAGAAATAAAAATATCAAGATACAATTGTTGTGTAAAAAATTTTTCAAAGTTACTCTGCTCTTCTTCTGGGCTAATGGCCCACCTTTTTAATATCAGAGAGCAATGACTTTAGAAAAAGAATGCATTAGCTTTATAATGCTGTGCTTACTCAAGAAGTAATACTTCCACGTTCTTTCTATCAGCAAAACTCTTCCCAGATGTCTTTATGAAGTTTATGCTATCCCAGGACACATCAAATTGCATATGGAAAAGTAAGACCCTTCTGGTTTTGAATGCAACCAAGAATCAAAACCCAAGGAGATTCAAAGCTTGAACTTTTCCTTCAACCTCGAATTTCAGGGACAAGATGTGTTCAGTTTTTAGGTTGATTCAGGCTGGTTTCCACTGAACTGCTTCCAGTCATTCTTAAATCTGAATTGCACATAGTTTAACTCAAAATCCCCTCTCATTCAAAACAGCTTTTACTTACTTATTTTTTCCATTAGAAGAAAGAGAAACAACATGCAATCAAATGCACTGATGACACGGCGACCACAACATCAGCTAAGGTTTGTCACACTATCCCAGCGTTTCAAAACAGAGGTTTTCCAAGCTCCTGTTCATGCTTGCAGCAAAATTCCACAAGTATTGAATGAGGTCTCAAGTTCTTAGTAAAATTGAGGCAGTGAGAAAACAGATGTGAAGAAAGATACCAGGGTGACTTTGGGAATGTTTATTCAGGAGCTCATCACAGAGAAAGCTCAAATACAGAATGGGCATAGAAAAGCCGGCATCAAGGTCTAACTGGATTGTAAAAGATGATTTCAAGGAGGGAATAACTTGTGGAGGGTCTTGAAGGTGGAACATGGAGAGAAGGAAGCCTCTGGAAGAAGGTGAAAAGATGTCTGATACAGTCAACCCAACAAGATAGGAGAAATGACAACAGCTTTCTAGGGAGGTGAGACTGCTTTTGTTAAGGGCAAGGGAAGGAACACTGTAATATTCGAGGCAGGGAATGAGAGTTTCACCTCTGAAGGAAAGGCTCTTACAGCTTTTAAGCAGAATACATAAACAACTTGCATCAAGGCAGAGTCTAGATGTGGTTATCTCAGCACAAAGCTTGAACAGAAGATGTCCTGCAGATGAGGGATTCAACAGCAGGCCAAAATTAATGATAGTTTCTGAAGTGATCAGGGAGAGTGATCTAAGGAGGGCTAGAAGGGGAAAGATGGAGGTCTTTTGCAGCAATGCTGAACTTGGGCTGAGGTAGCATATCCACAAGGAAATACAAAGGACACCAGCTGAGATGTAGGCTAGCAGATCTGAGGTATTTCCTCTTTAGAAATATTTGTTTGCTTTTGCCAAACTACGCTGTGTTAATGTAATAGTGTGGACAATGTTTTTGTACAGGTCCTTAAATTCCCATCTTCCTACTTGTGACTCTTAACTGTGGTACTGTGTACAGTCCGAATCTTCAGGGGGTTCTCAAAGCTTCACACCTCAAGGGGTTGGGGATGCAGCTCAGAAAAGCAGGTGCTAATATTTTCCAGACAATCTTAAAGTACCACACAGTTCCTTAATAAAGAAAATGTTTAATATACACTGAAAATGCTGTGAACTGCACCACTGGAAACTGTATTCTGCACACCCTCTATAAATTTTAAACAAAACTTCTGAAAACATTTTAAGTTTGTATTCTTCATACAATCTCCCCTACTATGATGCTGTTGTAGAGCCAAGCATGAGGTTTCAAGTACTTTTTTTTTTTGCATGCAAAGGCACTTGCTTCTCAGCTTGTTCCCAAAGCAGTTCTTAAAGTTTATGGCATGGCCACCATGGTATGTGTGTGCAAAGGTCATCCGTGCCCAGAGTTTGAGAAGACTGTCCCTGCACAGCATTTCCTCACTGCTTACTGGCTTTCTGAAGCCTGTCAGAAACTTTCTGCGGTGTCTGATTGCTCTCCCAGCAGTTCTTGTCTGAACTGAAACTGAGAAATGTCTGGGACTTGGCCCTGCCAGCAGATGTATCTTTTGCTTCTTCATCAGTCAGGCTCGGGACAGTCCTGAACTTTCACATTTGTAAAGAATTTCTCGTTGAGAGGCTGTGGATGACCCGCCAGATGACTTTCCCACACTGGAAAGTTGTTCAGAGCTTCAGAAACATGTTACCAAACATATGAGCATATTTAGTGAGTGCCATATCCTATGTCTACACATCTCTGTGTAATCTAGCTGAGTTGCTCTATCCTGCAGTTTTTAAATGTTTGGAGATTGGATTAGATCCCATAGGTCTTCTCTGCTTTGCTTGCCTTTTCTTGTGCCAGAAAGAGCAAATGCCACCATGCAGCATCTATGACTTTTCCTCCATGTCACAGTATAGGATATATGACATTTCAGCCAATTTTTCAAAAGGTAGTATGTCCATATTTACCTTCCTCTTGCAGGCCTATGGGTCTTTCACCATCATGTGAGTGTTCATGGATCTGAGGACTCTAGTGAAGAAGGCAAGAACCATTTTCACAGCGTTCACATGTGGAATATATCCACCCTTGAGTAAGAAATAAACTGTTTCTTCATGTTCTGCAGAATTTTTGGTCTCTTGATTCAGGTATGTAAGATTTAGGCTGAGTGTGTGAAAAAACATGGAAAAGTTGCACTAGACCACTGGTCTATATGGTCCAGAATGTCTGGTTTATCTCAGCTCTCTGCAATTGTTAATATTCGATCCTTTCTCATTTAGCTGGAGTACAGCAAGAGAACGTGATTAAAAACATCTTTCTTTTGATTTCCCACCATGCCTTCCCACTGGAATAATTCTGGTGATACAGTATTTTGGAAATGTACTTGTAGTCTGAAATTGTTTCCCATTTGAGAGAGGCAAGATTGCTGATGCAGTGCTATTTTCTGTTACTTTAAAGGCTCCCATTCTTATGGTCTAACACAGCTATGCTTTACTTCTGCACCACTGGCATCTCAAGAAGGTTCTGCACTCTTGAAAGCACATTTGAAGACTTCTGTAAGCTGATGCAGAGAAGCTGGAAGGTGAATGCTTCCTAGCCTTACAAATGTCTCAGATTATACCAGGTATTTTTGCTGTCAGAAGCAAATTGTTAATTGGCAGGGACAGAATCACTCGGGGATGATTTGCAGTTGATGGGAGTTGCAGGTTCCTGCTGTAAGTGTTGGAGGAAGATGATTAAGAGCCTCTCTGTCCTTGCAGTTATAAAACCTGAGCATTCATCTAACACATTGTTTTTCACTTCTGAACCTGGCCTCATAAATCAGATCTCTTTTTCAGGAGTAAGATCTTTCTTATCAAATGTCTTTCCAGCAACCAACCCAAATGAAGCATTCAGTTCAGCTTGGTGAGTTTATATTTTTATGAGCCTTGAATTTGCTTATGAAACTAACAAAAAGTCAGAATTAAGATTAGAGGGAATCTTCGCATATGAACAGTCTAGAAAAACACATTTAAACTCACTCAAACCATTCTTTTCATACAGACTCTTAGGCAACTGTGCTCTTTTGTACAGCACAGGGATACTGGAAAAGGCGTGTGTATTTGAGAATACAACTTCTTCATGAGGAACTGTGATAAAGCAGTGTTATAATCCCCTTGATTTTTATGTGTAGACAGTGTACAGAGAACAGCCAGACAAACGGGGGTGGAATAGGCCTTAGAATATTTTAAAATAGCATCATGGTAAAATATAACAAAGAAATGTGCTCGTATTCTTCAGAGACTGTATCTTTGATGTGCATTTCACTGTAGATCTGCCTCTCTCAGCCTCTTCTCAATTTGGGGGAAAAGAAAAAGCAAGCCCTTGTTAATGTGGTTTGAAAAGCACACAACCTTGAAATGACAGAATGAAGCTGTCATTTCTCCAGCCTCACGGATTCTGCAACGAGGATGGATGGTGTGAGATGTGTGGTGGGAGGAAGGAGTGGATTGCAAAGGGGACAGTGAGATTTCCTCTACTCACCACTGGCCCATGTTATCCCATTGGTCCCTTTGCTCCCCTGAGTCAGAATGCAGCTGGCAGTCAGCACTCAGGTAGATCAGTGCTGAAGAAGCTCTCGGTTTAAGTTTCACATCTAGTGAAGACAGCAATGATGGCTCAGGCAGACTTTGACCTTTCCATAGAGGTTCACTCCACAGTTTAATTTATTTGCATCCCATCACTCTGACTGCTGGTTATCATTTGTTTAGGTCTGGACTTCCATCCATTCTGATAAAGGCTCACAGAGCATTAATTCAGATTCAGACTAATCTGATAATGTGTGACTGAATGGGTGAGAGCAGTGGATGTTGTTTGACTTGACTTCAGCAGGGCTTTTGACACTGTCTCCCATAACATCCCAGTGGGTAAGTGTGAGTTAGAAGAGTGGACAGTGAGATGGGTTGAGAACTGGCTGAACAGTAGAGCTCAAAGGGTTGTGATCAGTGCTGCAGGGTCCAGCTGGTGACCTGTAAGCAGTTAATCTGAGGAAATGCTCAGGATGAAGCCTGGAAAGATACAGAGACTGTAGGACTATGGGCAGTTATCAGAAAAATGTGAGTCAGCATTGCCAGGAGGGAAAGTGAGGCACAAATTATGTGACAGCATGGTACCAAATGGGTGTCTGAACCTTACGACTTGTTATGATCAGAGTTGAGCAATTTGGACTTCAAAAGAGAGGCTCAGGATGTTCTTTCCAGCAGCCTTGCCTAATAGTGTGTCCAACCTAACCACCTGCAAAAGGCTGTGAGCCCTAAAAATGCTAAGACAGAGCAAGCTGAGATTCTGTTAAACGATCTGAGCACTTGGCCGTAAGAAGTAGATGTTCAGATAAACGGGTGAGCAGCTGTTTTTATGCAGTCATAAATCAAACTCACCCATGCAGCCACCTGCCCACTTAATTGGTCAGAGATACCCAGAGATGCTTGGGATGCTTATCCCTACAGAAGTCATGTGTTTCTGTCAGACAGACTTACCTGGACACTCAGGCCCTTGAATTATCAGCAGGAAAACAATGCTTTTAAAAATCCCAAACTTTTAGGAAAGTAGCCAACACAAGTAACTTTGTAAGTGTCACTTTAGACAGATTGTCTGAGATGTTTCTCTTTGCAAATGTCTAGAAGATGCATTTATCACAGATGCACAGAAGGGTTCCATGCACACCCCATCAGGTTAGGACAGCCCAGCGGGCTGGATGTGAGCACAACGTGCAAAGTCAAGAAATTTGAAGCAGAAGAACCATCCCAGCTCTAGAAATGTTGAAGACCCTCTCCAGTATGAGATGCAGCCTATAACCTAATCATTTATAGTATCAGATTTCACCATTTTTCCTGAGGGCTTTGGCGTTTTCCAGATTCTGAGTTGGACGTTGCCCTTTTGAAGTCCAGTCACACTTTGTCCCACTATTTTTCTTCCAAAAAACCCGACTCCTGCATTGCACAAAATATGTTCTTTATGTGCACAAAACCCACGTTGAAGAGGTTGGGCAGAAATGAACTTAAGAACATGGGCTGGTAAATAGGGGCCACAGAAAGCTGAGAACTCCACAGATCTTAATGATGCTCATCCTCGTTGTTTGCTATGCCCTGCACCAGCCATCCATAGGATGGAATTTACCCTTTGCATGGTAAAAGCTCACAGATGGCCAATGCCCTGTTTTAAAGACTTAAAATTGAGTGCTTGTGGCATGGGGGCCTCCTCCCAAATCTCTCAGCCACGGCTACTTTAATTCCTAGTAAGGCAGTTTTGCTCTGCCTCATTCACTGCATGAGTTGGCTTTATTCTGTATTCAGTGTTTTCAAAGATTAAATTTGTCACTACACTGGGAGAGACCCTGGTGGGTTTTTTTTTTTCCTCCTTAGAAGACAAGGGAATTTTGCCATTAGATGCATCACACAAACTGGGCGACTCCTGAAATGAAGTCTAATCAGGCTCCACTAACTATCGTCCCAAGTGGTTAACGGTGAATTGTGTATAATTAGCTTTTGAGACTAAAAAGGCAAAGCACATGTTTCTAATTGCCCGTCCTAACCAGGAATGGCAGCTATAGTCAGTTATGCAAATGAATGATACCAAGTGGAGCTGAAGCTGAGGAAGCACCGTTGTTTACACAGACAGCAATGTGCCCGGGTGGCCAAGAAGGCCACCAGCATCCTGGCCTGGATCAGGAACACTGTGGCCAGCAGGAGCAGAGAAGTGATCGTGCCCCTGGACTGGGCACTGGGGAGGCTGCAGCTTGAGCACTGGGTTCAGTTTTGGGAGCCACGGGATAAAAAAGACATTGAGGTGCTGGAGTGAATTCAGGGAAGGGCAGCGGAGCTGGTGGGGGGTCTGGAGAACATGTCTGGTGAGGAGTGGCTGAGGGACCTGGGGTTGGTTAGTCTGGAGAAGAGGAGGCTGAGAGCAGACATTCTTGCTCTCTACAGCTGCCTGAAGGGAGGTTGGAGTGAGCTGGGTGTTGGACCAGTTGCACCAGGGGAGGTTTAGGTTGGATATTAGGAACAGTTTTTTTCCTGAGAGAGTGGTGAGGCCTTGGCACAGGCTGCCCAGGGAACGGGGTGGGATCACCATCCTTGGAGGGGTTCAAAAAACATCCAGATGTGACACTTCAGGACATGGTTTAGTGGTCATAATATTTAATAGATGGTTGGACTTAATGATCCTGAAGGTTGTTTCTAACCTTAACGATTCTCTGACTCTACCTTCTTGACTACAGGCTGGAAGGTGCATGTGAGGTTAAATTTGCAAAATGTGACCACTTCTTGGTTTCACAGATGGAGATAACTTCATCTTCCCTGGGGTCTAAGGAAAAATCTGGCCACTGGCTTGAGGTATGTGTCTTCAGTTGAAAAAAAGTGATGCAGTTTTCCTATGTGGAAAAAAATAACATTTTTTAATATAATACTAAAATGGCTTATGATATTCTGTGTTCTCTAGACTAATACTGATATACCAGAGAGATCAAAGTGTTGCAGTATATTTTATCAACTTGCCTATATTCTGAATCTATGAAATCATATATTCTCTTGTTCTTATTCAATTTATGATTTATTTTTCTCACAGTATAAATCAGTTTCTGTTCTATGGATTCATGGCAGGTATTCCATCTTGTTTTTCAATATGCTATGTCTAGAACAAATATCTAGTCAGTCATGGGCATATAAAATATTAATCATATGTGTTTGAAGGTATGTTGCTATAGCAATTCCTTTAGTGTGAGGAAAAAAAAAATCAGCATATAGCAGGGCAGGGATATGAGAACAGTAGGAATTACAAAGCTATAACGGCACTGTTAACACATTACTGCATTGTAATGATATTATTTCCTAACTATTCTAGTCCCCAGCTGGCTAATTTTCAAGATCAAAGTCTTCAGCAGGGATTTCATAAATGACTCTGACACAAAGGATGCTTGCAATATGAAGAAGACATTAAGCAATTTGAAGGGAATATTTTTTAAAAGAGAAAGTAGGCAAACGTGCAAAATAGCTTCTCTTCATGACTTACCAGATTCCCCCCCTTCCCTATTCCAACGTGTTCTACCCTGAGGGGCTGAACACGACAGGGCTGAATGGAGGAGATTAGCAAAACCCAGCTTAAAAAGAAATGCTGTGAGCTTAGCATGTAAAGCTGCAGAGCAGGAAAGCTGGGAGAGCTAGCGGGAGGAGATATGGAAATGTAATTTCATCTTGTATTACAAATCTAAGTGGAAAATTTTAAAACCAAAGCCGAAAAGACGTTGTTTCTGGGGGGGGATTGTAATTATCTGGGGGAGAAAGGAGGCTGTAAGTTATGGTCCAGTTCACGTCTGAAAAAAGAATGCAATGGTAAATTGAACTGATTGGGAATATGGACTGAAGCATAGCGTGAAAGAGGAGCTAGTCAGTCATGGCTACACTTAGCTGGTATTAAGGCTGCTAATCCTCTGGGTGTATTAGCAGTGCCTTCACTGGGGGGGAAGGAAGGGTCAGCTTCAAGTAATCCCACTTTTAGTATTTAACTCTTTGAGATTGATGCTTTCCCAATATTCATGTTGTGTTGCAAAAAGTCCTGAATCGCCCAGAGCAGATCTTGCCTTGTTATGCTCTGTGTCTTAAATTCTCGAGGCCCACCTATCTTAATATCCCTTTTTCAACACATTCTTTAAAGAAAAGAAAACAAAAATCCCACAAACCAATGACTGCTGCAGCAGACCTTTGGATTTGTTGCATTGATTTAGTGTCTGAATGAACAAGAAAAAACATTTATATCCGAATGGATGGGATCAAACAATAAAGATCAGAGGGAGCTAGCTATGCATCATGCACATCCTTTCTTTTTAATTAAAGTCAAATATAAGCCTTCAAGAGAAAGAAGCAGCAGTTCAATAGGTAGTAAGTTTAATAACAAACAACCTTTACAGAGATGGGTCCTTTTCAGCAAAGCGACAGTAAAAAGCAAGAAAAGGAAAACCAGGAAAAATTGACTTGTTAAAGAAAAACGAAAGCAGACGAAGGCTGCTTTTGTTGAACATCTTTCCAAGGTGGAGAAAGTTTTCCAAAGGAGGTGGGGTGGGGGGTGGAAGGAAGCAGATAGTTTAAAAAAAAAAAAAAAATAGAAGAGAGTTTAAAAGGACACACTTCCTATTTCGGTCTCCTTGGGAAATGTGTGAAAAGAAGCTAAGCAGACTGCTTCATTTAAACTGTGGTGGAAAGAAATACATCAGGAAAATAAAAATACCTAGGCATTTGGAACAGAAAAGTTGTGCTTCACCACTGAACCCTTCTGGTAAGTTGCAATTTGCAGGCAGATTTCACTTTCCAGCTACCTAAGAGCCAAAATTCAAAATACCTGAAAAATTCATTAGTGCAATCAGCAGCATCTAACATTTGTATAGCATGAGACCGGGCTGCGCTGCAGAGCACAACTTCTCAGTGCCAAGAAACTGTGATACTCCAAAAGCCTGGCCTTTCTGTGAAGGAAAGCCTCTCAGCATCCAGAAGGTATCAGTTACCTGAAAAAGGTCATCTAAGTGCCAAGGATAATTACTGATAAAGTGGTTGATGGTAAGAATTGGAATTTTTCAAGCAGTCCTGGCTGGTGAAACATCTGTGATGAGGGTCTGCATCCTTCAGGAGGTGAATGTGCACAGCATATGTGCCTTCACTTAAGAACGATATGGGTGGCTGAATTAGAAGTCTCATTACTGCTGTGTAGAGATACATATTATTTATGTTTATATAGATATATATGAATAGTGATGCGGTGTCTTACACACACACACATATATATAGATGTGAATTGAGGTTTTATAATGATATGTTCCTAGAAGTATCAGGTTCTTAGGTGAATGTTGCATCAAAAGCAGAAACTCTACAAGAAGCTATTCCTACCTCTCTCTTTCAAAGTCAGTTCCAAATGTCTTGAGAATGCATCTTTTCTGTTTTCATTAGAGGGCCGTTCCCATGTATCAGGAAACTGATTTTTACCGATCTCCTGAATGCTCCTTTAAACCAGTTTTCCACTACTGTGTCTAATCTAATACTTTATCATTCTGAAATAATACACAGACACAAACAGAACACGGGGGGGAAACGCACAACACCAAGGAAGGCATCAAGCCAAAGCACACATCTACTGCGTGTTATTGGTCTATTGGGTGTATGTTTTCTGGTGAGCTGTACTGGACCTTTCTGGATCAGCTGTCTATTTACATTGCCCCTTCAGAGGCTCCACCCAGTAGAAACCCTCTGGAATTAATGGAGAGAAAAATCTGGTCCCATTGAAACCCTTGGAATTTTGCCGCTGACTTCACTAAAGCCAGGATTTCCCCTTAGATATATTTTCAAGGAAGAACTGAGCCCTTCAACCACAAGACACCTGTTCTGCCCCTCCACAACCACTGTGGGTGCCCAGAAATGCTTGTGCTCAGCATCAGGCAGAGCGGATGCTGTTTATTTACTTCTCTCCTTAGATCAGCTGAGCATGCTAAGCGAGAGATGCACCCGCCTGCCTCATGGCAAATGGCCTTTTCATGAACTAGTCGAGGATTTAAATTATCCAGGAACCTGGGAAAGAAAGCATTTTAAATGTAAGACAAGGTAAGGCAATTAAAACCTGACAGGTTGCCATTGAAAACAAGCCAGGGAAAAAGTGATTCCACCTCTCGAGATTCAGCACTTACAGGGAGAGATAATGGCATTTCAGGCACGCCAGGTGCTGCAGCCTTCGGAGGATGCTCGGATGTCAGCTTCTCAAATTGATTCTGGCCGTGCAGCATCTCGAGGTGATCCTCCAGGCACGAGAGAGTGTTTGGTCACTGAACAAACTGGATTACTGGATCTTGGGCTGGTGCTATTTCAAAATATGGGGGAGGAAGTGAGAGAGAGAGAGAGAGAGGAAGATTTCCATGGTTGAAGAGATTTGTTTCACCAGAGTAAATAGCTTTATTTCTGATTTTGGTTTTGGTTGTTTGGTATTTTTTTTCTTGTTTTGTTTTGGGGTTGGTTTTTTTTTGTTGTTGTTGGTTTTGTGATTTTTGTTTGGGTTGGTTATTTGCTTTGGGTTTGTTTGTTTTGGGTTTTTTTTTTTTGTTTGGTTGTTCTTTGTGGTTTTGTTTGGGGTTTTTTTTTTGTTTGTATTTGTTTTGAATTTTTTGTGGTTTCTTTTTATGTTTTGTTTTGCTTTCTTTTTTTTTTTTTTTTTTTTTAAGATGTGATATACTTCTTTTTGAGAGACAATCAAGTTGAATATCTTAATACTCAATTTATTCAGTCCTTCACAGTTCTGTGAAGTTCTATCCAGGGAGGTGGTGGAGTCACCATCTCTGGAAGTATTTAAGAGCCAGGTAGATGTTGTGCTTAGGGACATGGTTTAGTGTTTTTTGATAGGGCTAGGAGTAAGGTTGGAATTGATGATCTTGAAGGTCTCTTCCAGCTGAAACTATTCGATGATTCTATGATTTGAAAGCTGGCAAGTAATCAGCCATTCAGAATTTGCTAAATATCTTATTGATAATGTACTTTAAAAAAAAAAACTAACTAATAATTTGCTGAGATGCACTGCCCTGCAGTAATGGAAAAATTCCACTGCCTTTCCACTTACCTGGCACTGTTAGGCTGAAGCATTAAATAACTCTATATATTCTACTGAAAAAATACACGGTGAGGCCCTAAAAAGAAAAAAAAAACATTGCAAAAAATTCCTTGATAGTTAAAAAAGTCATAAAGTCAACCCCTAACCCCAAACACATCGCTGGATTCCTGGGGCAGGGTTGCTGTGCACGAGCTGTTCCTGCACTGACCCAGGGAAGCCCGGCTGTCCTTGCCTGCTGGCAGTTACCTCTCAGCACTCTTATGCTGAAGGCGTTCAGGGTATTTTCCAGCTTATCCCTATCTGTCTGTGACTGATGTTCTCAGTTTTCCGAAGCAAAGCATATGTTGGGTGCTTAGTTTCCTACCGAGGCGTGGGAGTGTCGATCCTCCCCTTTACCCAGTGCCTTGCTTTGCATGGGGTCTGGCTGCACAGGCTGCACTGCAAAATCTTGCAGGCAGCTCAGGAGCAGAGCACTGGAGATGATCACCTGGTTTCCTGGAGCACCGGACCAGAGGAGGTGTAAAATGCTGGCGCTGGCTACGGGAGTAGCCAAAAGAATCAGAAGGAAGACCTGTTTGGCATCAAACCCGTTGCTGCTGAATCAGAGACCTTCTGGCTATCTCTTTGCCTTACCCCTTCCAACTAAACCCACTCGTGTAGTTAAGATTAGCTAATGGAAAAACTTGAAATGCTGTGTTTTAGTCAAAGCAGCAGCTGTTAGGAAGGTAGAGCAGGCTCTGCTTTGGAGTGATCTAGAGGAGTGTCTGTCCAGTGCTGAGTTCCCTGAAATGCATCTCCCTTAACAGCCACCCTCTTAACACTGCAGAAGGCAGCAGGTTTTTCTTGCTTTTCTAACTGTAAAATACCTTTCATGAAATAACTGCAATATTTGTAGAGAAAACGACACCCACGAAAACTAAATACTGAATTTCTCCCTTATTTTTCAGACAAATGTAGTTATTTGTAGCGTGTTGACAGACACTGATGCATGGTGCATGGAAGAGGCATGAAGCTGGCTTGTGAAGTGGTTAATGAGGAGGTGCTGGTAGCTTGATGTGACTCATAGTTGGCTGTTAAATGGAGAATTGTTTGCCTCCAGGTGATTAGACAAATACTGGGTTTTAACTGCTGGGGTGGTTTGCCCTTGGCTAGACTCCAGGTACCCACCCAGCCACTCCATCACTTCCCCCCTCCATCCTCGCAGCTGGACCAGGGGGGAAGAAAATAAGATGAAACTCCTGGGCTAAGATAAAAGCAGTTTAATGAAAAAGCAAAGCAAGGCTGCCTGCTGAAGCGAAAGAAAAAGAAGTTTTATTCTCTCCTTCCCATCAGCAGGCACTGGCTGTCCCTTTGTGGGGAGCAGGGCTCCAAACACGCAGTGGTCGTTTGGAAAAGCCGATGCCGTGCCACCCATCCTCCTTTTCCTAGCTTTTATAGTTCACCTGATGTCATATGGTGTGGAATATCCCTTTGGTCGGCCTGGGTCAGCTGTCCCAGGCGTGTCCCCTCCCGAGATCTTGTCCCCCCATCCTACTGGGGGGGAATGTTGGAAAAGCCACCTTGGTGCTGTGTGAGCCCCGCTCAGCAGGAGCTACAACACGGGCTGTTCCCAGCAGCTTTCCAGATCTCAGAGCAAAGCACAGCACTGGGAGGGCTGCTATAGGGAAAATTAACTCCAGCTCAGTCAGACCCAACACAACTGCCTTTACTTCTCATTCTCGTTTTCTTTTGTGGAACTCTGTTCAATTTGTCTTTTACGCAGCACTCATTTCACCTGCAGGATAGTCCTTTCGTGCACTAAATGACCTTTGAGAGTTGGAACGAGCAGGGTTTAAATCATTAGTTAGCCTTTTTTTAGGCTGTCTTGTGTTTGGGCCAAACGTGTAAACTCGTCTCACTATTTCTGGAGTTTTCCTACAGAATGCAAGAAAATTGCCTTTCAAAAACCCACAATTGCTAAAAGCACTTTGCATGCCATCTCTGAGCCTTCAGCTTTGAGAAATGCTAATATCACAGAATGACAGCAAATGGAAAGATGTGGAGACCTCTACATGGCTTAATATTAATTTCTGCACGACATAATTTTATTTATTACGTTTTCTGCATCTGTTGAATTTTGTATTCCTTTCTATAGGAAGCTTTTGTAAATCTAGACAGCCTAATGCTGTATTTCACTTTAGCATCTTTGCTCTGGGTACAGAAATGGAGGATGTGAAATTTGACAAATAGCTATATATATATATGTATTTTAACCCAAGCCACAAAAGACAACTGCTGGCCTCCAGTGACACTTCAGGATGGCACGGTGTAGTGGTCATGATAATGTTTAGTAGATGGTTGGACTTGATGATCTTTAAGGTCATTTCTAACCTTGATTCTATGACTAAGGGCCCCTATTCCAAAAGAAGCCATTTTCCCACTTTTTAAGCTTGTAGAGATTTGTGGTCCTGAATTTTGGCATTTATAAATGTATGAAGGGTATTTCATCTAGGTTTTGTTTCATCTCAAATCTGAATATTCATATGCTAAGTAGAGTTTGAAAATTGAATAATTAAACTATAGTAATTGATCTAAAACACTGACCACAGTTTTTAAGTATGTCGTCAGGAATAAATTGTCTTCTAGTAAAATATTCCTCTGTGTTTCTGTTGCCATTACCATTTTCACTCCCATGTTTCTAGGCAAGTCTCACTGCCTTGAGACCTACTTATTCCAAATAGCAATGATAAGGCTTTATGAATCTGAAAACAAGTCAGTTTGAACTGAGTTAAATTTGCAGTGATGCCAGCACTCAGTCTCTGGATGTTAGCTCATGGGGAACAATGAACTTATCTTATTGCACTTCAAAATTAAATAATTAAACCCAATCTTTCTCCTCCCCCCACCCCCTATTTCTTTACGGTTAATAATTATAATAACATACTCAGATGCAGGCAGTGTTATTATCTGATAATGCCTGAAATTTGAAATGGGCCTATTAGCCACCCGAGGCGAAACATAATTGCCCAGTTTCTGTGCACTATCAGATGGCAGATGATGTTGCTGAATGTTATTACTTAAGTATTTCAATTTTTCATATGGTAGAGAAATTAAATTTCAACTGTGTACTGCAGCAAAACACTCCGGTTTGGAGGGTGTTACTGTTTGTGAAAGGTTGAGATGCTGGTACTGTTACTCTTATAGCCCTTGGTGAAATTGGTGCTTTGACAGTATAATTAAGGCTGAGGAACGTTGTTGCTGAGAACTTTAATGGGGTTTATATTGTCATGTGTATTTGTACTTCCAAATAGCAATAACCCTGTGTCAGCTTTCCTAAGCATTTCAGGCCTGGGTCCACTTCATTTCTAGGCTATTTATTCCTTGGCATAGAGTAGTTACACTCCTCTAGCATTAGTCACTGCGAGTGAAATGTCCTCTGGATCAGTGGAAGCCAAGGACTTTGCTGGAGACAGGACTCCTCCTTGTCTGTGCTCCAAAGTGTGCACAGCCTCTCACAGAAGGAAGAGTGGATTCACTTCTTTTGACCCATCAGTACTGAGAAGAAATGCATATGCACAATTATTTCTAGATCTAGAATCTGCAGACACCAGCCACGTGACCTTCAGCTAGGAAACAGCTTAGCTGCTGTAATACTAAAGGGTGCTTGGTTGTAGTCATCTGGGACATTCTTTTTTTTCATCTTTTTCAGGTTCTTTAGGATAAACCTATTTTGTTCCCAAGTCTGAGTTCTTTTTCCACGTTATAAATGTTCAAATTGAATGCTCAGCGTGTGCTGTTTGTTTTGGTTTGTTTTTTTTTTTTTCCTGAGTAGGTTTGCATAGGTCTGCTTCAAAGTTCTGAGGACCTCAGAAAAAGGGAAGCCAGCTCATGGCCCTTTACCTGGGAGGTCATTGTAGGGCTATTGGAATAAAAGCCAGTGAGTCTGATGTTCCTAGTAAGTCCTGCTGGTGTGACTCGGAATAAAAGGGTCACTTGCAAAAAAAAAAAAAGGGGGTGCAGCTTGAATAACTCCATATTATACTAAAACCTTGGGGTCTTCTTTCCAAATGAACTCTGATAATAACTCTGGCTGGGTACAACAGACTTTGGGGCTTAATATACCAGCCTCACCTACAATAGCAAGAAGAAATCATGCTAATAATCAGAATGTACTGGTACTTAGCATCCTTGTGCTACTGCCTAAGGCAGGAAGGAAACAGTAGTTATTCCACTCTGTTGTAAGAATGCTGTGCTTTCATAGCACACCCAAGAGTTAAGCTCTTTAGAGACATGGCTGTTTAAGAATTTTCTGGCTTTTAACTAAGATTATGGCCAGTTCACCCATGTAAACCTTCCAGATACTGTGATTCCCTCTGCAGTGTCCCAGTTCTGCAACGCTCATTCACAGGGCTAAGTGTTGAATGGGGTTTAGGCTGATGCAAAATTAACTCTGCCTTCAGGTCCTCTGCCTTTCCCTTTCCTTGTAGGAAAAAAAAAACCCAACCCCCCTAAAATGCTATTTGAATGGATTTCTTTTGGAGAAACTCATATTACAATGCTTCATTTTCATATTAAAATGCTAATTGAGAAAAATATTTGATTTATCCCTGAAGCTTTGGTGAACTCTTCTTCATCCAGACAGGTGCATTAATTACTCTTTCTTATGAATCCATGAATCAAGGGTTTGAAGAAGCCAGGGATCTCCAGCACCATTAACAATGAGAGCCCTATGCTGATCTAAAATTGTGTCATGTTTAATCACAGAGCTGCAGGACTTGGCCAGTCTGGCTGGATTTCAGGAGAGGTCAGAGAGGTGGCCGAAGAGACAGGCATCCTTTGTCAGTGCTGGTCATGGTAGTGATGAGGCTCACTCCAGAGAGACCTGGTGGTCAAAGGTAGACTTGAAACAAAGAGGAATGTCCTGGCTCTATTTTGTGTTTGTTTTATTTTTGTTGTTTGTTTATTTTTAATTTTGTTTTGTTTGTTTGGTTGGTTCGTTTTGTTTGGTTGGGTTTTTTTTGTTTGTTTGCTTGCTTGTTTGTGTTTTTTCTTTCTTTTTTTTTTCATGTTTTTGTTTGTTTGTTTTGTGGTTTTGTTTGTTCCTTTTTTGTTTGGTTGGGTTTTTTAATTGCAGAGAGCAATTAGAGAAAGCGTGCTTAGGGAATCCTGAGAAGAGGAATTCAAAACCAGCCTCTAGAGCTATGGGACTGAATTGGAGAGCGGGGAGAACCAACTGTCTCCCTGCCTTTCCCCTGTGGCAACAGCTGACACAATGGGCCCTTGACAGCACAGCAGTAAGTGGGGAAGCAGCAGAGGGTTACATTCCCAGTTCAACATGCTGGAGGGGATTCCTTTTGCTGTTGGGGTCTGTGTCTGTCATACACATAAGACTGTGGCCAAAATGTATTTTCCTAAGAATTCATCAAACAGCATCATCTGGCTACGAGAAAAGGAGGTATTTGCTTTCTAGTGGGACAAATGATGACAAATTTCTGCAAAATGAAATTAGAAACTCTTTTAACATATGGAAGACTTACATTTGGCAGGGTAGGGATAGAACATGAAGGGCACAACCTGGCCATACTTTGTTGCCTTTTAAGTGTTAATGGATTTGGGTTCAAACTCCTTTAAACAGGATAAACTCTTATTAAACTCCTGTTAAAAGAGTATATGATTAATTTTTGGTTCTGAACCAAGTTTCCAGTTTTAATGAAAATGCAATTTCTCTAGCAGGTAATAAGCAAATACAGTATTTTCTTCCTTCTTTGTGCTTCTTTGTACCATAGTTAGGATGATTTTAATGGCCTGAGCAGGTAAAGTGCACTCCTGATGTTTTTGTCTGTACACGCACCCTGGACATTGAGAAGAATAAGTGTAGCAGTCTCCAGTCTCTGTTAGCACAAGATACACCCCCAACTATAGGATATACAGGAGAGATGGAGCTTTATTTGCTCTTCAGCTCACTGGGAATATAACTGTCCTAATAATCCATCTCTGAGGCCCCAGTTCCTCTCTCAGGACATCAAGAGAAATGGGAAGAGCTTCACTGGAAAGCAATTCTTCCTGAAAATGTAGTGGGGAAGCCTGGAGTGTGACAGGTCTGCAACGTTCACAGGTCTGCAACGTTCACAGGTCCTGCCAGCCTCTTTCCCCTGGACTTCTTTCCTAGTCTGCAAAATGGGGAAGACTGGTACTGCTGTGGGTTAGCCTCACCTCTCCTCAAAAGGAGGCTTCTGAAAGTGCAAGAGCAGGAGAACTTACAAGTTGCGAACAGATGAACAGTTACCAACTCAAATTCGTTTTTAATATTCATCTCCCAATTGTTTTGGAGAGGGGGTTAACAAGACTACTCAAAAATTCTGTCTGAACGCAGCATAATCGACTGTGTTTTGGCAAGGCTGCTGCTAAGCTGCCCAGAAGCCTTTCACAGCACATCAAGCTCCCCGGAATGGTATAGCTTCCTCTTGGCAAGGGCATTTGATAGTCCACAGACTTCAGTGCCAGAACTGAAAAACAAGAACATAAACTATAAGCTATAAAGCAAAAAGAAAGGGGGGAAAAAAAATAGGAAAAAAAAATTACACTCATTGTAATTGAGTCAGCTTGTTGAGGGACATAAAAATCTAATCAATTGTTTTTGCATAACAATCAGTTGTCACGTTGGGCTCTAATTGAGCAGCCAGATGGAGCCTTGTAGTTGTAGACTGTAGTAGTAGTATTCCTGGGACACACAAAACCACATGAGGCAATGAACATTAGGTTCATCTTTCTATTAACATGTAAGGAGAGCTCCGCTTAACAGGCAAAAACAGATTTCCCAAACCAAACATATTCAACTCAACGTGCTCCTCTCCCATACACAGCAGATAGAAACCTTTCTTTTAATGGATCCTTTCTGGGCTTATAGGTATTACTGAGTACTCTGAAGCTGGGGCACTGGTGTCTTCCAAATACCCAGACGACATAGAGGAGCGACAGGAACTTAATTTCCTTCCTAATATTTTTTTTTTGTATATGCTCCATATGTGTGGTGCGTTTAAAAGGACACTGACGAGACATTTTTCATAAACATTCCATTCCTTAATGTTTATAAAAGCTTCTTGGGAAAACTGAAACCGAAATCCATTTCTTGAGTGAATTGTTTTGCTTCTCCATCTGGATACTTTGATTTACTTGGCTGTGTGCTTTCTATTAGCGGCACAAATAAGTGACAATAAGGAACTCTGAGTATTTAATAATTTAGCCCTAAAATTAACAACACCCAGTACAAGGTATTAGTGGCATTTTAACCCCAAAAAAAGCAAGTCTCAGTTTGGGTCTGCAAAGCTTGGCATTCTGGCAGAATATTGAATCAGATACAGCCAGGAAATAAAACTGACCAACCAAAACCCTTTGGCCTAAATACAAACTGATTTTATTTCCCTGTTTGTGCTCCCTAGGATCTTCTCCATCCAATAAACTTAATTGCCTTTGGAAAAGGCTCAACAGAGCCACACCAATGCCTGTTTTTATTTAAATATATCTGCTTGTTGACATGTGGGCAAGTAGGCAAGAGTTTTGACTCAGAGATCTGGGAAAGGAATTGAGCTTGCTGATTCTGCTCCTAGCTTCCAGTAATAATGAAAGCAATAATAATTCTTCTGCTAAGATTTTAATGACCCCTCTCTTAAACGAAGGAGAATTCCTGGTTTTTGGGCACCCATCACTGAAAGGGCTGTGACTTTGCAGTCAGTGTGTGACCCACCCTCCTGCAGCAGCTTTGGTCAGCCTGCCACATCAACCTCTCATGGCTAGATATCAACCTCTGGCTCATTTTACTGATTTATTTGGCCCCAATTAAGATCTGTTATCTCCATTGTGAAAGCTTTTTGGGTTCTTTTGCTTTTTTTTTTTTTTTTTTGCTATCTTCCTCTCAAGTGGTCTTTGGATGGTATTTTTTTTTTTTTTGCTTTTCTCCTTTTCTATCCATTTCTCTCTCATTTCTTCTCCTTTTTGTCATCTTCTCCTCTGACTCCTGGCTGTACAGCCTACTTATTAACAGCTGTCATGTTCTTTCTCCTCTCCCCTCCTACTTCTTCCTGTAGCCAAAGATCTCTGCTACAAAGATGTCCTTAGGCTGCAAGGATGTGCTCTGGGGACCACACAACAGCTAGTAAGGATCAGTCCACAAGTTGCTTTCATTGTTGCAAATCAGTGTTTTATAACTCTCTACAAAACTGGGTTTCTTCTAAAGATTCATCTCTTACCAGATGCCACCTTCACTTCACTTCGTGGAAATTTCTCTGCATCCACTTCCACTGTAATTTGAAGTTATAATTCTGCCTGGCCCACCTTTGACAGTAATGCTTCCTGCTAGTAATGTACTAAAAAAGGATTAAGTTGAATTGTTTTCCATTTTATATATACTAGTGTGTTGAAGTAACATATATATTACTATTTTGTAGTAATTCTAACAGAATACTACATTAAAACAATGCATTGATAATGGAAAGTAGTACTTAGCGTGTTTTCAATTAATACCCTGCCTGAAAATGGATTCATTGTCAAAGAGATGGAACCTTATTATTATCTAGTCATTTCTTAATGATTGAGTTAAAATGAATGAGTCAATGCTTTGTTCCCCTGAGAAATCATCAAAAAAGAAGCTCTTTCTTCACATCTCAACCAAGGACTTAAAAACTTCCACATACCTGCAGGAAGGCTGCATCCTCTTCAGAATTTCTTTCCCCATATGCCTTTCTGAAACATCTGAAAAGCTCTCTTTTCTTCTACTCTGAATAGGCTTATGTAGTCATAGGTGCCAAAAACCCACCATGTTTTTGTCATTTGCTTTTTGTCTTGGCCTACACTTTCCAAATGTGAGATGCTACGGTTTGGGTAAAGTGCACACGGTGATTATAAGACAAAAAAAGAGAAAAATACTTTCCTTTATAATGCTGCTGAATTGTTTCATTAACATGAAAATCTTCAGGAAGATTTACTTTTTTCTTCAGAGCTGGGACAGCCCTTCAAAGTAAAAATGCTGGTCCATTGCTATTATGCTGTCATGTCAAAAAAAAAAAAAAAGAAAAAAAGCATTTTCCATTTTAACAAATTCTTGGCTTTTTACCTTACAATTATAGATTTATTATGGCTTTTAATCTCATTTTTAAATGTGCTTTTTATTGTTGAGGTTGATAGATCCAAGGGGATTTTCAGACTTGAGATGATTGTGTGTAAGCCTTTGGGAGTGACCTGTATCAGAACTGCTAGATGCTGCAGAGAAGCTTGAAACATCTGGGAAGCACTCTGTGTGTGGGTTTTGATGGGATGTGTAGCTCCAACCACCACCCAGGGATAGCGTGAGCTCAGAGTTTGCTTTGTGTTCTTGATCCTTCCCTGGCAGTGTGTTTCTGTACAGTTTCTTGCTGAAACAGTGGACAAAAGCACTGGTGAGTGATCCTCTTGCATGAGCTTGAGATTCCTTGGCCAGATCTGTCACTGAGAGATCATTATAAGGCAAATTCCCAAACATTATCTTCATCCTACAAGCTGGTCAGCACTTTGGTTGTCTGCGTGTGAAGAAGACACACGAACAGGAGACTCTGCTAATATTTTGCCTTGCATTGGTCACATCCAAGCAAGATGATTCTACTGTGGTTATGTCTTTTCCATCCTAGGCATACTAGGGTGAAATGTTAGACTATTCTAAGTATCTATGCTACTGCTGTGCAGAGAGACTCCAGTCTTCCTGAAGTGAAGCCCTTGTAACACAACCAACCTCCCCCTTACCGTGGCAGGTTGGAGAGGTATCTGGAAGTACATACAGTCTGTGATGTGTCTGGTGGCCACATCTAGGCTCTTGGGGCTGTGCCGTTGTCATACCTATGCAACCCTTAGCAAGAGAATCAATAATTGAGTCATAAGGAAGTTCCTTTCTGGATTTCTCGCTATTGGCAGCTGGAAAGAACCTATAGAAAAATACCAGTGAAAAAGGATTCGCAGGCAATCATGAAAATCATGAAAGATACATTCATATGAATGTCTTGAGCTGTCCGAAGCTGGAAATTTTCCACTGACATGATTTTTCGCCGGGAAATAAGAAATTTTGTAAAAAAGCAACAATTTTCTTTCCAGTTTCGCATTTCCTGGGTGAAAGCCACAGAGAGCAGACATGGAACTCTGCCTTTGAACTAAGGAAGGAAGCTCTACACGTGGTCACCCAGCTGTTGATCTGCATCTCTGGGATTTAATTGCTAGTCAGTGGTGCACGTGGCAAACCTGAAACACCGAAATAATTAATATACATGCTCAGATTACAATGTAGACTCCTTGCCAGATGTCTGATATCAATCTTACACCCCCCCTCTTCAGTCCAGTGCTTTAAGTGTAGAACAAATGAAGCCAAACTTCCATCTTCTGTTGCTGAAGAGCACAAACTGCATCTTGCCACTATCTGAACATGGAAACTGTGTTTGCCTGAGTGTGGCTTATCCCACCTTCATCAATTTCCTCTCTATGGAGATTTTTTTAAATTATTATTATTATTATTTTATTAGGTGTTCATTAAAAAGCTACTGCGAAACACAGATTTAAATTGAAGGGAAAAACTCATCTGTGGCATTGTCAGTTTTACTACTTGAGGAAGACTGACTTGTGGGCATGGACTTACCTGAACTCTGGCTCCTTGGCATTTTCTAGGAACCCTGTTATAAGTGAAAAAAACCTCACCACACTGGCATTTAGAGGTTTGCTGCTGTCTCCATCAGTGCTTTTTTAGAGTCCTCTATCCTTATATGCTGTCCGCTCCTCAGTCTTGGTATTAGAATCTAGATTTATTTCTAGCTGAAATTAAAAAAGAAAGTGCCCTGAGGTAGAACAAAAGCATTCACATCACTTTTGTTGTAATATCATCCTAAAATTACTTTATCCCGAGTGTAACCTTCCCAGACATTATTTCTTACCTGAATGATATGTATTGCAGTGCATCCAGACATCTGTCGGGGGGGGTAGGGGGAAGAAAAGCAACAGTTATAGGTGAGTTTGTATTCCTAGAATATTCCTCATATAAAATTAATGTTGTGTAACACATACACACATACAAAGCAGTAAAAATGAGAACATTAAATTAGTGATTCAAATTCTGTTTCCCATTAAGTTGTTGTATACCCAGAGCAATTCCACAGATTGCTGCATTATTACTTTTGATTTATTCCAGTATAATTAAGAAAAAACTTATGTCATCAACTCTAATGGAAGCCACAGCCCGAAAATTTAAACTAGAGAAATATAGTTTAAGGTAGTTTCAAACTAAATGAATTGCAATATAATTCAGTATCAAAAGAAGCAGAGATTTAATACTAACATCCTTCCATTGTCTTACCTGATTTTGTATTCTAGGTATGCCTCCCAGTTACAAAAAAAAACCAATCCCAAAGTACTAAGACTCAAACAGAAGTATTTTAAATTGTATTTTTATATTACCTACAATGTTTGCCCGTCAATCATTCAACAGTTAAATTACACTACCAAACCAAATTTCCAGCAGAACAAACTCAAGGCAGAACGAATAAATTATACCCCACTAAATTGGTTTAAACTCCAAAATAATCACATTCTGCTGCCTTTTTACTCATCCTGATACTTTGCTTTCCTGATACACATCTCCACATGCATTTGCTCTGTGTGTTACGCCTCCTGATGCCTGCTCAAATCATCACAGTTTTGCCGTGGATACCAAGCTGCACTTCTCCATCCCTCATTCTGCTGACAGCCTTGCAAGGATTACTGCAAAATTTGCCTGACTCATAAAAAGCAGACATCGTTTTGCCATTAATTCTCCCTTGCCTGTTTGAATCAGTCCAGCCTTACTCTGAATTGTTTCAAACACGGTCTCGTGCTTGCTGCGTGAGTATTAACAACTCTTGTCATGTCCTAGGCAATTTTAGATGGCAGTATAAGAACGACCTGGCAGGAGATTTTTTTTTTTGGGTAGTCCCAGAATCTGCACTGTCAGTGATTCTTGCTGAGCGTTGAGTGCCTGAGTGCACCTCACTCTTAGAAACCAAATTAAATGTTGCTGGCCACTTAGGAGCACCCTGCATCGGGCTACACTATCTCATAATAAACTAGCCAGAAAACATTGTAGTTCTGTATTCTATTTATTTTTGTGCAGAGAAGAGGGGATAAATGTCAAATTCACAGAGAGATACTGCTGCTTCACTGCAGAAATAATTAGACGGACCTTTCTTGACTTCTGGACTACAGAGTAAAATGCTTCTTCTAGGTAATAGTGCCCTTTGTGCTGTTTTTGAGAGCCAGTGACTGATGTCTCCTGTCGCAGGGGCACACTTCCCTCTGTGATTAAATATTTATCACAGTGAGAGACTAGCAGAAGGACTAAGTGCCTCCAATTAACTATTGCGGAGGTTCATAAGGGACTCCAGTACAAGTATAAATATTTTAAGAGATCAGGTTAGAGCAATGTCCATATCAGGCAGTCTCCCCGTAGGTCGGGGTGTGCTGCTTGTTGGTAGGCAGATGCCTGTCTACTTACCAACAAACAAACCCTCCACTTTATTTCCCGTGCCCTCGCTATAAATCAGTTGGCAAATTATCGCATGAATCACGCGTACGAATTGCTCTGCTTTGCCTGATGATTACGAGGGGCAAGCAAAACGTAATTAAAGGTGCTGCAATCTGTTTTGTCTGTCCTGAGTATTGTTATTTTTTTCCCCGGGTTCACCTCCAGGAAGGAAATTCATATTTAATTCTCTGGACCAAGAGGTATCTGAATTTATGAGGCTCTTGGCCATGCAGGAGGGAACCCTCTGTGTCTGCCTCCATTGAAAAACACAAGCCAGGGCATCTTGCCCCAGGTCTGCTCTCAAGAGCATTTGGAAGGGGTGGAAGGCAGTGAATAATGTTCTCTCTGATGATCCAGAGCATAAGACTGTGCTCGGAGGGGAAGGTTGGTGGGTCCTTGGTTTAGGGAAATGGATGATCATTGACGGGGCTTTGGAGTTCAGTCACTTGCAATTTTTTCACTTCTCTGGGAAGAACAGCTCTAATTTGGGATCCATCTAAAACCGATGGTGGTGGAATTCACCTGATTTGCCAGTACCCTGGGGAGAAGCCCTACAGACCCCAGGGCTTGCAGTCTTCTGTATGCAGTTCTCACCCTTCTGGGCACATTTTGTTTGTGGCACTAGAATGAGAGAGCACTGAGGGAAAGAAAAAAAAAAAAAAGGCAAAACCTGAAGCAGCGTCTCTGTTGCAACAGATTTGAGGAATCAGAATAATAATTTGTTTTATAATGACTTGTGGTGATGTAAACAAAACCAGTTCTGGAGGTGATCGTGAAACTAATTAGTCAACAGTTTGTCAAACTCATGTCTGAAACTGAAATATGAAACAAAGAGATTTTTGTGCAGCCCTCTGAGATTTGGGAGCACGCCTTTATAAGGTGTTACAAAAGCTTACAGCAGTTTAAGGTGTGTGTGAAACAGATTCATTGCTACTAAGACTGGGGCAATGACAGGAGTACATTTCAGGCAAGAGCTCTACATTGCTGGGCTTTGAATGAATTTCCTGTAACAACGACTCTATTTTCAGCTCCTCCATCCTAGTCATACAGGCACAAGTTCAATTCAGGTGTAGACTGCATACAGGATCTCCCCAGACAGGCTTGCATTTTTGAGTACATCACAAGAAATCGGGAGCAACACAGGTTCCCCTCAGCCCTGAGAAATCCTGCACTCCAAACCCCCTGTGGGAACTGGGTGATGTTGAGAAAAGCAACCTGGGGGGAAGCAGGACCCAGGAAGAGAGGAGCTAAGCTCCAACAGGGCATCATTAGCCATTAGCTGTGTTAATGAGCAACCCCTGGAAGCAGCAGGGGCTCCTTAGCCTTCCTGAGTTCCCACTTGAGCAAAGGAGTGTCAGATGCTGTGGGCTTCTGGGTGTCCTTGCCTGTCAGGCTACAAAAGGGCTGTTTGTGCTCATGGGACCCTTCCATGTGAACCTGCTTTGCAGTGTTGTTTTCTTCTGGTAGGTTCTGCTCATTTCAGCAGTTGTTTTGTTTTTTTTTTTTTTTTTTTTTTTCCAGAATTGGTGCCTATTTTTCAGGCTCAATAGAGAGGAATTGCTGGGAATGTGAATACTGTGAAGCTTAATTGAGTTTGGATGATAAGAGGGCACTGACACTCCTTATATTTAGCACAGAGAAGCGTCTTCAAGGGCGAGGCTTCCTGAAGTGGGGCAGGAGATGATCTGGTGCTGGAGCTTTTTGTGGGGCGTGTTTTGTGAGTTGCTGTCTGTGGAGCAATGGCCCTCCTGTCCCCTCTGTGGGAAAGACTCCCAGGGAATCAGCAGTGCAGCCACTGTGGGCAGAGCAACACCCAGCACCCATGATAAAATGTGAAGTGGGACAGGTGAGCAGTAGAGGGCTTCTTTTTCTTTTCCTGCAGGAAAGACAAACTGTCCTGGGGTTCCTCTGGGTGGTAGCACTGTATCTCCACGTACACTCTGGCAGCCTTGGCCATGCTGAAGCTGCTCTGCTGGTCAGGCCCTTGGCAAACCACGCACAGTAGATCTGGAAAAGGCTCACATCTCCTACCTGCGTTATATGGAAAGAATAAATTCTGTTTCTTTCTTTTTAGAAAGGAAAACAGCCTCAGTTATGGCAGGAGACTGCAACTGTGACACAAAAAACAGGCTGCGGCAACGTGCATGGCTGGTAAGTAACTTTCTTTCATATTTAACAGACGTACCCTTTGACTCAAAAGTTTTGCCACGTGCACAAATCAGGACATGCTCTCTTTGCAGGCAGAGAGCACAAGGGCAGGCTTCACTTTTGGATCACACTGAGGTAGACAGGACAAGTGGGCTGCTTGAAAACTTCTGAATACCTTTGGCTATAAAATACCAATGGATGTGTCCCTTCTTCAGTGCTCTCCTTTCTATGATCTGTCTAAACACAGGAAACTAAACACAGTGCTGACAAGCCAGGGGGTGTAAGGTAAGAGGAAGCTGTTCTGCTTAAATTCCCCCCCAAAGCAAAGCTTCCCAGGGCTGCTGGGAAGTGTGCTGAGCTTCTAAGTGTCACAATGTTTGTTTCAGTCAATCTGACTGAGTGGGGATGTACGAAAATACATTTCATACAGCATCTCATTTTACAAAACTTAATAGCTACAAACCTATGTGAAACACCTTAGAAAGTTCATTTCCAGTGAAATGAGTAACTACCAACCCTCATCAAACAGACCACCAAGCCATCTGTGATTAGCTCGGCCAACGAAAAGAAAAGCTTTCCTTTGGTTTATGGTCATAATAATAATATTAGAATAATAATTTTATATTTCTTCAATGTAACGTGTACCTAGTACTGTGGGAAACCCACTTCTAAACATGTTGGTCATCTCAAAGGAATCGTAATTTACCATTTCAACCCCATCCAATTCTCAGGACAGTGTCTGGCTGCTACAACCTGAGCATGTTCCTTCTCATTTAAAACTGTTTTGACTTCAGTAGTACCCAGAGATCCTATGCAGGGCTGGGATGATAAACATACTCCAAGATGTGGCCAAGGGCCAAGGAACTGTTGTTTCAGTGCTTCATGCTCCTGCTCTTTGACAGGGTCTTTAATAAAGCTGTGTATCCCAGGATGGACCACAGTCTTGTAAGCTGCAATAGTTCAGAGCAGGGGAATTAACCAAACTGGAGAACCCTGAAAGAGTTTTCTTTCATTTTCATTTTTTCTTTTTGGTTGGAAAGGGAAATATTATAAAGTGTAGCATTAAAATATTACCCCCTCCCCCCTTTTCTTTTTCTTATTTCGCCTGGAAATAATGGTGGTGGGAAATTTTCCAAATAAAAAAAGTGAGAAAGGCAGAGAAATAAAGAAAAAAAAGAGGTAAATAAGGAGGTAAATAGTGTCAGGGAACCTGGATTAAAGGGTAAATGGGGTCAGCTATGGAAACCAAGGGAGGAAGGCTGTGAGAAGCAAGTAGATTGAGATTTTTGAGGGTCACTGTGTTCCTTGTAAAACATTATGTGAGATAAATTAATCTATAAGAAAGATGTTTCTCCAGTCAACATACCCTGTATCCAACCATAATTATTTCTGTCTTAAGTGCTAGAAGTACATTCCTTAAAGAAAAATCAGAAAGGTCAAGGAGCTGCAGAACAATGAATGATATCCTTGAAAAGTTCAGAACATTAAGCATAGTAATTGGTCATAAGAAAGGGAGTGCCCAGGCTTTTTAGTTTTTATGAGTTTAAGGAGAAGAATAAAAGGAAATGCTTGCACTTGCTGATGAAACTTAGAGGATGCAGAAGTCAAATCCTCCAGCAAATTAGATACATTGGCAGAAACACAGAGAATTCCCTCTGGTCTTACCTAGGTCTTTCATCTGGAGATGTCAAAGCATTTTTTTTTAAGGCTTCAAGAGCTGCTTTCATGCTGACACCTGGGACAGTTACTCCTTAAAATCACTTTTTAGAAATATTTTGGCACACAACATCACAGAAGGTAGGCCTTGTGAAACTGGAGGTAGTGGTGGTGTTTTAATTAGAGGAATGGTAGCATTCTACATAAAAAAAGCAATTGCCTGAAAGGGACAGGGGTGTGTGACCAAAACTGCTCACGAACTTAGGATAAATTCTGAAAATCCCTTTCACATGCAGCTTTAATAATGATACACTGGGGACAATATAGCTGAGGAAACAGATGCAGAAAATCCTGGTTCTTCCATCAAACAGCTTGAAAACGTGAAACAAATTCAGACAATTAAAATCTACTTCCTATCAGTATAGGGAGCACGAATAAGCTGACCACATGATAAAGGCAAAGAAGAGAGCTGAGTGAACATTTAATGGCTGTAACTTCAAACCCAAGTACCTAAAGCTGACGCCTCGGAAGGGGATTATGTTCAGTATGAAGCACTGTGAGGAATCTCACACGTGTGCAAGGTGCTTAAGCTGTTTTTTCTGACTAATGAAGAAAATCTAAGGGCTGTTCACACTTTAACTAAAAGCGACACGTAACTGGCTAGCTGTCTGCTGTAATTGCTGTGTAGAATGCAATTGGGTCAAAGAAATTATGCATACAAACTAAAGATAATGCTCCTTGCATTTTATTTGTATCTGTCAGAGGTTCAAATGGGTTTCAAAGTAAACATAGATCACGTCATTCATCAGAGGAGTTGGGAGAAGCACGGTGACTGGGCTGTGGAAGCACAATTTACAGCTGGCTTCCTCTTGGAACAAGATGAAGGATTTCTTCTGCAGTTTTAACTAGTAAACATAGACATATTTCAATAGGGTTTTTTTTTTTTTGTATGTTTGGTTGGTTTTTGGGTATTTTTTCCACATGTATCACAGATTCTTAGGCTGACAGGTTGAGAGGAGGTACTCTGAGTAATCTACCCAGACTTACAACCAAGCCTTAGAACAAGAGTTGGTGCTTTCTTTGGATGTTGTAGAAGCACAAGGGGCTGTGCTGGATGTAGAGTAGGTTTGGAGAATCACAGAATTGTCAGGGTTGGAAGGGACCTTAAAGATCATCTCATTCCAACCCCCCTGCCATGGGCAGGGACACCTCCCACTAGAGCAGGTTGCTCACAGCCCCAGCCAGCCTGGGCTGAAACACTTCCAAGGATGGGGCTTCCACCACCTCTCTGGGCAACCTGTGCCAGTGTCTCACCAACCTCATGGGGAAGGAATTCTTCCTAATGTCCAACCTGAATCGACGTCTCTCTAGTTTTGATCCATCCCCTCCAGTCCTATCCCTGCCCCAAAGCCTGAAAAGTCCCTCCCCAGCTTTCTTGTAGCCCCTTCAGATACTGGAAGGCCACAATAAGGTCTCCCCACAGCCTTCTCTTTTCCAGACTGAACAACCCCAACTCTCTCAGTCTGTCAAAGAAGAACAATGCAACGCAGAAAAGCAATGAGTGATGTAGCACATAGCTTTTCTTACTTTTATATTTTGAATGTTAACCAAGTGTGTTTTCAGTGGCTGTCAGGGGAATTCCTGACAAGCAGAAGAGCAGATCCCTCCACTGGTTTGAAGGGAAGCAGTGGTGCTGGTGGAGGAAGGACGTGCAGGAGTAGCTTGGGGTGAGCAAACCTTGTCGTATTGTGCCAGCCTTGTTCAGAGCAGAACTGGAGGGTGAAATGAGTATGGCAGGAGGAGTATGTAAATATACAAGATGATCCAAAGGTCCTACTTATATTGCTACTTGTTTATGGGATAAAGCTAAGGTTTTTTCCCTTTTGTCATAAAGGACATTCCTTGCAATTTCTTCAGAAACAGTGAAACTTTCACCTTGATGAGGTTATTGTCTTAAAAAGATGAAAAATTGCTATTTTATGTGTATTTGAAGCAATAAACTATAAGTAAAGCAATTTTTTTTTTTTTTTAGTAGCACAAGTCTGAGTCCTCAGAGTTGCCACAGGAGAATACATGAGGATCTGTCACTTCCTTCTGAGCTCAAGTGCTTGGCTAACTCATCTCCAGCACCTAAAATGGGCTGTTATCCTTGCTAAGGCTCACAGTGGCAACTGGAAACATCTGAGCATTAGCTCTGAGCAGACATGAATAGCTTGAGTTGCGGATTTTGTGCAGTACATGTGCAAACTGACTGCCAACCTGGTGCAAAGGTTAAAGAAAAGGGAAGACGAGAACTAAAATTCACAAATGTCAGTGACAGCTGAGGAACACAAGGGACAATGGGAATAAAATGAAATGAGAGAGGTTCAGTCTGGCTATAAGGAAAATCTTTTTATCTTTTTTTCCGTGAGAGTAGTCAAGGAGGGGCACAGAGCTATTGTGCAGTCTTTGAGCAGGGTGTAGGGCTTGGTGTCCTCCTGAGATTTCTTCCAACCTGAGTTGTGCTAAAATCCCAAATGTGGATAAATACAAATATAACCCCCTCAAAAAAACAAAATGAAAAAAAAAAACCAGAAAAAAAACAATAAAAAACCCACAAACAAACCACACATACACAAAAAAACCCCAATAAACCCCCACAAAACAAAATTAAAATAAAACAATCAACAAAAATCCCACAAACCACTCCCAAGAGAAACAAAAAACAAACAAGCCACCTAGCATGAGAAGGTTCTTATTTAATCCTGCAGTACTCTTTTGAAAACTAGAAAGACTGTTGTGTAAAACATAGGCAAACATTAATACAACAGCCTTTATGTATTATATATTGCACATGAGAGAGGACCAAAGGAAGTTTAATTGTTCTCTCAGCAAGAGATGAGAGAAAAGAGAAGATACTTGGATCAAAACCAGGCTCTGAACTTGCATTGATTAGAATTTCACAAATTTAGTCAGCATGAACTAATATTGTGGAAAAAGTCACCTTGGTCAAGTGAAATGATTAAGTGGAAACATTTTAAAAACAAGTGAAACGCTTGCTAAAAGGATATGACAATCTGACAGAAAATAAGCAGCTGGTAGCAGACTGAAGTGAGAGCAGCTACAGAGAAGAAAGAAAAGAAATGGAATATTTTAGTTTGGTTTCAGTACAAGAGATCAATCACAGGGGCCGGGTGGGACTTGTGGAAACTTGTTCTACAATCATATTGCAAAAAGTGCTGAAGCACCCTATAATCTGAACCCTCTTCTCATAACAACAATGGAAGAAGGAAACTTGAGCTAATGTTTTTTAAGCTCGTTGGGAAACTTTAGGATTTTACTGTTTTATTATGATAGAGTTTTCATGAAAAGGAATTTTTCCCAAATCAGAAGATTGTAGAATCATAGAATGGTTGGGGTTCAAAGGGACCTCTGGAGATCATCGAGTCCAACCCCCCTGCCAGAGCAGGGTCACCCAGGGCAGGCCACACAGGAACAGATCCAGATGTGGTTTGAAAGTCTCCAGAGAAGGAGACTCCACAACCTCTCTAGGAAGCCTCTTCCAGACCGCAACAGCCTCGCAGTAAAGAAGTTTCTCCTCATGTTGAGGAGCAGCTTCCTATGTTCTGGATTCTACCCATTATTCCTTGTCCTATTACTGGGCACCACAGAAAAGAGACTGACTCCTTCCACTTGACACCCACTCCTCAGATACTTATAGACATTAACAAGATTCCCTCTCAGGCTTCTCCTGGATAAACAGCCCCAGTTCTCTCAGCCTTTCTTTGTAGGAGAGATGTTCAAGTCCCTTAACCACCCTCGTAGCCTCCATTGGACTCTCTCCAGTAGATCTCTGGTTTTCTTGAACTGGGGAGATCAGAACTGGACACAATACTCCAGATGTGGTCTCACTAGTGCAGAGTAAAGGGGGAAGAGAACCTCCCTAGACCCACTGGATGTAGTTTTAATGCACCCCAGGAGACCATTGGCCCTCTTGGCCACAAGGGCCCATTGATGTCCCATGGATAACTAAATATTCACCAGGACTCCATCGTCTTTCTCCAGGGAGCTGTCTTCCAGAAGATTCGTGGGGTTTATTCACTTGATGGAACTTGTTAGGACATCTTTTAAGTCAGATGGACACAGAACATCATTATACCTTATGTCAGGATGAGATCCCATCCACTGAGGATGGCAGACAGCATGGATCTGGGGTTGTAGACTGTGGTTCCCCGAGTTTTCTAGCACTGATGGAGAACACTGATCTGTGTTGGACATACCCACAGCCCTCCAGAAAGTTTTTATGCTGCTAAGTGAAATGGGAAAAGTTTGGAAATGACAAAATGTTTTGACTCACTTGGCAATGTCAAATTTGATTTTGACATTTCTGAGACATTTCTATGAAATTGAACCCTTTCGTGAATCTTTTGAAAGTCTGGATTTTTCATTTTGATTCTGGATGCAAACAAACACTGAAATAGCTGAATTATCCATGGGATGAAACCTCTCTATTCTGTAGTCAGTTTAGGCACTTGAATTGTTTTTAATGGTTCACAGAACATTCTAAGGTATGTTAGATATTTTTGCTCTCTCACTTTTACCTTGATTTCAAGGTTTAGGGTCAGGGCTGCCCACTAGACCTATAACATACTCTGTTAACCCCTCTCCTTCCCCAAAGGAAAAAAAGAACTCCAACAGCTTTAATGAAAATAATAATAATAAACTGGAATATATGCAAATATATACAAAGCCAGTAGTGAACCCAATGGCAATTACATCACTATCAGCACTGATGCTGTGGAGCAGGCACTGGGGCAGTCCCAAACTGGACTCAGCAGCAGATGGGAACTGGGTTCAGGAGCTGGATTCTGGAACTGGATTCAGGAACACACAGACTGCGATCAAAGGCAGAATGGACAGAGTCCTCCTTGGATGCTGACAGTGAAGAGGGAAGAGGCTTGACCCTTGTGATCCCTCAGCTTTATACTGAATATGACGTATACAGGATGGAATCCCTCATTGGCCAGTTTAGGGTCACCTGTCCCATCTGTTCCTCCCCACAGGTCTTTTACTTTCTGCACACCTAACATGGTACACAAAATTTATCGGTGACCTTGGTCTGTGTACCAGTCCTTGGTAGTAACTGTAAACATCAAATGTGCATCACTGCTGGGAGCAGACACTGCAGAAATATGTTGTTAACTTCAGCCAGTGCAGGGAGTGAGAAGAGTCTGAGATGAAAAGTAAAATCACTGACCAGAATTAGTTCTGGTCTCACTCAAACCAGGGCAGCTGAGCATGATGAAATGGATGAATTTCTCTAATCTTAGCCTGTCCTGCAGTGACCCTGTCTAACATGAGTACCTTCTGCATTCTTTCCTCTGTGTAAGCATATTCGATCTTGTTCAGTAGGATCTGTGAGGCACAGTTGCTTATTAAGGGCAGTTTGTGGAATGGAGATCATGATGACATTAAGAATAATGCAGTGCAAGGCTGAGATTAGGATGCCTGAGCTCTCAGTTGGCAGTTTGATGCCCTAGATCTATTGTATGGACTGGAGTCCAGTATAAAATTTATCCACTATTTGCTTATCTTGATTTCAGACCCTTTCCTAAAGTGATTCCTTCCCTTGCTCACAGACCTGGCCTCCTGTGGGGGCAAGAAAAGAATCCTGGATGAAATAATCATGTTCTGTGAGCATTTTCCTATCTATTAGACTTTGCCCTCTGTGTACCTCAGGCAGTGCACATGCTGAAACATTTCCTTGGTTGTCAGGAACACATCTCCCTAGACACCTGGCCAGCAGTGTCTACAATCCTCACTGGATATGAGGCAAATATGTGCCCAGGCTAAGTTTTCTTTAAATAAATAACAGAATTAAGATATGGTCTTTCTTGGAAGTTCACCTCACAAATGAAAGTCGTCTGTTACTGATGAGTTTGTGTGACCTCTAGAAAGGGAAGCTAAGGATCTTCTGGTGAATAACAACAAGCCTGAACAGGATCAATAGCCATGATCCAGACAAGACTGCACAGCTCGTGTCAAAATCAGCACATTTAATTTCTTCATCTGTGTTTAGTTTGAAACCATGATGTGCATCCAGGAACAGATCAGATTTTGAATTTTATGCTGCATGTGGTAGTTACAGATGATCTTCAGAGGGGATCTCAGAAAAAGAATAGGAAAGTTATTCAAAGGGCTTAGCATCTTTGTCTCCTTTGTCTCCTGCAGTGGTAGAATTTAGATTATAATATATATATACAAAATCTAATATTACATTACAATTATAGTATGTTATATTATGTATAATATAGGTAATCTACGATTATAAAGATATAATATCTCGTATTTTATATATATATACATGAGATTATGTATACCAGTATATGTTATAAAGGAAGTACTCAGTACTTGGATCTGACCTTTCACAGCACATCGAAGGTCAGCAGAAAATTCACATCTGTTTTCAACAGGCCTCTCTGAATCTTGCTTCTGCTGGTGAATATCAGAAGTAAGCATTTTAAACTGATCTAACACTGTGCAAGTGTAAAAGCAAAGTCCAAGATCAGGAGAACCAGACAGTTTAATAAACATTTATATTTTTATGGAATGGCTTCTTACATTTTACCCTGTTCTCAAAGTATACATGTAAAATTTAATGAGAAAAATGATCTTAGAGCAGGAGATTGAAAATAAATCCTAGGAGAAAATTAAAAAAAAAATCTTCTGGACATTTTTATGGAACAGGGAAAACTGCAACCATATAATTTTTTTTAGCAGAATGGTTCCAAGATAGGGATGAGCTACAGCTATATCAATGAGACTATCCTCAAAGTAATGGCTTGGAACACAGTGAGCTATGTAGAATGATTATTTATTTAGTTACTTAGTTATTTTTAAGGATAACTACTAACGGAAGAAGTCCTAAAGACAAGTAATAGTTGACCAAAGATAGGCTAATTTGCAAAGATCAATGGTCTGATGGCACTCATCTATCATTTTGAACATGTGTGCACGGTAATCAATGGTCATCCATCTCTTTCCTGTAGGTCAATTAATCTTTAAATTCTGTAGGTTGGCTACACTAGTACAGTACTTTTTATAATACTTGAGCAAGCTTTTTATTTATATACAAGATAATTTTAGCTACAATGCATCTGATGTGGTTCTTCAAGGTCAAAAGGGAATAACTGCTTGAGGCGTGCAGCCAGCTCACGCCCACTTCTTCCTCGTGTTTTGAGGCCACAGTGTTTTAAATGTCTTTGCCCCTAATGATTTTAAACTCAGCCAAATAGCAACGTTTTAGAAAGGGGCTTTTGGTTCATGAAGCTGAACAAATGAATTTTGTAGGATGGGATAAAGAGGACTCTGTCAGACAAGACTGGGGCAGTGTTGAACCTGCAGAGAGATGCGTACCTTACCAGGGACGAAACGTTATCTACAGTCTGTCTGAAACAGGAGAAAGAGCTATGTTAAATGCATGTACCTCTGAACATTTAACTTGGCAATAAAAATGACCATCCTCCTGGTAATGCTAGATCTCCATCTTGATCAGATGGACCTAATCAAATATCCTGCAAGACAGAGCTTCATCTGTGTGGGATAAATGGCCACCTGACAGTTAATGAGTTATCTTGACAAGAAAAGAACAAGAGTTGTCCTTGGAATATCCCCCAGTGTGCAAACTACTTAGAGAAAGGTAGTATCTTGTTGATAACGCAAAATAGGCAGCCTTAATTGAAAAGACTTGTCAGCTGGAAAAAAAGCAAAAAACCACTTAGCTAAATTATCATCTTACACAAGGCAAACAATGCCTCCTGCTTTTGTCTATTTGTTTTATGTGTTGCACAAGAAATGCATGGAAAGTTGTATTATCAGCAGGAAATTCTAAAATTAGATAACTAATTAACCTTCCTTAATAATAGTCTCATTTTGATTGTTTTCTCTTTTATATACCTGGCTCTGCTCTATGGCAGCGGGTTTTTGTGAGAACAAGGTCTTCTTATTGGGTTCCAGTGTTATAAGCACTTAATGCAGAGTGAAGATGGGTGGACTAAGACATGCTATGTGGATAAGAAACAAGGTTGAAATTATATTTAAGTGGTTTACATATGTCTAGTAACCTTACAGAATTATATATTCTTCAGTTATTACATATAAAGTTTGATTTTTAAAAAGTTCAGGTTTCCAAGAGGGAAATAAGCCACTTTATCCAAGGCAGATTGACCACAGTTTCTGAATTCTGTTATCACAAAATGATGTAGCAAAAAAAAAAAAACCCAACTATGTTGAAAATACATGGACAGATATTTAACAAAGTAGATGGTTGGGTTTTTTTTCAAAGGACCTCTTGCTCTTGAAGAAGAAAGCACTGAATCTTCCCTGAAGTTATGTTGCCATTTCTTCAGTGCTTAAACTCGCATGTGTCCCAGAGTGAGTATGACTGCAAAATGTAGACAGCAGGCTGATGTTATTAATCTAACAAATTTTTATCACTTTCTGAAATAAACTCATATAACTGAAGAGGAAGATAATGCATAACTAAAAAAAAAAAAATAATAACCCAAAAACCCCCTAAAAAACTGAACCACTGGTATCTTGGTTAGTATCTCATAGGAAGACTGGCAAAACAAAGAACCCAAATGTTCCAGGTCTTGGTTCTGTTCCATAATAATTTTCACAGAAGACAAGTGTCACTATGCAACTGCCATTCAAGTTAAGTGGAGTCTGCATTTCATTTTGACTCTGAGGTGTTGATGTGCTGATTAGTTTTCTGATACAGCTTGGTTGTCAACATTTAAAACATTTCTTGGAAGAAGAAAAATAATTTTGAACAGAAGGCATTCTGTTATACCTATATTTATACATATTTCCCTGCGCCCTCAAAACCCAGTTTTAAAGCAGCTCATTGGAAGAGCTGTCACCATCACCTTGGAAACTGGTCCATTGACAGCACGTATCAATCAGTCGTCTCACAACTATATAGCTTTTTTTTTTTTTAAGCATGTTTGAGTAGTTTCTTGCTTTCCCTGAAAAAGGAAAAACTGTCTAAATTCAGCATGGACATTTTGGACGGTGGCATCTCTTATCAAACAGAATAACTGACAGAATTTTATTTTAATTGTTTTGGGTTTGTTTTTTTTTTTAATTCCAGGTGGTGTCGGTCATAGACTTGTAATTGAGGTGCTTGCATGGAAGGTAGACGTTCCACTCTGTGCTTCACAGGCTGCTTCTAATTTCATGTGAAACAATCTTTGGTGGTTAACCTACCTACTTGTCAAGGCACTTTTACCATCTCCTTTTTTTTTGCTGCAGGAGAGGAGAGTATCTCCTTTCCAGAATAGCTGGTAGCTTTAACATGCGCTGGGGAGAAATGGAGCTGTGAATTCCTTTAGGCTGAGGAATACAGTGAAAGTGGCTCTTCTGCATTTTTGAAAGGTGGTTTATGTGAAAGGGTGAGGCCATGTCCTACAATAGCCATGTTCTCCAAGGAGGTGGGTGGGAAGAAAGCTGTTTAGGTTTTGGAAGGGAAGAGGTGATGCTCTGACTTTGGAGAAAGGGTGGGTTTTGTTTGCACTGCACAGGGCACGTGGTGCCTGGCAAAGCACGGGGGTTTGAGACGTGTACCTGCCTGCAACCAGTCTGGTCGCACTGGGTACCTACCCTTGCAATGCCTGGGGGAGATCCCTAAGGACCTGTCTCAGTGTTACAATTCCTGTTCCAGGACTTTGAACCCTCCAACTGATCGCTTTGGTCATTGTCATTGCAGAATAAACCTGGGCTTGGAAATGGGCTTTAATCAATCGATGCTTGTGTATATGAGACCTGATCTCGGATGGGACCTGCAAGTGTGGATTGCAACTTTTTTGCTTCTGGATAAGAAAAATTAAGATATTTCCCTATGTGAGAAGGGTATCCAGAAGAAAAATATGTAATGATACATAAAGACTACTTCTTGCTAAAATATCCAAACATTTCCTATGGAAATAGTACAGACTGAAAGTGGTTACTGGTCTATCGTAAGCAAAGTGCAGGTTCTGTCAAGGCACTGGGACCAATCTACTTCCAGAGTAGACTGGCAGCCTCTCTTCTGCCAGAAATCAGCTGGTGGCTTGCTTGGCAATCTCCTTCGGATAAAGGTGAGATGTGAAAATGTTGGTGAATTTAGGCAGCCTCTCTGTGCTCCAGGATATAGGTGTCCTCACAGTATCCCTTCGAGAGCGATTGTTCTCGAAGAAGTGATTAAAGCCTCTCTGTAGTCAACCACATATGCTACTCTTTGGGATGACAGGCTACACAGAAATGGGGTCATAGTCAGAAATCACTGGAGACGTTGTGCTAGGTGGCCCAGTTCTTTCTCTGCAGGTCAGGAGCTCTGTGAGACAAGATTCTCCACTCAAAAGCAGGAATCCTGAAACACTACCCCATAAGGACCTTGCAGTCCAGTGATAGTACAGCCCTGAACCAGTCTTCCACTTGCTCTCGTGGACCTGACAAGGAGGAATCCTCCTAGAGCAGTGCAAGGGAAGGAAGTAGTTCTTGCTGGCTGATAGAGGAGATATGCACTTGTCCTCCTTAGAGATCCCAAGAGATGGGAAAGTTCAAAACCCCACTCCCTTTCCCCCCAGTCTGTGAAGGACCATGTCCTTGAGCCTCAATGGGCTCTGAAGAAAAAGAATTAGCAGATAGTAAGTTGCACCTCCGAGGCGATCAGTCCCTCCAGATACAGTACTCCTTTAAGAGTTTTACTAAATTTGCACGTGAGCTCAATCTGCCCATAGAAGAATTTCCATTTGTGCAGATGGTATCATTTGGCAGATCATTCTGATGTTGGCAGCATCACAGGGGTCATATTTGTGCACAGATGGACTGTTCTTCATCTGTTTCTTTATTGTAATAGACCCAAATAGGTTTTCCCACAATAGTACATATGTGCATTACAACTCTTCTCGTTCCCTGTCAGACAACTTATTTAGCGAGAGCACCAAACAATTATTATTTTTTTCTCTCTCTCTCTCCACATATCAAGCCCTCTTTTATTTCTATCTTTGTTTTGGGGATGCAGGGGGAGGATTAAGTAGAGCTATTGAGGCTCTTCCTGAGCCATAAAATCTGGTGGCATAGAAGTCATCACCAAGATGATATTCAGAGCACTGCTGTGAGTTCAGGGGGTTCTTGTGTATAGGTCTTTTTTTTTTAATGGCAAATATTTTTTGCACATATGAATCATGGCTCCCTTATAAACCAAGGGCACTTACAACTGACATGTGAATGGAACATTTGGAGGGACCGGAGAGGCTGGGGATTTGATAATTCAAAACTGGAGATTTTGAACCCAGAGCAATGATTCAAGTTCTAGTAGTAATGACCAAAAGCTGTTCTCATTTGACAGCTGTTTAGAGAATGATGTTACACATACTCATCACTTAGTGGTGAGACATTTTTGTTTTGTTTTGTTTTAAGCACCCATTGTCACTCTCACTTGCAATCTCAGTGTGGCAGCAATGCACTGAGTAGATACCTTCAGAAGCTGCCCTGCCAGGACTGGCTTACAGCAGAGCAAAATGGCAACCTGGAAAACTTGCACTGCTTCTAGTTTGCTTTACACCAGCACTTGGCTTGTTAATAGGAAACTTTATCCCTTACATTTTATTAATGAGTAAACCTGTCATCTTGCAATGAAACTGAGACTTTTTCTGTCTCCAGGTTGATAGCAACTTTGATTTTTCCTTCTCACTTGCCAATCTAATCAATATAGTCTAAACCTCTCTACTCAGATGTCACAAATAGTGGAAATATTTTGGTATTGGTATTGTTTGCTGTATACTCTGCAAAAGAAGTTTACACTGTGTGTAAATAAGGTCAAAATATCTGGGGAGCTTGGACAGTGAATTTCTTGACCTTTATTTACCCAGACTCCTAAATATAGTGTCTCAGTAACATAACTTTTTTGGACATGTGAGACAGAATATAAAGTACTCATTTTTTTTTCCTCAGGAAAAAAAGTAGTGTTTGAAAGGAAACTGGTTGTTTGTAATTTAAACATTGCTGAAAAAGCAATTCCTTACACAACTGCTTCTAAATGAAAAATAGTCCTGCTTATTTACTGATTTATTTTTAACCTTTTGACAGCCAAGTGAACAAAGGGTATGAACTGGGTACTGGATGAAGCATTTTGAATCAAATTAGGAAAAAAGTGTGAGTGAAATTCCAGCATCAACTGTTAAGTGAAGTCTTGGCTGTACGGGGTAAAAGGGAGAATAAAATTGCTGACTGCACCTAAATCAAGGTTACTTGGGAAATATATAAAAACCCCAAACCAACAAACCCCACAAACTTTAATTTCATATCCATCTGGTAGGTCTTTGTAATCAGTCCCTAATTATGTACTTGTTAATGCATTTCTGGTTACTTGAACACCTTAGAAATTGTTCTATGCATAGATTTCTTGCCCAGGGCTATGGAAAATTATACATGCTGCTATACATGCTTGGATACAGCTGGTTTCTGGTTTGGGGTAATTTTTATTTTTTTTTTTTTTTCCCCATCACAGTTACTGAATGTACCTACACAAATAGCTACACTGAATTTTACTTTTTCAGTAAGAGTCTGGAGCTTGAAAAGCAGTATAAACCTGAATGTTTGTAGCAGAACTGCAGCTCCAGGGAGCAAAATACTGTGGAGGAAGGGACAGGGGATGCAGTTTTTAACATAGTTCTGTAGCATGTTATTGTAGGGTGACATACTGATGGAAAGATACAGACCACAAGTTAAAATGCTTCTTGTGCTGGAGCTTTTGGCTTGTTTTGAGGTCATTTAGTCTTTTCTCATTGAACAAGAGCCAAGTCTATCCTCCTGATTTTGAAAGGCACACTAGAGGATGTTTCACTTGCTGGAAGGTTTGTCCTCTCCGTAGCTGTGACTGATGCCAACGCAGCAGGCATTCAGTCCGCTTGCTTGCTGACTGGTTTCCCTAAATTAGTCTCTAACAGAGACTTTCTTTTCCAGATTATTTGAAGGTTTTAGCAGTTTGTGAAGCCACATGGGAGGGGACTTCCCCAGAAAGTCTTATTGCAGTCTAGTTGTACAGATTCAAGTCAACAAACCAGTTGACACCCAAGCCTCTCACAAACTTCCCATTAACACAACGAATCTGCAGGAGGGGGATTCTAGAGGGGATTTTACTTCCTTCTTTCATTCCCTGAATACTGAAATTATAAATACCCTATTAACTGTGAATCCTAAGGCCCAAAGAACACTACAATATGCGTGGTGTACTGGCATAGTAAAATAGCAAAGCATTCTTTGGCCCACCAGAAGGTAACAAGAATTCAAGATATGGGTATCCCTTTCTCTGAAGATCAGTAGCAGCCACACTGAAGGTGAACTGTATTACATGTAAGAACAAGCACGGTCTGATGACATTCTTATCACAAGAGTGATAAGATAGTTTGTAGATCTGAGTTTACCAAGCCCAATCTCCAGCAGACAGCATGTTAAAATAAAGAAAATTTGAGTGCTAATTGAATTTTGACCCGAAGCACAAGCCTAGTCAATTTTAGAGATATAGCAGGATGTAGACGAGGACATAAATTAATTAATTCCACACATTTCTGAGGAATCACTTCATCTTATGAGAAATGGAGAAGCACTGAGGCGGTATAAAGGCTGTGCTGGTATCAGCTAAGCATTCCCTAGCTTTGCTATCTGCCCTAGCTTGTTTCAATTTAATGCCAATGGGAATAGTTCCATAGCAAAGTGTATAATAGTTGGTACTCAGACTAAGGCTGTGACTTAGTTTGACTGAGGCCACTAGCAAAGTTATTTGGAGTAAGTGAGAAAAATGAAACCTGATAATGGAAAGGTGGAAGCATCTCGCTGGTGGGCACTCACAATATGGGCTCAGAAGAACTTAGATACACCACTGTTAAGTCTTCAGCTTCTTGTCTATGCTGTAAATATGGGCACTTGGGGTGTGATGTATGGGCTCTGAAAGGCACTAGAAGAGAAATCTTCTCCTTACGGTGGCAGTGTGAGACAGGAAAGCCAGTCAGAACAAGCAGAAGAAGACTTTTTGAATTCTGCAGCTTTCAGCATGAAGGTGCCTGGTGCTGCACACGGTACATATGCTCTGGAGGTGCCCAAGGGCTTGGAGCTCGACAAGGGGGCTTGGGCAGGCACCCTGCTCCAGGTGATGTCAAGGTGCCTGCACTCACATACAAGTAGTCAATCTTGTGCTTAACTGTTGCCAATATGAGTTATTTTATAAAAGGCCCCAAAATGGAACACGGGTCTGATACGAGCTGACTTCATACACAGCAAGGTAAAGCCAAATTGAAGCGAATGAGAAATAATCCTGTGGTTTTTATGCTGCAAAGGTCTGAGATGTTCTGACAGTCACCCAAGATAAGGATTTTAGTCTGCTGTGGATATTTGTGTCTTGGAGAGGGGTGAGAAGGGGAAAAAAATGGGAAGATAAAGGCAGCTAGCATTATAATGGTGAGATTTGTCAGAATTTCCATTATCAGAGTCTGTTTACAGGTTGTAAATATTCCCTCTAGGCTGAGACTTAAAATTCAAGGTCATACACAGGAAATGATATTTATCTTTGCTAAATTAAAACATTGGTTCAGCAGCTTTAAAAAAATTGTAATCACCAGAAAATCCTCTAGAGTGCAAGAAGTTCAGGTACTTTTTCCTTCTCTCTTTTTTTTTTTTTCTCTTATCTACATTTTTCTTTCTACTGAATAAACATGGCATATGCTGAATATTGTAAAGCCTTGACCTGTTGCTCTGACATTAGTGGTAAAGATATATTGGAAACTAATGTACAGAAAGTCTTTCACCTATGGATGCACCTTTTCTTGATGACATTTTCTGCTGTTCTGCTTGTCAAGCTCTGTAGTGTGCAGTGTCCCTTCTTTACATTTATAAGAGGATTTTATTACAAATAAGTCTTAGCGCTATGCAAATAGAGTAATTATTTGGTTCATATTAACATATCCTTCCCTACACAACAATAAATATATCTTTAAAATTCTCTCTTTTTGAAGGTAGTGTAGCAATTAAAATGCACTTAAAGATTCCTTATTTGCATGCAAATTGTCAGGAGGAAGGAGAATGTGAGGATATGCAAAATAATATGTAATTTTCAATTACAGACATATACCTGTTATTATTATAAATAACTCCCAACATTTTTTGTCTTCTGATAGCACGTCATCATTCTTGTGATTTAGAATATAATCTCTAATTTAGGTTACTAAGGAGTAGAGAATTTTATCATCTCCAGTATCTTTTCCCCCTCTAATTCCAAGTTAAGCGTGAAAGAATTCATCTGTATGGGGCCAGTCAAATTGTCTGTGAATAATTTTCTGTAAAATAGCATTCTGGCAAAGAGTTCTTAATTTCCCGGAGTATTTTAACTGGTGTTTGCTGGAGCTGATTGAATACTGTCCATTTACTATATTGATATATTTTGATGGTATGACTGAATACATTATACAATTAATCATCTCTGTAATATTAGACCAGCTCTTGTTTTTACTTAAAGACCTGATGTGAATTCACTTATTTAGGAGCTGTCTGAGATTCGATAAAACTTTTTCCCCTCACTTATTTTGATCAGAGAAATAGACATTATGTTGTTGTTCAAAACAGACTCTGTGATTTGGGATTTTGCTCCCCTTCCACTGTGTGTTTAAGAAAAAGATCCTCTTTTCATATGAGTCTCTAAAAAATTTGTTCTGGGTAAATTCTAGACCTTTCTTCTTTGAACTAGGGGTAGAGACATAGTGCCTGACTCAAATCTTCCTCTTCTTTGGAAGTATTTCCATTAATTTCATGGATGATGTGTCTTTTCTTGCCTATTGACTGAACAGCACTTGTAGAGACAGATGATATTGTATATATCTATATATTTTTTTTTTCCTCTCCAAAATGTATTAAAAACCAAAGAGAGGGAGTTACAGCTTAATTTAGACATAGCCTGCCTTCTTCCTTTTAACTGCCTGCTTTCTCAATGTCCATTACAGCAACATTTTAGTCGCATCAGCCCAGAGCAAGCTGCTTGCACAGGTTGGTGAAGGACAACTTTGCCTCCCCTGACCATTGTCCAAAGGGTCCATAGGAACACATCTTGAGTAAATTGTCCTTATTGTGGAAGGAGAGGTTTATACACAGAAGACAGAATGTCCTGCCAGAAGCTGATGAATGAGGCCATGAATCAGAGGACCGTCAAGATCCCAGACACAGCTTATCATGGCGATGATTAAGAATGATGCAATGAGGCAGTTTTGAAGGCAAAGACTGGACTTAAAGCAGGAGGCTGTGATGCAATCCTCACTTTACTCTGGTGTCGTAAGTATCTGTGGTCCAAATTCTATGGCGTGCGAGTCTTTCTGGGGGGTGGGTCATTTTTCACCAGACACACCAGAAGTGGCATTAGGACAAGAGCAAGGAAAAGGACTGGGAGTAAACATGGAATTTGCAGAGTCTGGGAAACTATTTTATAATATTTTATGTGGCTGACTCTGCTCTTGCCCTTCAATGTGGAATGAGGGAAGTCTCTAAAGTACACTCTAAAATTATGGATGCTGCATGACCAAGGATTTGAACGAGGCCATTCATCTCTTGAAGGTATTTCTGAGATGCTGGGTCCCGCTGGTTCATTGATGACTGTTTTCAACTATATCTCTTTAGGCTGTGGAGCTGTGGTGTCTCCTGCCTTCATCAGGACTTAATATATGTTTATTCTCACTTCAGTGAATGTGACTGCTGACCTCTGTACTCTGTGGAGTATTGTGTCCAGTTCTGGTCTCCCTGATTCAAGAGAGACAGAGAACTGCTGGAGAGAGTCCAGGAAAGGCTACAAAGATCCTTAAGGGACTGGAACATCTCTCTTACGAGGAAAGGCTGAGAGCCCTGGGGCTGTTTAGCCTGGAGAGGACTGGGATGGGAGCTGACCAATAGCTGAAGGGTGGGTGTCAAGAGGATGGGGCCAGACTCTTTTCAGTGTTGCCCAGTGTCAGGACAAAGGGCAGTGGGCACAAACTACCTCACAGGAAGTTCCACCTAAATGTAAGGAAAAACTTTTTTACTGTGAATGTGATGAAGCCTGGGACAGGCTGCCCAGAGAGGTTGTGGAATCTCCTTCTCTGGAGACTTTCAAACCCCACCTGGATGCTATCCTGGGCAACCTGATCTAGGTGAGCCTGCTTTAGCAGGGAGGGGTGGACTAGATGATACTCAGAGGTCCCTTCCAACCCCAAACATTCTGTGATTACAGTGGTTGAGAGATTAGCTTAATATAGGCATGGAAGTGGATTCTTGAATTTAGGAGATACTGTCCTCCCTCTGTGACAGCTGTAAGAGTCCATCACAGTGCCAAGGCAAGGGCTCATCCCAGAATAGTGTAGACTTAGTGTGAATTAAGCTAATACTGCATAAATATGAAAGCCATGGTGACTACTGAAGTATTCCTAGAATTCTTGATGGAAAGACAAGGAAAAGTTCATATGCCTTCTTTTATAACGAAATAATTCTAGGGACTTAACTTTGAAATCCCTGCTGGTATTGCTGTTACTCTGTAATACTTTAAAATGGGTACTGTGAAGGAGAGGAGATATATGCAAATGAATTATAAAGGAGCAGGGAATAGTTATGTCAGAGTTGCATGACGCAAACAGTGTGATGGAATAAAGGTCAGCTTAACTTACATCCAATCTTGAGGTTCTGGTTTCAAGTCAAAATCAATTTCAAGCAAAACCAAATGAAATCATGCTGAGAGAAAGGCCACGGTACTATTTCAACACCCCACCATATTGAAACACCATAAAGTATTATCTGATCTTCCATATTACAGAAGATATTCAGTTAGGCTATTTGGATATTTAAGTAATATTTAATATTTCAAATTAGTGGACTATAATAAGGAAAATCAGCCCCTTTTAATTAAAAATAGTTCATGCTAAGTCAATACTTCATATTTTCAAGGCAGTTCTTTGCAAAAGTAATTAAAACTTCTCGACATCTTTTAGTAAGCTGTGGATTTAGGTGTTATCTCTTCCCTTCAACTTTCCTCCCTTCTTAAGAGTGAAAGAACTATCAAATTTATTAGTATTATTATTTATTAGTATTATTATTACTTTTTATTTTTCCTCCTCTAACAGTTCTTTCTTTGGCTGTTTGTGTGGACATCATACAAACAGGTAGACCTACAATGTAAGGCAATGTGGAGGTTTCTTCACTAGCCAATTTCCAAAGGGGTATTAGGGAAATTCAAGGTGAAATGAAGTACTCCAGAGAAATCCACTTCAAAGCCTCCATTCAATTCCTCTAAGGCCAAGGTTTTATACTTTTGACAGGACATGTCCTTGACCTGATTGAATTGAAGCTCAGTTTGCAAAGCTCTTTTCCTGTTCAATTAAAGTTCCTCTGGAACTTTTTATGTCTTTCATAAGAAATGCATTTTTACATATTTAGTAGGAAATGCAAGAATGAGTAAAATAAATGTCAGAAAAAAACCCCTCACCAAACTATCAAATTCTCTCCAGCAGCCGAAATTGTATTGAGTGGAGTTTTTAAAATAATTATTATATATATACACAAGCAAATTGGCCTGCAAAGCTGGTAATGATGAAGATCTGCTCTGTCTCAAATCCTGCTATAGGTTAAGAATTATTGTGCCCAATGAATGGAATAGGGATTCTCCTGTGCAGAAAGCAGCAGCTTTTGGACATATATTATTAGGTAATGTCAAAGCAAATGCTTTTACTGAAAAAAATACTGTGGCTGTAATAGCCCATCTGGGATACCTGGTCCTCACAGTTGTGTTGAGATAGTCTCACTCACACCTCCCTCAGAAACAGAAGGTCCCTACTGATCAGAAAGGCATTTTCTTCTCCTTCCAGCCTCCCAATTAAGGAGTCAGTCCCTTCTGCAGATCATTCTCAGATAAACAGGCTATCTTCAGCAATTTACAATAAAATGTTTCTGGCAAAAGCAGAGGCTCTATTTTAAAGATGTGAAGAGATTTTTCCATCCTACTGGCAGATATCAGTTATTCTGGGAAAGCACTGTGGATGGTCTGTAGATATGCTCATATGAGGGACTCGTTATTTTACATGATTATAAGTCTGGTGGGAGCAACTCTCTTAGGGCAAGCCGTGGATCAAGTAAACTTGAGGAAAGACATTCTATAAGCAGTAAAACCTGGAGAGATTTGAGCGGATCTTTATTGCTTTCCTGCTTCCCCCCATGCCCTCCTTATTAATAAAATCACATCTCAGGAGAAGAGAGAATTGAGGCTTTACTTCAGTAAGAGCTATGTTTCTGAGCAGGCCAGGGAGGATCCCTATTTATATTATTTTAAAAACAGCCTTGGGCGATGAATGACCACTGATGTCCACTCTTCCAGTTCCAGAAAGCAGAGGAGCTCTAATACCAGTTGTGAACCTGGACCACTTATAAAAGGTTTGAGATATAAAGAGTTTGAGAGTCTTACATGGAAAAAAAGCAGGGAAGCCATGGATGAAAGAATAGTGCTATTGCATCAATAACCATTTAAGGGAAAAAAAAAACACAGCAAGGGATTTGGCAACCAGAGGAGACTCTCCCCTACTGCCTGTTTTTCTTCATAAGCTTTTTCAACGTAGACTTGCAATGTAGGTATGGTCTGAACCAGCGTGCAGGTATCTGGATGTAAGCCCTCACTGGCTGTACTGGTGCTGGCTATGAAACTATGGAACAGTAAACACACAAACCTGGCAGAAAATGTGTTTGTGTGTGGAATTATGTATGTGGCCCCTGGAGTCCCAGGTGAGGAAAGTTCAACTCTTCCCAGAGGAACCGAATTAAGAGGGTAGGCCAGCAGCATATGGAAACAATGAAGGAAAAGGAAGCTGGAGAAGGTGGTGGGAGAGGTTGTGGGAGGTCCAGTGGAAGGGCTGAGGGAGTGGCAGAGGTGTTTTGCCTCCTGGCTGAGGCCAGGGAGAGGAGCTGAGGGACACACCAGCTGACTTCTCTGAATAAGGGTGGGAACTTGGACAAAGCAAAGACAGCTGAAGGCCAGGGAGATAAAAGACTGTCTTAACTGCGTGCCTCTCCAAATGACAACCGGACAAGTAGAAATGCAGGCAGCTGATGTTTAGGAGTGGTGGTGGACTGTGCTGTAAGGAGAAGGAGCTGTGGGTGGAAGGGATGCTGGTGGTCTTGCTTAGCGGGCTGTGTGGCTATGGGTGCCCCAATGCCCCAAGCAAGAGCCTTGTAACTATGAGTGTGACAGGATATTTGAACTGGTCCCAGCATGTTCCTTACTACTTCAGGAGAGTGGTTTGTTCCTGTGATGTGTTTTATTTGTGGTGGCTTTTAATGTACTAATAGATGCTGGGTGACAGAGTTGTGCTTGGGTTTTTTGCCTTGTCTTTCTTTTTTTCTTTTCTTTTTTTTTCTTGTTTGTTCCTTGTGTTATGCAAGGCCATGTGTAAAGTTGATGCTTGATGGGTTTTCCTGAAGTGAATTTGGTTGCAAAGAGTAGAGCACTGTGACTGGGGGGTCCTCTCCAGTCCTAGTGCCCTTTTGAAATTCTGAAGGGTTATACATGTATTATGTATATGCATGAGATATATAGATATATATATATATATACATGCACCATGATACAGAGGAAAGAAAAAAATTCCTAGTAGGATGTTAATATATGTAGGGATCCTTGGACAAGTGGATCTACAAAGGATACTTAGCCAGCTGATAGGGAAGTTAAACATCGTAACTTTAAGGCAAACCTTAGCAAACTAAGAATGGGCAGTTTCAGGACACTTGCCAGTTTTACAGTGGAAGTTGTTCCTGTGGCTTCATTGTGCAATGAGGCATATTGTCTCAGTGATATATATCATGTTTGCTTCTGTATCCCCATTCGTTAAATCTGAAGAAATAAAAACATTCAGCATCATAGGCAGTTGCTGCAGGATGCCAGAAGTCTTTTGTAAGTTTTACTGCAAATCAGGAATCTGTATTGGTTTTGAAAAGATAAAGGTCAGTTCTTCCCCCACCCTCAACCATTTACAAAAATAATCATGATAAAAAAAGCCGTAACACAAGGACTATAAGAGATGAGTGTAGGAAACAAAACCACCAGTATGATCTACCTGCCTTCAGGAAAAGAAATCTCACAGTAACTGTATTCACTTTATCTTGCTAGTGTTTTCCCAACAACCTCTGTCCACTGTTGTCTGTTATTATTTGTGTTTATCTAGTGCCTGTAGGTAAACCCACTAATGCCAGCAGCACTCTACGTGTATCATGAGATATGTGCAGATCAGCTTGGGGAAGCAAGGCCCAACACTAGGAAGAGGAGGACTCTTCTGCAGGGAAATGAGGACAAAGAGGGTGAAAGGTCAAATTTTCCATCAGATTTAATCATTCGTTTTGAAACCCTGCCTAAGGAAGCAAGGAAACCATGTGGAATCCTGTGCTGACCTACCCTTTGCAGTGGAGGTGAGACTGGTTGTAAGGGATTTTCTCCTTTTGCACTTAGCAGAAATTCCCAAGTAGTACTTGAGGCTCTCCTCTGGCAAGGGGGAAGAGCAACATACCATTGAATTTGATTGTCAAAAGCTTCAGGAACAAGAAGATAGGTAATTCTGTGAGCACAGACCTTGGCCCTCACCCCTACCATGAGTGTCAGGCATGAAAAGTTATCAGCTCATCAGCTGTTCATGAGCAGTAAGAGGATGGTTACCAAGGTGTTACTCACTTGGTAGCTTGTTATGTGGGATTCCACCCTTTGCTTTTATTGCAAAGAAACTCTTCATCTCTTCTGTCACTGTTCTGCTTTGTTGCATACACTGCAGCAGTGCTTGAGTGTTAGTGGGCAGAGTTGCTGAGGGTGACAACAGCATTTGAGTGGACAGCTTGAAAGGTAATAATCTGGGGGTTTGTTTGTTTGTTTTCCATTGATCTATCACTTTTGAGCTACTGTCTCCCAAAACAGCAAGTGGGAATCACCTCATCCTTCTGAAGCATTTTAGCTAAGGACATCAAGCTCCTCTTGACTGCAGCACCTACTCACTGTGGTTTTGCCTACACTGTGAGCTTTGGAAATGCCTGCTTTTAATAGTCACCGAATGCAAATAAATAACACACATGAAAGTGTGTGTGAGTAACTGTGCGTTGAAGTGTTTAATATTCTTCAGCCTGCTGCTGAGAGGCAAGCCAGTCAGAATATATCAAAACCAAACACAGCACTGGCAAGATTAAACAGCAGTGGATTTGCACATGTAATAAACCCGCTACATTGAGTTTAATCCATGTGTAATTGGGAATAGATAAGGTTGGAATTGAATGACTGCACAGGATCTGCCTCAGATGAAGGAGGGGAGGGGGGAGCAGCCAGGAGCAGGGCTGTGAGGAGGCTCTGCAGCCTCTGGTTTGGCAGGCAGCTGCTGGAATAAGGAGTGGGTTTGTGCTGTTTTATTATGAGAGACATTAGAAAGGTGATATCGTGTTGATGAGCTTACATGTACAGTAAAGGGCTTGGCTATTCAAGAACTTCAAGTGTAAACAGGTTGTCTTCCTCCCTTGGCTATGGGAGGTACTGCTGCAACTGGGCTTAGTGTCAAGAAGAGTTGCTGATGTTTTCAGGCTGTCCTTGTCTGCCCAGTCTGACTACAAGACAGTAAAGCCAGACACTGAGGATAAGATAGCTGTTACTCTGTTGTTCCGCTCTTTCCCTATCATGTCTAGTTTTCCACTTAGGAAAGGCTCACAAATGATCCAAACTCCTCCCTTCCCACTTCAAAAATCATAGCATTTTGGCCAGTCTCTGTGTTGTGTTGGTTTTAACTCTGTTCTTTGCTGACTGCTTGGCAAAGGAGAGTGCTGTTCACCTCCCTTTCGGCTTCCTCCACAAACCTGGTGGTATTTGTGGAGTTTGGATTTTGCCCCTAAGAAATGCATGAATGTAGAACATTTCATGTAGTTTGGAAACACATGAAAAGACGTATATCCAGCACTAAAAGAATATTTTCTTCACTCTATAGGTGCAATTTCTCTTATGTAGTTCCTCCCTCTTAAGAATATCTGATTCTTGCTCTTCACAATTCCCATGTTCAGCTGTTCCTCTCCATTGTCTCAGGCTAAAGCATCATCACTGCTTTTGCTAAAGCATCATCGCTGCTGCTTTTTGTAGCTCTGTCAGTGTTGGACTTGATGTCATCTTGTCTCTTGGAAAGCTCCCCATGCTGAGCTGTCTTTCTCTATCCCTGTTGTCCGACTTCTTTACTTGCCCTCTCCCTGTGTCCCTCTGTCCCTCCTAAATATCTGATCCCTCTTCTGCCTCCGTGCTTTCTCTTCTGTGGTTATCCACACAGTTACCACCAGCACACAGCGGCTCGAGACAGGCATTAAATGCATGTATAGCCAGTCTTTTCCACTTATACTTAATAGACCCAGTAGGCTTGTAAGGATACTCTTAGGCAGTAAAGGAAAGATTTAACAGATCCTTTAATATGTTTAGCTGAAATCCAGACAGCCCACCCTAATTTCCAACCATTACAGAAACCAGAGGATCAAAGGGCCAACATCTATCACACAGGACTTTGTTTTCTCAATTGTTGTGTTTCTTTTGATTCAATTAGTGTGGCCCACTTTTATTTGAGGATCAGATTTTGCCATGATTTTTACATGGCTCCACAGCATGCACCTGGAGTTAGGAGACTTGTACCAACTTTCAGCAGTCAACAGAAGTGATGGGCAAAAATGCAGCAATTCATTAAATGGCAGAGCTGAGGTCAGTCTTGCTTTCCACCCTCTGACCATAATAGGTCTGCCTGGCTTGGTATAGGGAAACTTGCTGTTGCCCTGACCAAGCACAGAAGTAGAGGACTTTCTGAGTAGTTTGATGCTATGTGCAGTTTCCTATGTGACCTTGGTGTCTGGAAAAGTATTCCTGGGTGTAAGTGAGGTGTCTGAATGCAGCCAGCCCCTACTCACCTGCTGCTCAGTTTTCTAGATACTTTTGGCTTATTTAAATTTGATTTACAGAGGCATCTCTGAAGCATCTGTAGTCTGAACATAATTATTTTGTACTTGACTACTGTTTGGAGCATCCCTTCTTTCATTCTGTCAGCATCTGTTATTTTCTCTTTGACAGAACACCCTCCTCAACAAGTACAGTCTGGGAAAGGTGGTTTACCAGGCTGGGTAGATTAATCAGTCAGTCCAGCCCACCAGCTCCTTTTTGATTGCTCAGAGTTTTTTCTTCTAGGTTTTTCCCCTTACTACAGCTGTAACACTATAAACAGTGTTTAGGTGTTCCTGATCAAGTTGCTTTCCAGCATAAATCAGAAAATCTAGAAAGTAAATTGTCTGCATTATTGCAAAGATTTCTCTGCTTCTTGGGAGAAGGTGTCACAGTGTGTCCATTCAACAATGGAATAAGAGAAGTTCTAGGTCTAAAGTTTGTCTCCCTTTCCAGCTCCATCATGAAACTCTCCTGGAAATCATTAGGCTCATGAGGTTCAATAAGGACAAGTGTAGAGTCCTGCATCTGGGGAGGAATAACACCAGGCACCAGTACAGATTAGGGGTTGTCCTGCTAGAAATCAGCACCACAGAGAAAGACCTTGGAGTTCTGGTGGATAGTAAGTTATCCATGGGACAACAATGGGCCCTTGTGTCCAGGAAGGCCAAAGGCATCCTGGGGTGCATTAAGAAAACTGTGTCCAGTAGGTTTTCCAGTAGGGAGGTTCTCCTCCCCTTCTGCTTTGCCCTGGTGAGACCACACCTGGAATACTGTGTCCAGTTTTGGGCTCTGCAATTTAAGAGGGACAGAGATCTACTGGAGAGAGTCCAATGGAGGCTACGAGGATGATTAAGGAACTTGAACATCTCTCTCCTATGAAGAGAGACAAGGGAGTCTGTTTAGTCTTATGAGAAGGCAGCTGAGAGGGGATCTTATTAATGTCTATAAATACCTGAGGGGTGGGTGTCAAATAGAAGGAGCCAATCTCTTTTCTGCAGTGCCCAGCAATAGGACAAGGAATAACAGGTATAAACGTGAGCATAGAAGGTTCCACCTCAACATGAGGAGAAACTTCTTTCCTGTGAGAGTGATGGAGCCTGGAAGAGGCTGCCCAGAGAGGTTGTGGAGTCTCCTGCTCTGGAGACTTTCAAGACCCACTTGGATCTGTTCCTGTGTGGGCTGCCCTGGGTGTTCCTGCTCTGGAAAGGGGGTTAGACTTGATGATCTCCAGAGGTCCCTTCCAACCCCTACTATTCTATGAATCTGTGAGTCTATGAAATGGGATTCATAAGGAAAAATGAGCAGGTGTGGCTACAGGAAATGACTCCTAGCCATTATTTATCTGCCTTCTTTTAATTTTTTTTTTTAGTGTGTGGCTCTGTTTCTTTAATAATTTGTATAGGAAAGGGTGACTGCATTGGCAGAGACTGATGTTAGAAGGCTTAGAAAGGGCTGAAACGTTTCTTGCCAAAGGAAGGCTAGGAACAGAGCAAAGGTGTTTCACTTGTGGTCTCTATAAAGGGCCAGGATAAGCTGTTTTGTGCTTTGGTTTATTTTGTTTTTGTTGTGGGGTTTTTTTGGATGTTTTCTTTCATGTGTGTGTGTTGTTTTTTGTGGGTTTGGTTTGGCTGGTTTTTTTGTTTGTTTTTTTTAAGTGATATAACCAACAAAAGTGCATGTACAAATCTAATAAAATATTTCAAGAGCACAAGGACTATTGGCCTTCACTTGCATCTAGAAATCCCTCAGTGAGGTCTAAAATAGAAAACATAACACCTTCATTATTAACACTTTAGCAATAGAAGACACTGCAGCTAGTAAGACATTGTGTTCATGCGATACTGCAGATTTTCAGATCCCTGCTGGTGAGTCTTTAGTTTTCCTTGGTTTTGTCAGCAAAGATTCTGCCACTGACTTGTGGGTGGGAGGTATAAAATTCATGCTGGCAAAAGAGGATATTTATTTACTGCTCATATGGATCTGGTTTATAAGTTGTTTCTGCAAGAAAATGCAAAATATCCTTCATATTTTTCTGTGTGATGTTTTGCATTCATAAGAGAAGTTTTTTTAAAACATTTGTCAGCATGGTAGGAATTTTCACATACCAGTAATTAGTGTGGATAATTTAAAAAGTTGAGGAAAAAATCTCCTTAGCATATTCCAGACTTCATGTACTCATAGATCTCAAAGACACTGAGTTGTGTAGTGCATTTTAATCATATTGTCGTGGCTTTCTATAATGCAAAACTATTTCCATTGAAGTCTGAAGTGAGCCTGGTAGGACCCAGAGTCAGCATGATAATATATTCCTGGTATCCTTTATGTGCTGCTAACAGTTCAGCCACGCTTAAAGGGTTTTGTCAAGTTATGTTCATTTTCTATAGGTGTTAATGTAGCTGGCAATTAGAATTCAAATTGTTACTCTTAAACTCGCGTTGAATCTGGGTCGGCGAGAACTCTAAATTGAGCAATTTCGCCAACTGTTGCAGGATGCTGTAGCAAACCTTTGAGCTAAACTGTGCTCCTGTGTGTTGAGGGTTGTAAATTAATAAGAGGCAGGCAGGCTGTAGCTACTCGTCTTCCTCCTGGGAAAAGATGGAAATATGTTAGCTTGATATTGCTATAACTTTAAAAGTTGAAGCAGAGAGAGGGCAGCCTGAAGGTTTGGGTTGTCTCCCGCTTCCTTGCCCTTGTCTGTTGAGTCAAATCCTTATCAAGATTTTTCTTGGCCTGCTTTCATGTGGTTTAGCACAAATTCAGTTTTCCTGGGTATCTTTACAGTTTAAAGACAAGTGTAAAGCAGTCATTCTGTGTCCGAGAAAGATATTTCTCTGGCACCACGTTAAAGAAACACCAGCAGTCCCACTGGGTGTTCTCAAGAAAATAACCCACGTTATTTTAATCTATGTTGCTAGCTGGAAAGGGAGCAGGGTTTGGTTAAAGAGCTAATGGCTGGATAAGTTCTCGCGGGAACACTCATTTGCTTTTCACACTTCAGTCTTGGGTCTCTAAGAAGCCGCATTTGATCCCGGAGTCTGATGTTCTGTCTGTTTCAAGATACAAGTGGAACAGTAAAGGTCTTTTTCTTCTTCACATAGACAATTATGGTGGGTTGGTTGTATTTTTTTTTTTTGTTTTTTTCATTTTCAGAGCCTCACAGCACCAAGCTGCAGGATGGCCATGATGCATGCTTGTTGAGTGCAACAGTCTTCCCTTAAACTTCGGTTTCATTAAATGCTGTTTGTAACCCACTTCTGCAACTGTACTTAACATGAAGCATGATAAGAATGATACATACAGCATCCTGTGGTGACCTATGCATGGGGTTATGCTGAGGACTGAGCGGTAGTGATGCTTCATTGAAACTTTTTTTTGCCACAACAGTTGCTTTCATTCGGTTCAAATGATGGACAATCAAAATGCCTTCCAATTTCATGATCAGCAGCCCAAGAGAAAGCCAGACAGTGCTTGAGGATCAGACTGTGTGAAACACAGGCTGGCAAATGGCCTTGTAAGGTTGAAGGCCATGTCTTGAGTTCCTGAATACAAATCAAATGGGTGAAGGAATGATTTATTTATCTCCGTGGGTGTGGGAGGAGAGAGGAGCAGTAGAAACATGCATGTGTGTTGGAGTCTCCGCAGACCCCTAAGGTTAAGGTGCATGGCAGCTGGTCTTCACATACAGTAACTGCTGCCCACAGGTAGAAATGTAGGCAAAGGTCTGCTGAATGCTGTTGTTATCCTGGCTGGTTCAAGTACCTTTGCTTACCACCCTGGATTATAATGTAGACATACTTGGAAAAATAGAGAATGCAGCTGGGATGCCAAACCCAGGAGTAAAACGTTGACACAATCTTTAAGAAAAGCCTATAGCAAGAGTTTGGGTAGGACAGTGTTTGAAAAGGTGCTTGGAAGTGGAAGGAAAGGGGCTATTCTCTGCTGCTTGCCTTCTTGCTGTGTATGTATTCAGGGCTTTACATTAACAGATGAGATTGCAGGAAAGGCACTCCTGGCTCCACACCTGGTTTCTCCTTCTAGTAGAAGCAGCCCCCAGAACCCTGCAAAATGCTCTGGGCAGGGGTGGGGGTGCAAGAGCACTCTGCTTCTTTCTCTCTAATGTGTTTTGGCACAGGCATTTTGGTCAACATTAACTTTGTGATACCAATGGTATGGGAGTTCCCATGACAAACATGCTCATCTCTAACCCTGAACAGCAGGGTTAATCCCAACCCTTCAGGGTTAATTAAGGGGTAATGCATGGGCCTCAATTAATCCCTGTTTAGCTCAGTTGCATTTGATAGAAGGGCACTAGAGATTAATTTGGCCTAGTGCCTCATCAAATTCATTAATTTCATTAAATGTGAAAAAAATATTTTAAGTGTGAGGTGACAGCTGTGACTCTTCTGCCCTGTGACAGGGTTTAGCAGCACCAGGCAAGACCTTAAATACTTGTCATAAGCATATAGACACCAGCAAGCTGGCTGAGTTAGAGAACTGATGTCTCCTCTTCTCAGTGGCTACAGAAAATCTTGTAAGCTACTGAATCACACAGCGGTAAGGACCTGCTCTGACAGAGGAGTCAGGACCTCTTCAACCCCTGATGAGTTGGGTGAGAATGGCAAACTCTTGCTCTCCCTCTCTGGATGAGGCCCTTGACTGTTTGCATGAGAACACGCGCATCCGTGCATTTGTGGGGTGATATGTCATGCAACATACCCTGCTTAGTCTTAATTAAGGTTATGACTGAGAGGGTGCTGAAATGTTTTGTCATTATTCTGCAGATTAATGAAATCTTACTAATGAGATTTGACTCCAACATCTGCCGTAACAGTAAGTTCAGAGCTAGATGAAGAATTCATATGTGTTAAGAGGCTCAGCACTGGAAGTATGGCAAAAGCAAGCTGGTGTCTCTCTGTAGGTCATCGTCCACCACTCAGAACTAAATACCTGGCTGAGGGTGGCAGGAGGTCTCAGGTGGGAGCCATGTTCCTAGGTTTTCCCTAGATGCTTTGGTTGGTTGCACCCCTACAAGCCCTGACATTACCCAACACCTGCACGTGCCTGAGAATACTCTGGTTTCTCTGACTTTCTCAGCTGAACTCTCCTCCAAAGCCCAGAATCTGGGTGCGCTCTCACTACAGTATATACTCGCTGTGATAGCTGACTCAACTTCTGCCATGGTTTACTGTACCAGGCAGCTCTCAAGTGATGCTGCTGCAATTTATCACCATAAACTGTTTCATATTGGAACAAACAATACTCATGAGGCAATCTGGAATTCAAATTAATTCAAAAGCACCATAACTGAAAAGTGAGCAGTCTCTTTGTGTTGTTTCTTTTAACAAGATTTTATGATATGACTAGACTACAAATAGCTCTATTCATGATAAACTGGCAACTTTGCAAATTGTATATGCTAAAAGCTATTTGTTGTACAAGCTGTTCTGGAGAAAAATCTTAAATGAAATCTTCTCTGCCAGGGGGATGTGAGGCATCAATTACACGGGTGCTGCCATGGGTGTCCCGTTTCAGGAGCCCCACGGCTATGGGGGTGGTGGTGAGAAAAGACCATCTGGTCCAAAAACCTTTAATTACTCAAAGTCAGTGACTGCTGGGGAGCTGGGGAAGAAGAGGGCAGGTCCATTTGGAAACAGTTTACCAGTCTGGTGGGAAAGCATGTAAGGGTGAAGGAAAAATTAAAAGATGGAAGAATTGCTTTTTGTTCCAAATATTTTCATTTGACTCTACTGATGTCTTCACTACGAAGGTGCCACTGTTTGCTTTCCTTTTGAAGGCACAGGAATATTATCTCCCTCCAAAATACCCTAGAAACATGTCCACTGAGACTGCTGCTGTTATCTTTCAGAGGTCTGCTGTGTTTTCAGCATGATTCCAGGACATAGCCATGGCTGGACTTCCATTTTAAGGATGAGTGAACTAAAGGAGGAGACCAGTGGTTTAGTGCACATCAGTAAATACCTCAATCAATGTAATTGATGACATGATACGGAACAAGCCATTAATGCATCTTCCCTGTAGATATTATTACAGGAAATTACATCTGGGTTTGGAGATGTGTGTTTCTCAAATATGTGTATAGTGAATTCAAATACTGAATAGTACATCCTACCATGCAAACAAATGCTTTTGCTATCACAGAGGGAGACTAGATTATTCCCCAAGAATAACTTCTATAAGATATATAAGGATGTAGACTGTGCCCTTATGGTAAAGTTGTAGTAGTAGCTGCAGAAGTACCTTCAGATCTAATGAAATGAATTACAGCTATGCTTTAATGCGCTTATAAAATCATTCCAGTTCTACCTCCAAGTAAAATTTATGGTCCAAAACCAGCACCATTTACTCTGTGCCTTTCTTTCAATATTATTCATACTTTAATAATCATAATAATATGTACATAATGTACACTGGATGTTAAAACCTATCTGCAGAGCAATTAGACAAGCTCTTGAAAGGTCTTGTTGAGAATTTGGATCTGAATATGAGGGAATTTATGGGCTAAAATGAGATACACCTAAAAAATAACAGTATTGGTGACAGCATAATATAAAACGTAAAACCAGAAATCAGAAAGCAGTTGGAGTCAGGGAGGGGTTAGGCATCTGAAGTTGAAGCCCTAAAACTTTTCTCAGCTGCCAGCTAACTCCAGAATGACCGAGATCGAGAGGCAGACTGTGTCAACAAAGATTTGAGGCATGTTAGGTTCTGTTTCTGAGTAACCACAGAAGCTGCTTGCCCTTGGTAGATAGAAACTGTCATTCAGGATTGTGCCCTGCAGGAATCCACAAAATGGGCTGTTTTGTGTGAGGAGCTCATTATAATGAGCATTTTCTGGATGCTTCTACTGCAGCAAGCTCTCTGTCAGATGCCAAGATGGTATCTGCCTTGTTTTTAAAGCCTGATAAGGAGGAGTTGGTATTGCTGCCTTCTCTACTTATCTGATAAATCAGTGTTTAGAGCATATGTCCAGAACATGGGAGCTGGAGATTTGTCACTTATGCAGCAGGGGGTCAAATCTGTAGATCTCATAAGAAATGGCCTAATTATTGGGATAAACTGCTCAGTGAAATGGAAGGACTCTCTGTCTCGGCTGTTGTGTGCTTCTGAGTGTGAAAGATTTGAACAGCTCAGGGTCCTTGCCCTGAGGCTTAATTAGCTCTTTCACTCAAGGATTGATTCCTGTAAGGAAACCAGTCCCCGGCAGAGGAATTGAAAAGCAGACGTTTCCCTCCAGTCAAGGTGATCATGCTTGCTCAGGACTCTTTCCACATTAGCAAGCCCCGAAGTACTCTGCCCAACGTTGGGCATCTCACAGAATCACAGAACATTAGGGGTTGGACAGGACCTCGAAAGATCATCGAGTCCAACCCCCCTGCCAGAGCAGGATCACCTAGAGCAGGCCACACAGGAACAGATCCAGGTGGGTTTGGAATGTCTCCAGAGAAGGAGACTCCACAACTTCTCCAGCATCAAGTGCTCTGCCCAGCATGGGGCATCTCCAGCAGCAGGACAGGAAATTGCATTTCCTCTATGGAAAGGAAATACAACCTGGGTTTGCTGCCTCCTGTGTGTGTGCTGTGCTCCCTGAGCTGCTGGATAAAAGAGCTGTAATCTGAAAGTTGAAAGCAACCCCGTTCCACTTCAGTTTTCTTTTGAGGTGCCCTCTGTCTAACAGAGGAGGGCTCAGGCTGTGATACCTGAATGTGTAAATCCTGAAGAGTTTCTGTTTGGTTTTCTGATGGCTGACTGCAGTCCCAGATTAAAAATGTGGGGAAGGGTGAAGCCCCCTTCATAAGACAGAATAGGTGCTGGGGAGGGAGAGGTGGTGTAGAGTAGGTCTTATACTACCCCTTCATATTTGGTAAAGGCAAAAAGCTGGGCACCTTATAGCCATACATTCTCTTCCTTCTTCCAGCCCAAAGTGTGCAGGGTCTCATAAATGGGGAGGCGAGGTGGACTGCAGGGGGGTTGGGGTTGCAGATGGGGTGAGGAGAGCCAAAGGCTTAGGAAGAGCTCGCAAGGATGACTTCTGTGGCTTGTGGAAACTGAGGCAGAGGGTTAAGTGTCCCGAGCAGTACCATTATGGTTTGTGGTGTAGGCTCTGCATGGCTGATAACATATGAATTTCAGTGGAGTAGAAAAATGTGGGCTCTGCCCAGAAATTTTGTGTTCAGCTTGCAGCTTGGTTAGATGCGTTTGGAAATCTCATTCTAAATTTGTACTTACTGTATGGATTACAATAGAGAGAAGGGAAAAAGAAAAAAAAAAAAATCTTCATTAAAGACTAAAATTGAAACAACTTAGCTGAAATCAAATTCAATCCCTCAACTTGGTTTACTAATATATGCTGTGCACTTCATCTGTATGTAGTATGATTGTAATTATGATATCTTTGTTAGTCTAACTCCCAAGAACAAAAAAGTGCTTAGGCATTAGCTGGCTATCTTCCTGATTTTTAAAGCCAAATGTCTAATTAGAGCACTTGTGTTTCTTACATTTATTTTCAGTCCTAGAGAGTGAAAGACAAGAAATCTCAACACAGCTGTGGCTCTTTTATAAACTTCATCTTATTAGAGTTTTTGGGTCAAATTCTCTGGTGGTGTTACTCCACTGACTTACGTTTCTTCTGGTGTAACTTCAGATATTTATACAACTCTCTGTACATCTGTCCACATGTGTGTTCCTATGTATTTACAAAACCCATAGCTGATATAAATCACTGGAGCTCTTTTGGCTTCTGTGAAACTATACTGATTTCTTACCAGCTGGGTATCCGGTCCACAGCATCTGGTTTTCCTTTTCCCTCCCTTAATAGCACTGATGAATCAGAATTCCTTAAGGAGGATAATGCTAAACATAATTAGACAGGATATGTTCAAGAAGAAAATTTAATTTGAAGAGGTTTGCACAGAATTTTTATTGGCCTCAGGTGGGATGCTGAGACTTTATCTTAATGAATCCTTTCTACAGATCCATTTCAAAAACTGCATTATGCTATTATGTGATGGAGTGTACTCTAATGGTGCAATGCACATATGTTTATTCAGTTGGATTCAGTTCTTCTGTAGATTAGTGTAATTATTCTGGGCTGAAAAAAAAAGAAGTGTAACATAAACTGAAACATTGAAATATCTACGTACAGAGACGTTTATTTAATCTTTGTCACCTCCATACATTTAAGAAAGCCTTGTTAGTAAACCAAATATGGGGCTATGGATTGAAGGTATTCTCAGAATTGACTTGCCAGTTAAGCCATGAGCCTTTTTTTTTCCCCCATTGTGTTCCTCAGTTGCTCACAATTCAAATACTGATATTTTATTATTGCGATTATTTATTTAGATAACTCCCCTTAGATTGTGTAGAAGTGTTCAAGCTACTGGGTGAATTATCCTCCACTCTTCCTGATTCCATATCCATTTGCCATCCATCTTCAGTAGAGCTTGCTAATGTTTATTGGTAATAATAACAGGCCACATCTAGCTGCCATTTACCATGGTGTAATTGTATGCTAATTAGGATGCAGTGTTTGGGGGGCTTGTAACAGAGATGGCTACTTGAAAAAAAAAAGAAAAAAAAAAATCACTTGATGTGTAGTATTGCAAGCTCTCTGCTGAAGACAAGAAGGGCAAATGGGAAGATGTGGAGAGGTGAGCTGAGAAATGAATCAATTGCCCTCTCTCTGGTGGAGTGTTCCTGAGAAAAATGGGCTGGGGCATTTTCACTCACTGCTCTGCCCCTGCTCTTGTTCAGCACGGCACACAGGGAATTGCGTGAAGGGTCGGGAGGGTCATCTTTGAGGCCAGCATCAAGGGGGGAAAAGGCAAATAAAAGGCTAATTACTTCGAAGCACCCAGAAGGGGGAGAAGAATTAGTGGAGCTGATAGGTCTGTTTCTCCTCTTCTGTAATTGTATTCAAAATGATGGAGCCTTAACAAGGAAGGATCGGAGCTGTTGTACAAAAGCAAGCCACAAGCTTCCTCTGTCCTGGCATTGTAAAATGGGATTTACAAGGTGATAAAGTCGTATGGAAATGCAACGTCTTCAATGGCTGCTGGTGGAACTTAGATATTTATGTAGTTCCCTGTACATCTGCCCACATTTCTCTGCTGACTAATTGCTCCTAGTTTAGGGGTCACTAATCTTTTTGTAGTTTCTGTGTTAACACTTCTTGACTCAGATTGCAAATCTACATCCTCTTCTCTATGTGCATGCAACATCCCATCTAGCTGGTGACTGGGTTCTTGATGAATCTGGCATTACAGTGACAAATTGCTTTGCAGCCATTAGGTATTCAGAACATGCAATCAGACATCAAAATATAACTATTCAAAACAGTCAATGAAGCTTGCAGAGCCCCGCTGAACACTGCAGGCAAACAAAGCAGTAACCCGTACTGCTGCCTGTAGAGTTACAGTTTGGTTAAAAAAAAAAAAATAAAAAGGAAATGATCATGAGAGATACTGTATTAGAGACACTAATTTTTTTAGTAGGTCTTCTGAGGAAGGCTCAGGACATGATTTGAAGTTCCAGCAGAACCAGGAGCTCAGAAAGCATATGTCAAGGTTCTGACATGGGAGTTAATCACTACAGCTGTTTTAAACAGCTCGAAGCACCTTTTGCCATGAGTCCAAGTGATGAATGAGTGCATCACATACTTTGACCCTGTACTCCGCTTTGGTGAGGCTGCACCTCGAATGCTGTGTCCAATTTTGGGCCTTTCTCTACAAGAAGGATGTTGAGGTGCTGGAGAGGGTCCAGAGGTGGGCTACAAAGCTAGTAAAGGGTTTGGAGCATGTGTCTTATGAGGAGAGGCTGAGGGATCTGGGGCTGTTTAGCCTGGAGAAAAGAAGGCTGAGAGGAGACCTTATTGCCCTCTACAGCTACCTGAAGGGAAGTTGTAGCGAGGCAGGAGTTGGTCTGTTCTCCCTGGATAACAAGGGACAGAAGAAGAGGAAATGGCCTGAAGTTGACCCAGGGGAGGTTCAGGCTGGATCTCAGGAAGCATTTCTTTCCAGAGAGGGTTGTCAGGCACTGGAATGGGCTGCCCAGGGAGGTGGTGGGGTCACCATCCCTGGAGGGTTTTAAGAGATGTTGTGCACAGGGACATGATTTAGTGGTTTTGATAGAGCTAGGAGTAAGGTTGGACTTGATGATCTTGGAGGTCTCTTCCGGCCAAAACGATTCAATGATTCTATGACTCCACATGCTCTTTAATTAGTAACTCTTATTCTAACTCAGGTCCAACCACAGTGTGATCTGATCACAACAATGAGAGAGGTTCTGTGCCTGTCTGGGCAGATCTAATGTTGTTAGATGACAAAAATAGTTCACCTAGCAGATGTTGCTTCATATTGCAAGGCTGTTCCTTAATTTACATACAGGTGAAAGATCTAATCTTTATTTGCCTCCTTTTCCAAGTGTTTTGCACCTTTGCGGACTTGGAAATGTTCACATTTTAAAACCAGGAAGGGTCTTGGACTCCTACTGTTGGGGTAGAAATCTTGATTTGAGTGGGAAGACGAAAAAGAATAATGCATCCAGAAACAGGGATTAAGTCCTCACATGGCCTTTTCCCATCATTTTGAGTGCTTCCTAAAGAGTATTTATCTGGCTTCAGTGAGGCAAAGTCAGTGCTAGTTTGAATATTCAACCTTCGTGCTGTTGTTAGTATCCTCTGAGGTGGGAGTGGAGGGCATTTGCTTCAATTACTATTAGAACCATAACTCTGAAATGTGCTATGGCGATAAGTAAATCCATGCTCTTCCTGTTAGGTAACACCATCTTTTCAAAGATGATGAAGATACTGTCCCAGAAACAAGTTTCAGAGTCCTTTAGTGTGTCAAGCAACAGAAATGTCCCATGTGTCTAGCTGGGTCTCTGTTACTGAAAAAGCATCTACCCAGAAGCTGGAAAGTAGCCGACTTCTCACTAGGAGGAGAAATTTCTGTTGTATCCTTATTTTCTTTTGTCTTGTTAGAATAGCAAATACCATAATAGTTACAGTGTTCAGTGTTTACCAGGGACCTGGGAGAGCAGGGTGGAATGCTTGGCTGCAACCCCAGGGGCTATGCTGTGGATATTTCCAGCCCTGCAGTTGCAGGCATATAATATGAGCTTAAGTAACTCTATCTTTGATTGGGCTGTAGGTTCTGGAGTAACTGATTTATGAATGCATCTCTTCCAGATCTCTTCCCTTTGGATGTAAGTTCTCCATGGAAGAGCAATGAGCCCTTGTGGCCAGGAAGGCCAGTGGTCTCTTGGGGGGCATAAAAAAGAGTGTGGGCAGCAGATCGAGGGAGGTTCTCCTGCCCCTCTGCTCTGCACTAGTGAGACCACATCTGGAGTGTTGTCTCCAGTTCTGGGCTCTCCAGTTCAGGAGAGACAGGGAAATGCTGGACAGAGTCCAGCGGAGGCTACAAAGGTGATGAAAGGACTGGAACATCTCTTGTGAGGAAAGGCTGAGAGCCCTGGGGCTGTTTAGCCTGGAGAAGAGAAGCCTGAGAGGGGATCTTAGGAATGGTTACAAAGATCTGCAGGGTGGGGATCAAGCAGAAGGGGCCAATTTCTTTTCAGTGGTGCCCTGGGATAGGACAAGAGCTAGTGGTAGCAAGGTTAAACTCAGGCAGTTCCACCTCAACATGAGGAAAAACTTCTTTGCTTTGAGAGTGACAGAGCCTGGCCCAGGCTGCCCAGAGAGGCTGTGGAGTCTCCTTCTCTGGAGACTTTCCAGACCCTCCTGGATCTGTTCCTGTGTGGGCTGCCCTGGGTGATCCTCTTCTGGCAGGGGGGTTGGACTCGATGATCTCCAGAGGTCCCTTCCAACCCCTATGATTCTAAGGGGGTCAGGAGAATGACTTGCGAACAGCTTAGCCCCCCAAATTGAGTTGTGTGCACCTTCATCTGATTCCTTCCTCCTGCTCGTTCTGTAAGGATTTGAAAGTTTAATGTAAATGCCATCTTCTTTTCTTTCATTGCCACCCTGATCAAAATAAATTCTACCTTTAATACTCTGACATTTCCCAGAGCAGGAGCTCTGTCAGAAGGTGTGCAGTGTCTCCAGCACAGTGTTGTGTGCTAAACTGAGGAAACACGTGCTAATCTTTTAGGCTAATTGAGCCAGTGTTACAGGAGTTAAAAACCATTTTTAGGAAATGGACTTCAATCAAAAGTCATGGATTAAAATAGAGTCTGTTCTCTGTACAGCTTCTGTGTAAAGCACTCCAGGTTTTCTTGGTTTAAGGAATTCCTATTGACAAGGGGATGGTAAGCAGAAATATTAGAAGTATAAATAAGGTGGCATCCTATGGAAAGCAGAGGTGTCTGTAAATTCCTTCTGACTGGAGCAGAATTCTTCTGCAACAAATGGTCCCTTCTCCACTTTCTAATTAGAGAGTTAGATTTGGTTAACAGCGTTCCTGTCACCTGAGTAGCAGGACTTGTGTTCAGGATGTGTGTACAAACCCTGCAAAGCCTACCTAGCAGGGCTAAAGTAAATTTATCCATGTGGCAGGACTAAAATGATTTGGCTTGCTGTATTTGTCATGAGTGTTTATGATGTCTTATTTATATTTCCATTTCTTCTGAATTTGTTTTTTGTTAACAAAGTAAAAAAGAAAGAAAAGAAAAAAAATATATTTAAGTGTTTCAGTAGCCTGGACTATTAAAAAAAACTTGGCTTTCTCTGCCTTATAGAAGACTCTGGGCTTGTTAGCTCATTAAAGCAGAAATTGTTTGACAAAGCATTTACTAATGTTATTTGTTTTAATTAAGTCCTGAAATAGGATTCTAAATGGGACTCAAGTCCATATGCTGGTACAATTTGTTTTGGTTTTTTCTTGTTTGAGAGGAGCGGGTCAGCACCTAATACTCTTATTCACAGCTATCAGTGTGACTGCTTTTGTGGAAAATACCCTACATTTCAGAGTCTATACTGTAAATTCACTTTTATAGCCAGTAACCATTTAGTTTGAGCTGTAAGAGGCATGAAACCCCAAACAGAATGGCTTAAGATGACATTTTCCTTAGAAAATTCCTGTCCACCAAAATTGAAAGTGTCATCATAACCTGATGGGTTTTATTAAATTTTTTTATTTGGAAAGTTCTGGGGTTTGGCTGCTCGTCAATTGTAACACTGGAGCCCTGTTGTTGCTTTCGGCTCGGGCAGATAAGATTAAAATAGATGTGCTTTTCCTAGGCTGTGTCTGTGAGGTTTGAATTTTTCGCCGTGTCCACCAAGGTGACCAGGTACATTTCTCTAGCGTACCTGATACAGAAAGATCTTGATTGTACATTGACATAGAAAAGGCATAATTCTTGATTAAGTTACAGGAGGGAAAAGTTTTCCCTTACCCAGATTTACTCCCAAAAGACAGTATTTACTGACCAGTCTGTATAATGATGCAATCGATGCACCCAAATATAGAAGGAAAGACAGGCAACTTTCACAAGGATAGTTACTCTGAAATAATTTGCTGGGAAAGCAAACCTCTGGGGTTGCAATGACTTTATGAAAATGTTGTTTTGCTGAGAATCGAGCTGAGGACATGAAGGGAACACCCACACCAGGAAACTGATGCACTTAATTAGATCTTCAATTTGCATTCCGTTTAAGGATGGATGGAGCTGACTTTTCTCCCGTTTGTGTGCGCTTTGGCAGAGGGGGGGATTGGGAGGGGGCTGGGGGGAATTGAGTTATTTCATTTATCTTACCAGAATTTGAGTTTGCTGCTACAGGCTGTCAGCTACCAGCAAACAAGCACTTCATTTAAAATATTGTTGAAAAGTTGGGTTCAGTCCTGTTGCATCTGGTATGCAGATGGGATGCTACTTTTTGTTCAAATAAACAGAAGCAATTAAGCCCCTTTTGGAGTAAGATATCTGAAACAATAGGAGGCACCATCTGAAGCACAAGCTCAATCAGATGCTGAACGATGTGGATAACAGAGTTTCACGAGAGGTTGAATGCAAGCGTAGATTGGCTGAGTGGGTGGGGGGAGGACTGCTGCTTTTTTGCCTTTGTATTTCTGGAGTTATCTGTGTATGAACAAAGATACGACCAGAAGCAGAGATGGTAGCAAGAGATGATAGAGAAAAAAAGTTCTTAGTGTGTTATCCAGTGTCCTGGAGTACTCTGAAGGAGCAAAAGATGTGACAGCAGGCTTTGCCTGCCTGCCTGGCAGTCCTGTGAGGAACCCCATGGCTCCCCAGACTGTCACTGCTGCAGAGCAATTGCAGGTGACTCCCTCTCTCCATGGCAAACCATCTGGCACGCAAGGATCTGATTAGTTTTCTGATTTCGGGCACCCCATTGACTTAGCCACACAGAAGAATTCAGTACATTTGCATCTCTGATAGTGATTACTGTTCTTTTTGCACTTGGTTGCATGGCAAGAGCAATCCTATATCTTTTCTC
>JANVCC010000270.1:6240062-6269700 GCA_025345505.1 Todiramphus chloris collaris
CGGTGTAGGAATATACAAAGTCCTGTCCTATAACCCAAATCATGAGATCTCTTTGGTTTTCAGTCTCTGATCTGTAGAATGGAATTAGTGTTGCTTCCTTAACCTGTAAGGTCACTATGAAAATAACCACATCATTAATAATGGGGTTGACACCATCCTGCCAGTGCTGTGGGCAGGAAATGATAAATCCCTGGGATCCTAAAGTCTCCAGATTAAAAAAAATAAGGAATTCTGTTTGTTTTGTTCTATTAATGCAGCTTTCCAGGATATCAGTGCAATGGGTGTAAATATATAGAGGGCAAAGCACAGTAAATAAAAATGTGGAATACTGCAAAGAGCACATCTCAGAACTTCAACCCCTGAATCTTCTAACTTTCTGAAGTCCTATTATGTGCATCAATGTGTGGTGGCGATCTTGTTGAAGTTGAGATTATCAAAAGATTTAAGAAGCAAGGAGTTTTATTGTGTAATACAATATATTTTATAAAACCAGAGAGCATACGTGGGGGGGAAGATGAGTTTTCTGACCCACCTTATGTATGCCTGAAATACAGTCTGAGGAAGATCCTGGGCATATGTCAACTTCTCCAGTAGTGTAATAAGAGACACTACGTCTTTGTACACATTTTGTCATGTGCAGTGTAGTACACACTTAAAATACATAAATCAGAATCATTACATATAGAGATGGATAAATAATAGAGAAAAAAAAATCAATAAAATATTGCGGTTAAGGTCAAACAAAACCAAAATTCTTGGAGAGTTTTGAGTGCAATGAAAAATATTACTTTGAGTCAATTCAAATTCTTCCTCGATTGAGACAGAATGTTTCTTTCAGCTTTTAGTAACCTTTTGCTTAATCATATTTCTACAGGTCCTTTTAAAATGAAATATTGGTTTAAAATTAAAAATCAAGGCTTTTACAAATAAGTCATATTTCTGGCATGAAATATTTTGCTGAAAATGTCAAAGAGAAATGTTTCAGCTCCCTTAATGGATGTTACCCTTATCTTTATTGGTAGGAATCATACTCCAGACTTGACACATTTGCAAGTAAGATTTGCTCTTTCCATCAAAATTCTATTTAGCAAAGTTGATATTCAACCCCCCTCCCCTTGAAGCCAGTTTTATTAGAGTTCAAACTGCGTAGGACTCCAGACTGTTAAATTACACATAAAATACAGTGATTCTGACATGCCTTTGGGTTTCTATCTGTGCATATAATGAGTTTGCAGTATACTCTTGTCTATATGTTGGTGCATTTACTCCTGCTTTTGTTGATTTTACACCACTGATACCTTCTGACTTTTGCAAGCTGTGGTGAAAATTCATGTAGGAAAAATATTTATCATTAACAAGTTTAATGAAGCCTGTGTTTTATTCTCCTGGGATTTGACATCCTCAAATCTTAATGGCATAACTTGCAGGATGAAGAGGAGAAAAAAGACAAAAGGACTTAAAAATCTGATACAAAGCCACAGAGCTGAGAGTGTTTAGGCAGAAACCAAATATTATGAAATCATGTTCAGAATCAATTCCATTGATTAATATTCCACTGCAAAAATGAAAAGGGTATTAGATAAAGGCAGAGTGAACCTTGAACTTCTTTAATGGAAACAGTTGTTTACTTGCTGAAACTTTCCATGTTTTAAATGTAAATCATAGCACGTTTCTATAGCAAGTACTCCCAGGATTACCTCTCCTCTTGTAGTAGATTTCCTGGGGCCAGTCAAATATAATATGCTTTCATATGACTCCTTTGCATCCAGCAGCAAGCCTGAGGTTTGCTTAAAATGCTTTTGAAAGCCAGAACTAAGCAAACTGAAGTCTTAGAGTCAAATATAAACTTGGTATACTGTACTTTCCATGAACCTCTACAGCAACAACCGCTAAACCTCTTAGCCAATACACATCGATTAAGCCTAGGGCTGGGATCACCTCTTTGCCCTGATTCCAAGACATGACATGTGCTCTTTTTCAGGCTGTTTTGAGGTAAGCCATCTCCCAGGCAACCTGCTTTCACCATCACTTCCTTTCTTTCATCTTCTCCCTTCATACATATGCAGCTGAGCATTGCTGACCTGTATAAGTTTATCCAGTAGCATGTTTTTAGCTTTATGAGTAGGAAATTCAACTTTCAAAAAACTGAAACCAGTGACTTTACTTAATTCTTAACATTTATAATTAGCCTATTGCATTGGTAGGAGTGAACGAATATGAAACAAAGATTTCCTGTGAGTGTGAAATACTCCTATCGAGTGTCAATTTGTTTAATTCTATTTTTAAGGGTGCTTGCCTTTGCCAATACCAGGTATACTTTTATATGTCATATTCCACTGAGCTGAAAACAGACCACTACATTGCTGTTGTATGATATTCTGCTGTTGGACAAGCATTTGCAAAATCCAGTTTGATCATAGCATGCTATGACTACAGTAGGTCTAGGTACAGTAGGCTATAAATTTGTGGGAGGCATTTTTTGTTCGTTTGGTTGGTTTGGGGTTTTTTTGTTTGTTTGGGGTTTTTTTTAATATTTCAGGATGCCAGAAACAGAAAAGGAGGGAAATGTTGTTGTTTGTAGGCTGGGGAAGTGTATGTCCCGTGTAGAGTTGGATTAACGTTGCAAGCCTCTTTTTACACCAGCTACACAGGACTAAAAAAGAAAAATTGATTTGTAGTATCTATAAGCTTTTATGTGTGCTTTTCCCCTGAAATTTATGGAAAAACAAAAAAAATTCTAGCAGGAATGTTTAATAAAACTACCATCTGTGAAGTAGTGTTTCAGAATACTTGTAGGATGAGAGCTACATGAGAAGAACCTTTAATGATGACAGGACAGTCATGTGACCTCCATAAGCAGCCACAACAGAGTTCAAAACTCAACAGCTATTTACAAGACAAGTGTAGATTAATGCCTTTGAGTAATGAACAAATTGTTCCCAAATGGATGGCAAATAAATTCATGTAGAAAGTGGTCTATATCATGACTTTATTATCACTGACTTTTTATTCTTTCCTTTGAGAGGTTGACTTTCTCCCCTATATTTAGTTTGTAGTTTTGTTCTATAGTTGTGGCTTCTACAGTAAAAGCTATCAAGTAAATTGTAACAGACCTTAAGTAATTGTAGTGGGAAACTTCAGAATAGAGAGGAAATGTAATAAAGGAGGTGCTAAATAACCTGATCTATTGGTAATGTACAGTAAGATTTTAAAAGAAAATGCATATATAGTGAAAGAAAACAAACTAGTGCCTTGCCTTGTCTATTCATTGCACTCAAACTCTTGCTGTTAGAAGTGAGGGGCACAAGTCTAGAAACCCAGTTGTGTTAGGCAGGGAAACTCAGCTAGCTACAGAAAAGGAAGATTTCCCATCTCCCTTTTTTGACAGTACACGACAAATTGTCTTGGCTGCATCAATGAGCTGACTCATTAAGGACATGTCTGTTATGCTCCCCACAGAAATACCTTCCCTCTAGTACATCTGTTTTCACCTCTCACAAAATGCTAAATGCTAAGTTAATAGTTACGTAAACTATGTTAATAGTTATCTAAAATCTGTATATATAAAAATCACATTTGAAAAGTCATGGCAGACAAGTGAAGCTTCCCAGTGCTGGACAAGGGGAAACATGACCCCTGTTTTTAAAAAGAGAAAAAAAAAAGGAAGACCCAGGGAACTACAAGCTGGTCAGTCTCATCTTTGTGCCTAGCAAGATCATGAAGTGGACCCTCCTGGAAACAATGATAAGGCACATAGGAAATAAGGAGGAGATTGTTGACAGCCAACATGGCTTCACTGAGGGCAAATAGTGCCTGACAAAATTGGTGGCCTTCTGTAACAGGCACCAATATTGATGATTAAGGGAAGAGTGACTAACATCATCTGCCTGCACTTGGGCAAAGTATTTGATACTGTCCTGCACAACATCCTTGTCTCTAAAATGGAAAGACATGGGAATGATGTGTGGAATATATGATGCGTAAGGAACTGGCCGATACAAGGAAGAAGTTCTTCAACATGAGGGTGGTGAGGAACTGGAACAGGTTGCCCAGAGAAGTTGTTGATGATCTATCCTTAGAAGTTCTCAGGGCCTGGTTAGATGGTTGAGCAACCTGCTCTAGTGTAAGGTGTTTATGCCCATGGCAGGGGGGTTGGAGCTAGATGATCTTTCTGATCCCTTCCATCCCAAACCATTCTATGATTCCATGATTATCTTAATAATGGGCAAGATTCCAGGCAAGAATATGAGTTTTTATGAACGTTTTTCTTCCTTTAAATAGTAGAACTAAGGTTAACTTGAAATGACCTCCCATGAAGTCAGTGGACTTTCAGAGCAACTATCAATGGATAGAAGTTGTTACCTTATTTATTTTCTAAGCAATTTTGTCACATTGAAATCCCTCCAGAAATGTGCAGATTAAATGGCAGAGCTAAGAGCTGAAGAATCATACAAGCTGTAACTTCATCCTCCCAACTCCAACAGCTGGAAGAGGATACTGGAATTTTTAAAAGCTGCTATAGATTGATAAAGGCAGTAGTGGAGGTATCACTGGCTGGCTCTTCTGACAGCTGTCAAAACTTATTTAATAGCAGCTGCTTTACAGAAATTGTATTTACACCCAAAATGAGGCATTTTCTCTCCTGCAGTATTTCCACTGAAATATGTTTTCAACCAAAAATTTCATTTACAGAAGATTCTATTTGATTGTATTTGTTATATTTATATGTAGATATTTATACTGAATACTCTAAGAGCTGCTGTCCCTTCCAAAACCTCAAACCAAACAGGGAGCATCAGAGAGGTTAAGGAAGGATGGGGATAGTTTGGGGGCATTTTCTTTGCGTCTGCAAGCTGTAGTTGGAAAGGGCAGTTGCTGCACTGCCCTTTCAACAGGCTGTATACCTTTGCACCACTATAAGTAGGCAAATGTGCCACTACCTGTTTATTTTTGTCCTCACTCTGGACAAGTCTGGGAGGTTCAGTGTTTCTGGGGAGAGCTTGTTACTCTCCAGACTTGCTAAGAGGTTGCATCGGGGCACGGCAAAGGCGAGATTGGAATGAAAAGACAGACCCAAGCATTCTCAAACCCAGGGTATCTTATGCTGGTTTGCTGAGTTTTCTTCCTATTCTGAAACAAAACAAAAAAACCCACACAGTCAAAGCATGGTGATTATAACCTCTAATGAAAACAGCTCTTATAGTGACAGAGGAAACATCTCCTGCTGTGCTAAGGAACCAGCCCCAGGCTGGCTGCTGTGATGTGACCACTGTAGGACAGCACTTCCATGGGTGCAGTACTAGGAAATTACTCAAATGTTGGGTCAAAACTACTGTTTCCAAAATCTTGGTCAGCAGGCATAGCTGAAACCAACATGGAAGCACAAGCACTGAATATCAGCTCCTAAGGCTATTCTGTTGGGATAGAATCCAAGCTGAGAACCTTATTTGCTTTAAGGAAGTTTGCAGATTGTGTGCAGATGCATTAATGGGTGGGGATATACCCATGTCCTCTCCATGAACATCATTGATTTCCTGCAGGAGTGGTGGACTTTGGCCGCTCTACCTGGCACATAGAGGACAAAGCCAGGTCCCTACACTTTTCGACCAGAAACTTTCAGAATTTCTCAGAACAGGGCGGGATGTAGACAAAAGCACAGTGCAAGATGAATCACAGCATTGTTCTCCTAGACCAGTGTATCTGTACACTTCATTTCACTTCACACCACTGTAAGGAAGGACTAAATGTAATTCAAACAATAACTGCAGGTTTTGGCCCTTTGGTGCCTTGTTTTAAATCTGTCTACTGGCATTTCTTTGAAATAGAGCAATGCTGATAGTGGACACGGGTTGCTTTCTGGTTTTTTGGTCCTTTATCCTTTACAAAGACCTGAGCAACGTCAGGGATTGAAACAGATTGTAGCGTGGAGTCTTTTCTTTCTTGAAAATCAGCTACAATTTCAAACCACTCTCAAGGCACAGCAGCCCTAGCACACAACAGCTGAGAAAAGTCTTTGGGTAATTAGATCTCAAACACAAATAAAGAAGGGTGTTTTTCTTTGTGAATACACCATCACTCTGACATTTTCTCTTCAGTTAAAGTGGATAGAAGTTTATATTTCAGTTCTCCAAGTGGAAAGAAAAAAAAAAAAATCAATCCAAACCAAACTGTTAGGTTTAGACTGAAGTTTAAAACAACAGTTCTGCCATCATTTCAGAAAGGAGTCCCTGGATGCTCTGGTGCCTGAGTCAAGCAGCAGACCAGAAAGTTGACCAGAAAGTGTCTAGATCTTCCCTGACTTGGCAAGATGTCGTCAGGTGACAGTGGACCCTGGTTGCTCAGGGTATAGGCAGGAGAAGAAAGTTAAGCAGAGAAACTATTTTCACCTCAGGTGGGGAAGTTGAAGTGAGTATCAGGAGACACTCAATCCTTAAACTGTTTCAAAAAGAAGAGACACCCTAGACCCAATAACAGCACATGGAAAATTTGATTCCACTTGAGGAAGGTTTTATAGTATTTGTTAGTTGATATGGAAAAGGGTTTTATAACAGGAGATGACCTTGTTGTGTAGTGGTGAATTGGTGCCTACTCTTAGATGTTCTCAGGCCATATGGAGCATGAACTTTTTTCTGCCCTGCCTTTCTCTCTTCTTTTTCCTCTTCTTCATTTTTTTTTTTTTTTTCTTGTTGCCAGACAGCTTGATGAAAATTTCAGTTCATTCCTCCCACATCTCCATCCCAGGAGAGCTCAGTGTGCACCAGGTGTCTTCAAATAGCAGCCTGAGGGCAACACACAGCAAGCAGAGGGCAGCTGAGAGAAGCACAACCAGTCTGCAGCCCAACCACCCCTGGGGTGGCTGCTCACTGTGTTGGGAAGTGGTCAAGCCCTAGCCCAAGACAGTCCCATCATACCAGCTCTGAATGCATTCCTCCCAGCAGTGTCACCACCCAGGCACTGTCCAAGGGGTTCTGCTCTGCACACTCCTACCTTCCTTGGGACAATCTGAAAAATAGTGGAAGGCTCTTGAATAGTAAGGTCCTTTTCTGAAAACCCATCCAGATGAGTGAAAAGAGAACACTTATTCTTCATCAAAGGAACTTCAGAGTGCTCTCTGTGCATACCTTTATTTAAAAGCTCTGGTTCCTACTGGCCCTGAGGAGGGTCATGATCTCAGGTGGCCCTACTGGCCTGGGAAAAGGGAAGGAGGAAGCAGATTAAGTGGAGAAGGTGGGATCGACAAGACTGTGGTGAAGGAGGCAGGTTTCTGTGGTGGCAGGAGATCTGTTTTCAGGCTGCTTTGAAATTAAAAAAAAAAAAAGCAGCAGCTAGTAATTCCGTAAAATGTCAATAGTTTGAGGGAAAAGTGCTGGAGAGCCTAGAAAAGAAGACTCCTATGTTTTTTCACCAATAAATCAAAATGTTGTGGGGCTGAAGCGTGGTATTCATTTTAATTTTGAGGAATTGCAAATATTTTATCAAATAAGGTGGATGCAGTTCCAGGCATTTTCTCAGTTGTTACATGGGGGGGGTGGGAGGTGTTTTTGCTTGCTTACTAAAACAAATTGTGTGCATGTGAGAAGAATCCTCTATTTCAACCTATGCTGAAAGCAGTGTTCAGTGGATAGTTATTTTGGATAGCAGAGATTTTAGAAATTAATGTTACTTGCTTCTTTTTTTTGTTTGTTTGTTTTTAAGGCTTGATTTTTCTGTGTGTGGCAAATACCCCTGGAGGGCATGGCAATAAAACATGATTATCAGGAAAAATTATGATTATGGAAAGTAATGCTAAAGTCCTGGAAGGAATTGTTCTGATTTACTTTTTTTTTTTGTGCATACTTCTTAAAAGGCTCTCTCTTCCTTCCCCTCCAGCCTAATTGTGATCTGGAGCCTAAATTATTCAAGTAATGACCCAAACACACACACAAAAAAAGAGTCAGTATTGATACCATGTCACGTCTGGTAAAAGCCAAAATTAAACAGCAAGTCATTTACCCCGTGGTGGCATGAGGATATCAGGTTCAGATAGATTTAATTTATCAATAGGGTCAGGCTGCACTGAATATAAAATCAAATTACACTGAAGCAGATGTTGAAGTCCAAGAGGAGAAGGTGTAGATTGATTGGAGAAAGGCAGCCCATCAAAGGGGCCTTTGTCTGGGTTTGACTGGGTGAAGCAGCTGACGAGTGGCCATCAGATACTGCAGCCAGGCAGCTGCATGATGGGACTTTTGACAGCTGACTTCACTAGGGCCCCGAGGACACTGGCAGGAGTGAATCTGTCCTTTAATTGAGCTGGGCCAGGAAATAGCACCAAGAGGGCAAAGAGGAGTGAACAGGGCTGAAAGGAACCCGGAGGCCAGATAGGTACATTTAACCCTCTTATAATACTTGAGGTGTATGTTATATTCATATGTATGACATTTGTACATTTATCACCAATCTTAAAAGCCTTCAGAAGTCAAGATATATACACAGTGGACAAGTCAGCAGGAAAATTTCTGCCTGGGTGTTGTGGAGGGTGAAAACATTCATTGATCTGGGAACCCCATAGGTGACAACAATGTAGGAATAGCCCATCATTCTGGGAACAAAGCTTGCCTTTCTCTTTGCATTAATCCCATAATTTCCTGCAGGTAAAGTAAAGCCTGTAAAGCAAATTCTGAGAGTTGTGTGCTGGATTTCTTTTTACAGCTCCGTGGTGTATTTTCCTGGTGTAGTACTTTAGGAGCCTGTCTTGGAGCATTTATGACTGTTAAAACTTAGACTCAGTCCAAATGTTACTACAAACTGTCTATTAGTCTGCCTCGCCTGGCTTTCCAGCCCACATTACCACGAATCTGGGTTGGTTATTAAACATGAAGTGGAAGAGATGAATGCTCTGTAGGGGGTGGAGGAAGAAAGTCCTTTAGTCCATCCTCAGGCGAGATGTTGACAGAAGGCACGGCTCCCATGGAAAGAGTCAGGAGTTTGGTTGTAATATAGACTGTACCCTATCAAAGCAGCCTTATGTGATGCTCAAGCTAATTACTATACAAAAAGGACTGTGGTGCAAAGCTATAACTAGTAATCGGAGTCCTCTAGCATCAATGACACTTAGATATGTATATCAAGTGAAGAATAGACTTCTTTATGTTCCCTCAAAGCATGAATATGCGATCAAAGAAATAACATGCACCAGAGCTGCCCTTAAGCAGTGACCCTAACCTTGTGCCCATCTTCCCATCGCCAGTATCCCCAAAGCACTCAACAGATGTCAAGGATAGTTAAAGTGGAACATATCCATGCATCAGATTTGCAGGCAGAGTAATTGGTGGCAAAAGTTGCCACGTTCTTATGTGCTTGTTCAAAAGCTACCCCGATTTACACACCCCTGAGCAACAGTTTTACAAACCATTAGTATTGAGTAATAATCGATACATTTTGAATGGTGAGAAATCACTGACCAAATTTAGTACTAAAATGTGCAGAGGCATAGACTGGGAGCTATCTCAGTTCAGGAAGTCAGCTGATTTTTGTGTCTATGCAGCTCTTAATTTGGTTGCACTCTTTCAACCTCTTGCAACATGTGATAACAGCAAAATGGTCCAAAATCTACCCGAAGATGATGGGCTGTTGAAAAGTACATATCTGCTTTGTAGAGCATATTTACAGGGCATAACAGAAACCCCTCACCAAACAAACCAAACCCATAATTAATTGATGTGTTAATGCTTTTGAGATTTCCCTGGTCACTTAGTGGAGCTTTCTCTCTTGCAGTCAAGCAGTGTGCTCCTGCTTACTGCGACAAGTAAAGAAGGTGATGATTTTGTTACCTTCCTGCTATACTTCAGCAGTCTTTTCTGTGAGGCTCTACAGCACTTTGAAAGGAACGAACCCCCTGAATTCATCCAGGAGATACTTTTTCTCCCTTAAGACACAGAAAGATATTTAGGCAGCCAGTGTCCATGGAAACTCTGCAGGAGCTGGGGACAACTCCAAAAGCCTCCCTGGTTGTTTTATAAGTTCCTCAAGAAGAGGACAAAGAGGGGAGGAGGTGACAGGGAAAAGGTAATAACTTTCTGCTCACAGAGGCTGTTTTTCTCACCATAGTGGGATGGAGGTCTCAATTCCCAGAGAGTTGTTCACAGTTTAAGCACCTATTTGCCAGAGAAAGCAGATCTGATCCTGTACTACTTTTTTTTTTTAAGTGTTGTTTTTAGCTTATACTACAAAAGGCAGCACTGAAAAATCTCCTCCATGCTGGAACTCTTTATCCAGAGAGCTCTCCCTGGTACGCTGGCCACGCATTCAGCAAATTAATGACTAACTTTTAGACAAAGACCTAAAGTAACCTCCAAAAAGTGTGGGCCAGGAAATTTTGTTTCAGTTCTGGTCTCTGTGATGATTAAGTAGAGTTCCCTCCACAATTCTGCTCAGGTCCAAACTTTTATATAAATTGTTTTGTGATCTGGTTAGGCCTGATGCCAGCCATGCTTCCCCATGTGAAGCGTGTTTACAGCTGGAGTAGGACCTGGAGGAGGAGGAGGGAAGGAGGGTGATTTATCTAAAATCTGGTTTGATGCCTGGAAAATAGGCATATTATGTATAAAGAGAATTACATCCAATTAGATTGCTCCAACGTGCTTTACTTTCTTTTCCCCTTATCTGTAGAAACACTGAGCCAGGATACAGACACATCTGAGAGAGATTTGAGGGATATGCCTTCTCTTTGGCTTCTTAGAGCAGAAAGCCTTGCCCCGTGCATAAAAGACTTGAGAATCAAACTGAAAGGCAAACCCAGAGGACAGCTAAAACTGACAAAGCCTAGATATGCCAAGGGCTCTTTAAAGCAGGGCTAAACATTTCTCCTTAACGTACACATCAGCATTTTTTAATCTATACCATGAGGGAATTTCCATCAGCCAGCACAGCTGTGCTTGCAGAGCTGCTGCAACCTCCACTCGAGCATCTACGGCTGGCCCCATGCAGCCCTGTTCTTGGTGGGGCTCTGCCTCTTCTCCAACTGGGGCAACTGGGGCATGACAGACCAGAGTGACCTTCTATGTGGCTGCCCTTTGCCCACAGGAAATTCACTGCTCTAGATAACACTCTTGGATGTAATAAAGGCAGCCTCTTAGAAGTGACTATAATCTGTTCCAGTGTTTTCCCAGAGCCTGGCAAGTCCAGTGTGAGCTATGTCTAATAGATTATTCTAACTCTGGTGGAATTGCTAATATTTCTTTTTTTTTTTTTTTTGACCCTAGAATGGAATCATAAAATGGTAGGGGTTGGAAGGGACCTCTGGAGATCAAGTCCCTGTTTCATGCTGTCTTTTCCTTCTATCATACACTTTTTTTTTCCTATTATTTGCAAAGTTTGCACTTCTGATTGCTACACTTTTATGCGTGAGACCCAGAGATAAGGAGATATAGGACACCTTTGGTGTGGTTTTATTGTGTTTAATATTTTCATTCCTGGCAAAGAAATACAAATGTTGCCATGAAGTGGTGAGCAAAATCTCAGTGCCAGCTTCTCCTAACACTACTGATAGGTGTATTTTGCTGTGCTTCAGCGTTAAGTTCCACCAAGAAAGCACATTCAGACCTTCCAGTTGCTTGAACGGGTGGAAAAATGTTGCTTGCCTTTATGGACGTCCTCGATAGTTACTTTAAAACACTGTTACCCTCTTTTTTTTACTATTTGGTAGATTTCTTAACAAGATCTGTACATTTTTCACTGTACAAGCATGCTATTGAGTTTGATAGAGAAGTTTTTAGACAGAACATGATACCCTTTTGAAAAAGCTTATATTTAGCTAACCTCTACCTGGGTCTGGTGCAAGTGTTGAGCCAGCTGGTTCATTGATTAATAGAGTCACTATTAAAACCTAATACAATAAACGTTTGCTCAATATTGTCTGATTCAGTAATCCTTTGTAATGGCATACAGCAAGTCAATAGTGCCCGAGTAATGCCAGTACGACACAACAGAGTCATAGTGTAGAGATCCACACAGTAAATTCAGAGCAAAATCAGTTTGTTGTATTCTGCCTAGTGCAAGGAACCAAAAATCTACAACAAGGGTGATAAACGAAGCCTGCATGTCTCCCAGTTTGGGTTTACACTGCCATGCTAAAAAGCAGGCAGCTGCCATCACAACAGTGCAAAAGCTCTGTGCCTTCTCTTTGCTTTGCTGGTGCCAATGCCAGTGCCAGGAAAATAGCCACTTTTTTTGTTGTTGTTACCCCAGTACCTTTGTGAAGAAATTCAAGCTGCCTATCGCCAAAAGAAAAGATTGAGGAAATTGGATTCTAATTGCATTTTGGAAGTAGATATAGGATCCAGCAAATGATATCAGCGAGGCAAATTAATTCCTAGTGTAATTACATTGACGTCAGTGGAGTTAATCCAGGGATAAATTTGGCCCAGTGTCTTCAAGCATTGTTTGCACAGGAGAAATCCAAACAACAACAAAACCCCTGCGCTGAATTAGAAAGCCACCATGTTTGTTGGAGTTCTGTTGTATTGGCCAAAAATAAAAGAGAAGATGGGCCAAAGCCTGGCAATATCTGTGTTTGAGGTGAAAGTGTGGACTCACGTTCTTTTGTTTGCTAAACTTTGAAATTTCATTTTATTTATATATTTATTTTTTTTTTACAAAACAAGCCTTTTCAGATACTGTACAAAAGGACAATTTTGTTCTCTTGAGGGAGATCCTGTAGGTTTTACCCAATAAAATCAGTTTACCCAACAGAATCAGAGTTGGAAGCAGGAGACAAGTAGCCATTCCTGAGATGAGGCACCCAGTTTGCTGTCTGCATTGAGCTCTTTGATGGCTAACTGGGGAGTTTCAGACTAAAAAGACCAACTAGGGAGTTTCAAAAAGTAGCTGATACAGGATGTTGTGGCTACGCTTTCATCGTGTACCTTGATACATGAGCTCAGGCCACCCCAAACCAATGTCATCAGCAACCCAGGTTTAAAAGCAATCTTTGAAATAAGCCAGTGGTGAAAAACTGGCCTTAAGCTCCACTTTAGAGCAGGCCCAGGTGCATTGCTCTGGTTGTCCAGCTGCTTTCCTGTTTCCCCACTGCCTCACCAGTAAAGTCTGTGGCCTTTATCAGATGGACTATGTGTAGTGAAGTCTTTCCTTGTTCCTGCCCACAAAGGCAGCATGTATTTGCGAGGCTGTGCAGCTCTATTACAGGCAATGTAGATCCATGTAGTCAGATCTGGGCTTTATGCAAGCTTTAAACTTCTAGCCTGACCAGTTCAAGTACGGCAGAGAAATGCTTTACATTTGCAGGTTTAACTTTCTCAAGCCTGAGTGCTTTGATGCAGTTTACAGGAGAGGTTTGTGTATTCTGCCTGGCTCTTGTTAACAGTTCAAGAAAATGCAGCCTCCTCAAATGGAGCAAATCTTTGGTTCCTCACTATAGTTTTATTTATTACTCATATATCATTACTATGATAATATAAGCCTGCTGTGTAAACAGCATGCCACCTCTACACGCAGACACTGATTTATACGTCTCATCATCCACTGAAGATAAAGTAGGGAATAGTCGAGCCAAAAAAGATAGCCAGCTAACCTATTAGCTAGTAAAGCACGTCTTTTGTTTGGTTGATGTGCTGTTTGGCTCAAAAAAGAGAACAGATATGCTGATAAAAAGGATTATCACATAAATTTCTTCAAGTTGGTATAACTGGATGCTGTGCTGGAGCCGGCAGTTCCTAAATTAAATTCACCCTCCTGTGATGGAGTCAGTAGATTAGTGACTAGACCTTCAACTTTCCAAGTTCTAAGTTAAAGGATTGTAATCATACAAAAGGGGTTTTGGAAAAGCTTGCTTTTCACTTGCTAATTTATCCTTGTGAAGTATAGGGAGTTTGGTTTGGTTTCTTTCCAGCGAGGTATGTGTCCTAATGTGCTAAACGTTTATTAGGGAGCAGAATTTTTATATCAAAGTTGGAAGGCAGATGGTTAAAGTGAAAACCCCGTAGGCTGTCCATTCTAATATATAAACAATGGAATCTTTATGTTCGGCCTGTTCAATGTTTCTTGAAAGTTGTTCTTCAGCAAACTGCAGCACCTGCAGTAACCAGAGGCAGCTCTATTTCACTCTCTTCTCTTGCCGATAGCCAAGGTGCACAAGCTGCTGAGTGCCCAGTTTCCATCACCTTCCATTGTTTTCTATGCCTTCTTCTTTCAGAGAAGTTAACAGACGTTTGATGGGCACTCTGACGTAACAAAATGTATGTTCCCACATTTGATACCAAGACTATTAAACCAGGCGTGTGCTTCAGTCTTACTGAAACATAAATTTCGTCTGAGCCCTGGAGACTGAAAGGCCATTGTAGGTACTGAATTTTTTTTTGACATGTAGCCCATCAAAAGCTCACAACTGGTTTCTAGTTTATAAATGTTATTTGTATAATACAGGGGAAGAAACTGTGTAATGAACTTAGAGGCGTAGAACAGGGGAAATGGGTAAGACGCTGTGCATGGATCACAGACCGAGCAACTTAACGCGCAGTGAACAGTCCCATTTCTATTTAACCGGGAGGGCAAAATGCTGCGAGGCAGCAAGCCATGCAGAACCTGTGTAAGTACTCAGCTGCAGAGGCCACCTTTGTTAGTTGACTCCTGCTTCAGTATACTGAAAGCAATTAGCTTGTTAAGACGCCGCTCCTACTGCTACCATAGCACACCCAAATCCTTTCCATTCCTGTAAACTAACTACTCAGCTTTTTCTGCCGTGATTAGCAAAAAAAAAAAAAGGGGGGGGGAAAAAAAAAGAAAAAGGAATTCTGCCAGTCTCATCTGAGCTTTATTCTCTGAGTGTCAGATGTCTATCACATATACTGTGTCCCTTGGAATAATAATAATTGAGCCAGGCAGCTGAGTCTTGCTGTGGGTATCTACAGGGGAGGGGGGCCCCGATAAAAGACTCATCAGTTTCAGCTTAGTTCAGTAGACATCTGTGCAGCAGAGGACCTCGTGATGATCCTGGCAGCAGCTCTTTTCATTTGGGTTTGGCTTTTTGTGCTGAATGCTTTTTGTGCTGAGTCCCCGTACCAGCCTGTCTCAGCACTTTCAGAGCCAGAGCTTTTTCTCTTCGTAAGCTCTAGGTTTTTTTTTTTTACAGGCCACTGGGTCTGACTGGAACTGTTTCCAGAATTACAGAAACCAGTAACCACCTGTCACCAGGACATTGTGCACAGTGGAGGGGGGAGAGGAGTGGGCTGGGCTGGGCTGGGGGGGCCATGGGGAGTTGAAGACAGCCAGCTGATTGCAGGGGATTTCTGAGAAGCAGGACACTGCTTATCCATTTGCAAACACGGGAAGTTATAAGAGTGGTTGGAAGCTTTGGAGGGAATGAGGGAAGGGGAAACAGAGAAAACAGAAAGAAGAGGACTAGGGGCTAAGAGAGACCCTGTCCAAAAAAGTCTGATAAATTCATCTCTTCAGATTCCTTTATCACGGGTAGGATTTGTTCTACATATGATCACCTCTTAGCTCCAGCAGCATCTACACGCACTCCACGTGTTTCTTGCATTAGCATGATTTGGCAATAAATAAGGAGCTGTGTTTTCTGCCTCAGTGAAGGCTATATTGCCTACTCCAGCACTAAGATAGGTATCAGGAAAACAGATACTCAATTGCATGTATCTACTGATTCAGTCACCTCATTTGCACTTCAGACTTTATGGTGATGCAGAGTCAGTAGTCTTCCCATACAGAAACTTAGGGTTACTTTCTGACTTGTTGGGCCCCTCTATTCTCCTTTTTTTCCCCTTTGACAACATTTGCAATGGCTGGTCAGTTTATCTGAAATGCTCCTTTGAATGGTGCAGGCTTTCTTAATAAACCAGAGCACACTAAAACTGTTAAGGCATTTCTGTGGAGAATAATTTCATTTTCCAGCAAAACCAAAAGAAATGCGTGGAAATTTACTTTGATACTTTATTTTAAAAGTGTCAGTGATAAAAACTGTATCAGCCATGAAAATGTCAAGTCCTTGTTGGGCAGAATAATGTTCTATTCTATAAAGTACAAAAAAGCATTATGTTCCCGTGGCACTAAGAGTGTAATAACAACAGTTGGACAAAATCCTAAAGCTTTTTGCCTGCAAAAATGTCCACTGATACCACTAAAGGAGATAATTATTGATCTGAAATTTCGCCATCTGAGAAACATCAACCCGTTTTACCTCCCCCTGTATCTAATACAGCAAGTGTTATTCCAGTGGTTAACCCTAAGATCAGGCATCTTGGAATAGGGCAAATTGCCCTCTGCATAGGTTGGTTGCTCCTTTTGGTTGTGCTGTGTGCTCTAAAACTGATATTTGGTTAGGTGCTTGACTTTTAGATTACTGAAGTTAAATGGGGTGAATCCCAACCCAAAACATCTGCCTCTGTCCCAGTGTTATTAAAAGAAAGGTAGGCCAGAACGTTAGGCTGTGTGTCATTGGTTTTTTGGGGTCTTTGCTGTATCCTGTGTACTGTGTAAAGCTTGCTGATGGATTTCTTTCAAGTGTTGTGACACTGAGACTTTCTCTGACGTTATTCATCTGGGGCCACTGCCAGTCATAGGGAGCAGAGTAGAAGGTAGGAAGCTCAGCCCAAGTAACTCTGCTAGTTGTCAAAGGTATGAGTCCTTACAGTCCTGGGCTTGGTCTCACTCCTGATAAATTCAGTGAGAAACCTGGGACCTTCTGACCTTAAAATGGAGGCATTAACAAGAATGTAAAACAATGCAATGAGATTAGTTTGCTCCTCTGTAGCTCAATAACCTTGTGAGTGGTACAAATGAAAGGACATTCCCTGCTTGGTAAAAACTTCCCTTGCTCTCTTGATTGTCCTGCTGTAGCTTTCTGTTCCTCATTCTCCAACTCAATACAAGACCTTGAGAGTGTGGAGCAAAAAGAGACAGAAATTTAGTCTTCAAAGTAGGAATGTAGTGATGAGTGCTTCTAAACCAGGATAGTAGCACATCTCTTGGCTACTCAAAGGGATATATCTCCACATTGATGGAGGATTGAGCCAGTCCAAATTTCTTACTTCTTGTGAACATTTGTACAAAACATACCAAATTCATGTAGAACTTTATGATGCTTTCATGAAGATATAAAAGGTATAATCTATTATTTAATAGAGGGGGTTACGTATGTCTCCATTGGAGTCTAAGATGCAAATGACTGTTTCTCACCTTCACTGATCAACTGCTGCAGTTGTCATGAGGCTGGAATATTATTTTGTTTTTTCTTCAGTGTGATACTTAACATCAAAAAGTAAAAGATGCAGTGTAATATGTAAGGACTTCATTAATTAAAATTCCTGGTTTTGCCTTTGGGTTTACCAAAGACTCTGGAGCTATGGAATTGTAGATATGGATTGAGAAAAATGTAAAAAAAATAGCTGTATCTCTAGTAACATGAGGCTCTGGTTTTGTTAGTGCTTAGTGTTTTGTTAGTTTGCTTAGTGCCATTGACAGGCAACTCCATATAGCAACTTCCACATCTGTTCATGTTGCACGTTTGGCTTTAACTGGCAAGTTAGAGAGCACCAAGGCATTCATCTTCTTTCTTCTCTACTGTTTGGCATATGGGCTGTACTAGGCCACACACTAACTCTAGAATTTTGCCTTTGGTTTCCATCAAAATACATGCCAAGCATTATTCAAAATTTATTAAAGGATTTTACTAAATTCATCTGAAATGTCAGTTTTTTACTTTATTTTAATCTTTGAAGGATCTCTCTCTGTACATTAAGTTATTAAAAAATACTGAAATCCTTCCAACTATCCCTAAAGCAAGAAGGTGTTTCCTTCCAGAGGGACCTTAGTGAGCTAAAACAAGGGTCAAGGGGAGATGTAAATGAGCCAGGCATAGCTGATATTGAAAACTTCTATTTGCTGCTGGCACCTGCCTGTGGCCACCTTACAGAGAAGCTGGAGGAAAGAGGCTTCCTCCTTCTTTCATAAGAAAGTCCCAAGGTATTCCTTAAATTACTTGCTTCTATTTAAAACTCAACTTGGATAATTAAAATTAAACTTAAATTGACTTAATTATAATTAAAATTAAACTAGGAAAGTTAAAATTTTGTGAATAAATTCACTAAATGATAGCAATTCAGTCTGAGTTATTTACTGATAAATTACTTTTTCTGATTCATCTCAAACTTTATGGAAGAAAAGTGACATGACAGTCAAGTAAAACTTTATCCCCTGAAGGAATTTGTTAGTATTAAAGTGAAATTTTGAGGCTTTACTAATTTCTCAGCTATTTGGGAAAGAATCTTTTTCATATTCCCACTTTGTCTTTATATATAACTTAGATCAGGCCATTTTTCGAAGGATAGCTGAAACTTCCAGCTTCCCAGGGTATTAGAAAATGCTTGGGGTTAATATTAATATTTATGAAGTTTATCCTCCTGCTATTAGACCTGTCTTTGACAAATAGAATCTCTGCAGCTTTTGCTTTTGGAAAAAGGAAAAAATTAGCAGTGCAGGTATCTTCATCAATCAAATGCGTATTTATAAAAATACCATTTTTCATTTAACCATAAAAATTACACTCTTCAAAGGCACAAATTTTTACCTCCGTGAGGGACATACCAACATTGCTGCAAAAATTAAACTCAGTCATCCTTCCCCTCCAAGGATGAAGTTCTGGTTAAAGATGAGATTACGGACTTGAGCGCACCACGGTTCTCCTTTAACCCACGCTCAACAACAGCCTGATGGCCACAAAGGTTTCAAAGGTGACCTGCTGCTGGCATGCCAGGCAATTCCAGTTTGCTGTGCTAGAGCACTTTTCTATTCTGGTCCCTACTGTAAGAGGAGCAGCCTCAAAAATTAACTTTTTGATTAGTCTGAAAACTCAATAATCACCTAGCAGAAACAGGAACACGCCTGCCTGAACTGAAGATAGGGATTCTGTTTTACAACTCGCTCTCAGGCTACACACCCACCTGGAAGAAAACACCAAGGAGATGTCGGTTCTCCTACATTTCTTTCATTGTACTCACAATACAATATCTATTTCATTATGTGGGGGAGTAGGGGAAGTGAAGCTCAGTGAGAGCCGCCGCAGAAATAGCAGAGACAATAGTCAAATAAATACACGATTTATATTAAATATACAATTTATACACAATGTCTTTGTTAGAGAGAAGGCATTTTATCAGAGTTTGACTCGGGAGAGGCCTTCCTCCTCATTAATTGCCAAACCACACAGTTTTACCTCTTAAAAGCAGATGAATGCTATATTGAAAACACAATCTGAAGTCTGATCTCTGGGGCAGATATGAAAACAATACCAAACCAGTACTTTGACAGCTGGCATAAGTGTAGGTTAACTTCTGAGTGTTAAGCATGATGAAGATGGTGGAAATAAATTCTGAGCTCCTTGATACTAACCTGAATTTAAACTGAGTGGTGCTGACCCTTTGTGGATGACAGCGGATGGCTGTGATGAGCTTGCTGAGAGGAAGTGCTGGGGCTCAGGAGAAGCCAAGGACCGATGCGGCTGATTATTACCCAGAAAACTCTGGACAAGGACCAAAGATGATGCTGAAGACATTATGGGAGTGGCATAAAGACTTCAAGATGGAGTAAGATGGTTTAGGAAAAAAAACCCAAACCAAAACAAACCTAAAGGAAGATTCCAATCCTTGCTTCTGCCTGCAGTAGGAGGAGCTTTGGACAGTCCTTCAAAAAATATGATGCAAAATGAGATGACTGTAAAGATGTGTCAGACAACCACACTGCACGTGCATTTTAGGCCTCATGCCACCTCATTTTTCAGTATAGGAAGAAACTGGGGTAGATGTTCTCTGGTTCAGGGGCATTTATGAATTGGGCATATCATGTTCTCTGCACGTTCTTATTTCAGATATCTTTCAGCAGTATGCATTTTTTTCTGCTGCTTCTCTGAAAAAGTGAAAAGACAAAATGTAGTGAGGGAAGTTGTATGGGTTGGGTTTCTTTTTTTCATTATAATTTTTTATTATTACTTTGGCTATTGACTTGGTACTCATACACCTAGAGAGTTCTTTTGTGGCTGAAAACCTGGCTCTAGCCAAGTCAACATGGGATTTGAAATAGCTCAGGTTATGGCCCATAGACATCAAGGTCTTGGCTGGCATACTGAATTATCAACATTTCTTCCCATTTCATGCCTAAAGACTTTGTACCCCAAGAGCTCTTGTAAAGTAATGTTTATGGACATGTAGTTAAATGCATAATTAAACGGCTCTTAAGAAACCCTGGAAAGAATCATTCTTGCTACTTCTTTCTGTTTCCTTTTCCCATCAGCTTAGACCCATCTCATTGCTGCTCTCCCCCCCCTCGCTAAGGAAGCAGGATGTCAGGAGCCAGCTGTGCAGCTGCAGGACACGGTCTGTGTTTCAGCCACAGAATCACAGGATCAGAGTGTTAGGGGTTAGAAGGGACTTCGAAAGATCGTGTAGTCCAACACCCCTGCCAGAGCAGGATCACCTAGAGTGGGTCACACAGGAACAGGAACAGATCCAGGTGGGGGTAGAATCCAGGTGGGTTTCTCTCCAGAGAAGGAGACTCCACAACCTCCCTGGGCAGCCTGTTCCAGTTCTGTCACCCGCACCAAGAAAAAGTTTCTCCTTATGTTTCCATGGAACCTCCTGTGTTCCAGCTTGCACCCATTGCCCCTTTTCCTGTCATTGGACATTACTGAGCAGAGCCTGGCTCCAGCCTCCTGACACTTGCCCTTTATGTATTTTTCAACATGAATGAGGTCAGCCCTCAGCCTCCAATTCTCCAAGCTAAAGAGCCCCAGCTCCCTCAGCCTTTCCTCAGCAGGGAGATGCTTCACTCCCTTATGTACGATACAATCATCTTTGTGGCTCTGCGCTGGGCTCTTTCCAGCAGTCCCTGAACAGCCATTGGAGTGTGGAGCTGCTGGGCCACCCTCCAGCCTGTGCTTGGGACACTGATGCCACTCTTGTCCCCCCAGTAACTCCAGACCACGCTGCCCAGATAGCTGCTTGCCAATCCTCTGTCGTGCCACGTTTGTCCTGCTCCCATGGCACTTAACGAGGCTCCTTAGCACTCTTGTGTCTTCTTTTGCTGTTGAGTGTGAATTCTGGCAGGGGGAAAAAAAATCCAAGAATTCGTAACAAAAACACAGGGGAAAAAAGAGCGTCTCCGTTGAAGTTAATAATCAGCAGGGTCCAAATTACCTCTTATTAGCATTTATTTTACAAAGGAGGCAGGGTATAATTTCGCGATAGATTCCGATTTGGAGAGGGGACTATAATCAGCCTCCTGAAGAGCTCTGCCTGAAGTACATGGCTGCTTATTTCTTTTCCAAATTGCACCGCTCTCTTCCCCCCCCTTTCCCCTCCTCCCCTCGCTCTTCCCCCCCCCTCCCACCCCACTCTCTTTCTTGATCTCTTTGAATAATGCAATCACTCTGAATAGCCCAGACAGGCCCCGAGATTAGGGAGCCTGTTTGTGGAGCGGGGGGCCAGCTGAATAGGCGCAGGAGGCTGGCTCCCCGGGAAAACAAGGCGCTGGGAACTAGGCCAACTGTGAAGAGCATGTGCTGGGAGGGACTGAATAGGCAAGCAGCCGGCCAGCCCATATGTCAGGCTGTGCCACAAAGACTTCTCTGCACATCTACCATGACAAACAGGATTACCGAAGACAATTAATCTGGCACGCTTTATCAAAATCAAGCGCTGACCCCCCAACCTCTCCCCTCAGCGTGCAGCAGATGCCACGCTCCAATTCAATGGAGCTCAAGTGTTCCCTTTTTCGCCGCTGAAAGGCATCCGAAGCCTGAATAAGGTTGGCGTGGACTAATTGCAAACACTGTCTGATGGTGACGGTCCTAATCAAATGAGATGAGCTCACCTTTTCTGTAAACTTCTAACGGGGAGGCTGGCGGCAGCTCCCCATCAGCTGCTGTGAGGAAGAGCAACCCACAGGGCCGAATGGTTTCTCTCTTCCTTTCTCCCCCTTCCCCCCTTCGCTGATGGAGGAAGGGGCAGCCACACTCATCTTTTCCACTCCAGCCTTTCGGGTGTTGCATCACGGGAGAGACAGAGGAGGGAATTGGAGCCAGCTCTGCGCAGAAGCAGGGCTCTGCCCGGCAGCTGCCAGGAAGGCTCCGAAAGGCAGCGTGCTGACGCTTGCTGCCGTGCTCGGAACCGAGCTAAACACCCAGGGCTGATGGCTGGGGAGCTGCAAACACCCCCTCAAGTCTCTGACCCTGCCTGTGGGATGTTCCTGTCAGCCCTGTAGTACAGAGGATAAACTTACACTCATTAGGACCAGTCATTTCTTTTCATCTCCCTCTTGCTTGCCCTGTTTTATTTACATTTCAACATATAGGAGTTTCAAAAAAGCCTGCCTGCTTGACCTTAATAGAAAATGAAAAGTGCAGCTCAATGGCGGGGTGGGGGGGGGGGGGGAACAGGGGAAAACTAACAGTATTTTATCTTATTGCTTTTGTATTTACCTTACTGCTGTTCAAATAAGCAGCTCAGATGCTTGCAGCTCAACCTAGTAGGCACAGGCCTCTGTGGAGCAGAAATCCCTCATGAGAAGTCTTCTCCTCACAGAAACCACTCATACCCTTGGGTTCATTCAGCTTAGAGCCCAGAGCACATGTTTCTGTATTTCCATCCTTCTGCTTATTAGTATGTATGGAATGAAGGTTTGCACAGGCATGGGTGAATGGTTCTTTCAAATGTTGGGTTCCCCCCCGAAGCTTTTGAGTAAAAGTTTTATTCATTCTAGTTAAAATTTGGTTCTAAAGTTCAGTTAAAAGTTCGGTTTTATAACAAGAATTTAAGCGAATCAGAAAAACAGTGGCACACAGCACTGATAAGCAAATTAAAAAAAAAAAAAAAAAAAAAGTAGTGAGCTTTCCAAGAGAGAAGACATCTTGTAGGATATTCTACTATTTTGTGAAATTTGTATAGATGAAAGGGTTGAAATGTTTAATTTGGGAAATACTGCACGTGCTTCTTGTAATGTTTTGATATGATCTTTTTTTCAATCAGAGAAAGAAAAATATCTCTCTCCTTCCCATGCACACATTAAAAAAAAAAGAAATTTAAAATATTCGTTATTACTTTTATTTTTTTCCCCCTGAAGTTCTTTTCTGACTAAATGGATGGCATTTTGTCCTGAATGGCACTTGCAGTTCCTCATAATCTGTTTTCTGATAGAAATTTGACATGTAGATATTTTCTTTCTACTTTAATGGCTTTCCTCAGCGTAACACTTGATGCTTGAATAATTAGAACTTTCCTCTTAAAGTAAGGAATGTAGGGGAGGGATACACTCTGTGTGCAGAGAAGGCACCGAGAAGCAAGGGGTTAACTAGGACCTTGATTTCTGAAAGAAACCTGTCAGGGTTGGGAGCCACCCTGGGTCACAGTTTGACTCTGCCCGTGAAATCACCGTCCCTCTGCACACAAACCTGTGATGGTACCTCCAGGAAAAGTTCACTCCTTGACATCTGGGGTCAATATCGAGCAGCGGTGACTACGTAGGCACTTTCTAGAAGCCACGGTGGCTTTCATTTACATTTTTCCTGAGTATCAGCTCAGCATGGTATGTTCTAATCAAAAAAAAACCCCAGACCTGAAATGATAACTTTGTGGGCTGGCACCTGCAAAAGCAGTTGCTGTGGGAATGGAGCTTTCACTGGAGCAGTGAAACGGGCAAGAGGTTCTGACTGGAAGCACATTATTAATAGTGCCCCTCAAACCTATTAACGTTTCTCCTTCCTGCATGGTGAGAATGAGATGTTTAAATGCTAATTACAGATGGAGGAGCAGCTGATTTTGGTATTACAATGTTTACACTCTAGCAACATGTTCCAGGAGCTGAGAAATGCAGTGCTCAAAGTGGGTCTGAGTGGGAAATCAGAAAACAGAGCTAATATTGCTCAAGGCACCCAGCAAAGGCCAGCTGCAGATCACGCAGCAGCTCGTTGCTGTGATCCTCTGACATCCCATAGCCCAACACTTCCCAGAAATCAAAGGCCAGGCTGTGTTTTTATTCAGAGTGCTAAGGTCTATTTCTAAGAAGTCTCATGTAATGAAGTGATATATGGAGTTGGGAGACCTAAATTGTAGCTGATGGCTGCTCTGCAAGAAAGGTGAAGGAATGAGCCACAAATCCTACTTTTAAAAATAAGAAAGAAAAAAAAAAGAAAGAAAAAGAGAGAGGAAAATGAGCACAGCAAACATAGAAAACTCAATTCACTGCAGGCTAAAGCAGCAGTAGGATGAAGTGACAAGATATTGATCTGAGCTACCTGAGGGACAAGAGAAGATGTTTGCATCTCCACACTGCCAGGGGAGGAGCTGCTTGCAGGGTATAAGCCCCTCTGCCCAGGCTTGCTAAGGGGAGATGGGGGAAAGAGCATCTCTGAGGCAGCCCAGAGATTGGCATCTGTGCTCAAAATAAAAACAAAGCCCTAGTGACACCTCTTTCTTCAGCTTCCTTCACCTGATCACTGGTAAGGTGTCTAGTAATGTATAGCATGATTAGACAGGAAAGAGAAAGACTGTGATGCTTTTGACTGCAGCCAATTAAAACATTTCTCTAAAAACCAAGGGTACTTTCATATTTTTACACTGGTTTTGGAGCAGCTCAAGAGGTCACAGTAGCACACATCACTGTACTCAGATGGCTAAGACTCTGGAAGGTGGAGCTTATATGATAATATTTAGTGACATGGGTGGGAATTTCTCCCAGCCATTAGCAGAAGCAGCAACTTGCTCATAAAAGAAAGACTCATGTCAAATGACATTTTTCAAATGTCATCTGGTTTGTGGTGGAGTATCCACTGGTTTTTTTCTAAACTGCACTGTATATGTAATTGAAGTGTAATTCAGAAAGGACTGTGAGTGTTGACACAGAAGGGGTGTCCCCTTCTCCACTGACCCCAAGGAATTGCCACTGCCTGCAGACAGCAGGAGAAAGTTTGACCTACTTTATCATGTCAAGATTGCTGTCAAGATATTTTTTTACATCCATAAAACAGTAATCACTGACTTTTTTATTTGGAACCCATACTCACACAGTCCAGTGAATTGGATCAGAGTAATAATAGAAGCCCCTACCTTTCCCAATCATACCAGCACAAGATCAACCTTTTTGAAGGTTAAGCAAATATGCCTCACTTATTTTGTTTGGGTTTTTTTTTTGTTGTTGTTGGGTTTTTTTTTTCCCCTAGTCTCAAAGGGGCCCCTTCATCTCTAGTGACAACATCCTAAAATACATCAGAGGATTTTGCTTCCTCTCGAGTGCTCTGTAGCTGCTGTTGGGTCTCCTGCTCAGTTCATGCAGAAACCTTTCCTACAGGCCAGAATATAGAGTCTAATCCAGATGCCTCACGTGTAGGAAAGTCATTCTGTGTTGCACTTCTAGAAAGAGTGGTGCTTCAGTCACTGTGGTGTGCTGCAAATGTGGCACACAGAAGTATGACCAGTACACGAAACCTTCTTCTGTGGTTTCGCTGATGATGTTCTTAATACCTCACTCCATAGGGAAATAAAACCAAAGTGACTTGAAGAAAGGATCGGCTATGTCCAGTACAACGGTGGAATTAATTATAACATCACCGAGTCATGTTTATGGTAGAGGAAAGTGTTCAGTTCCTGGAGGAATGAAATGTGCATGTATGAATGTGTAAAGGAACTCTGGCAGAGTTTGGTACAGTGGGCTTTGTTTCACTCACATGAAATATTTTCCTTCCACAAGAAGCACTTTACAATGTGAAATGAAGCTAAACTTTCTTGGCTTAAATATCAAAGTGACTGGCATCTATCTAAACATAATAGATAGCTCAGGCCAGCAATCTCCAACTTCTTTTGATTTACAGCCCCCTAAATATAGAGGTGCAGATCCTGTCTAAGTAACTTAAGCCAACTGACATGGGGCTTACTTTCCTATTTGGGTTTTACAAACCTCTTAGAAGTGGCTTAGGGAGAACTACAAGTCCACGGACCAGATTCTGGTTTAGACCATTGTCCCTAGCACATGGCTTTCAGGCAGTGTGCTGCTTGTGGCACCTCCTTTCGTTATTCTTGGCTGTGGCATACCAACCAGAGAGAGAGCACAGTGTGGTACTGCTAATATCACATAGCTTGCTTGGGAGATTTGGGGGTTTGGTTTTTGTTTTTTTTTACCTTGAAGCCACTAATGGCTGGTAGCTCCTGGCTAAGGTACTTTTCAGTGCTCAGTAAGAAACAATGGGTTTTATTTTTTTTTGGTTCAGCTGGAGTTTCAGAAAGCAGAAATAGCACGGGGCTAAATGCAGAGTTCAGTTTAACTGAAAAGGAAACATTTCCTTTCTGAGGTTTTAACAATGGTTTATAATGAAGATTGCAGCACACAATTGTGGATCTGCAAATCAAAACCCTGGGTTTAGGAAATGTCCAAAATATTGTGATTGTTTCAATAATGAATTTAATTCCTTTTTATGCAGCCAAAATATTTGCTGAAATTTACAGGAGTTTGTGAAACGTCTTAGTTGACTCAAATCCTTATCTCTTAATGAATACATTTCAGCCAGAAAAGTTTACTTAGCTGCAAGCACTTGATCACATAAATAAGCAGAAGGATCTTCTTGTCATCAAGGCAGACTCAGATTTGAGAATGCTCTTACGACGATGGTCTTGGCATTTCACCCAGAGGTGATTTCTGGTCTACAGAAATAGAGTGGCAGAAAATACATTCTGCTCCCTTGAGCATAAAGCTGCAAGCAACGAGTCAGTGAGGACAATGCCTTCTGGAGAAGGTGCTCTGTGCTTCCCATCACCCCAGCAGCCACACAGCTATTGATTTCATAGCTTCTAAAGTGACTTGGTGAGCAGGACACGGGACTTCCAGAGAGGCAGATGGGAAACTCAGGAGAGCTTTTCCTCACTGGCTCAATTTTGAAGTATTTTGGAGACAGTACACAAACCATCTCTGAGAAGAACACAACCCGTAGCTGGATTTCTGAAGCCCTAACACCTCAACACCAAATGACAAAACCTGAATGTAATCTACACCTATGTTAATTATAAGCCTATCAGTGTGCTCTAAAAATGCATTTTGGGAGTAAATAGAGAATGGACTTAAAATTCACAGGAAAAGTCATTCCAACTTTCTGTAGCTTGAACAAAAAAGCAGGTTTGGTTTTTTTTCCTTTTTTTATTCTTTCTTTTTTTTTTTTTTTTATCTCCCATCTTTTTAATCCTTAAATTGTTATAACACCATGTGAACATTGAGATAAACTGCTGTTCAGATAATTCACTGTCAAAAATATTGAGCATACTTTAGTCGGATGGCAGTAGTAATGGTCTTTTCAAGTGCCGTTGCACAAAAGCTGAGCCTATCAAGATTTTTTGGCAGGCACTGCGTTTAACTTGTCATGTTATATATTGCAGCAATGCGGTTGAGGATCAGTATAAATCAACTTACAAGTCTGGAGGAAAGGGGGGAATGTGCTTCAGCATCCTATTAGCAGCACAAGTGTCTAACAGAAGGTGGCAGCATTTTAACATCGTTCAGTCCAGCAAAAAAGAGAGCAGATGAACTCAATCTGCACGGCCAGAAAGCTCCTCTTTACATTCAGGCAGGATGTACACCCTGCTGCCTTGAATTTATGAGTTTGATGAGTTTATGTGGTTGCAGACAGGCAGGAAGGTGAAGTTTTGACAACTCTTCAGTCTTCTTAATGTAAATGTGAGAAACAGACAAAGTAGGTACCAGAGGGAAGGAAGGTGAAAGATAAACAAGAAAATATGTCTGCCCAAAGGGTCAGGAACAGCCTAACCAGAGGACACTTTTGTGGCAGCTACAGTAGAAATATTGAGTAAAAAAAAAAAAAAAATGCAGTCCCTAATGAATTATTGGGATTTGATCTCATACCAGTTTCACAGGGGATAACTCTCATGTTTCAGAGCTATCACACCCTTTATTGCCAGTTCTCATGCTCTCACCATGAGCTTCTTGGCATTTATCGTTTTTCTTAAAAGCCCCAGGCTTTGAAACTGGGCAACTGCATGGCTACCCCAGCTTCCACTTCTCCATCACCACTACCAAAAATAGCGAGCTTTGAACGCTTGTGGTTACTGGGAAAAGTCAAAAAACAAAACCCAAACCAAGCCATGTGTGAAACGTTCAAAAACCAAAAGGCAGAGCGGGAAGAATAACAGAATTTAAACCGGGAGGGGAAAAATAAAAGGAAAAAAAACCCACATCTTGTAATGTTAGGTTCAAGTCGTACATCAGAGTGGCCTGATGGACAATGGCACGTTGCTGGTGGGAAGCCTGCACACAGCACAGAAAGCCAGGCCTGTCAGTGTGTACTCTGATAGGGGTGGAATTAAGTGCCTGGCTTAGTGCACAGCCATGAGCACAGAATGGTGTTGTTCCTTTTGGTGAGATTATTTGCTGATTTGCAGCTCAAGTCGCTCGCTGAACTGAGCTCTTAACTCGCTTAAGAATTAATCCAGTCCCTGGTGCAGTTTGATGGAGAAACTCTCAAAATCATGTCCTCAACGTTTTGAAACTACTTTTTCTTTTTTTTTTTTTTTTTTTAAAACATGAAACTGCTTCATCTGGCGCTTGATTCACCCTTTCAGGGACATATGAATGTCACTAAGGAACACCATACTAATGACGACCCCAAGGACTCTGCGTGTTGCCTGTAATTAACACCCTAATACCCAAAGAAGCATGGCATGTTATTTTCAATCTTTCTATTTGTGGTGGATTGACCCTGTCTGGACACGTAGTGCCCACCAAAGCTGCTCTATCACTTCACTCCTCAGCTGGACAGAGGGGAGAGAATATAATGTAAAGCTCATAGGTCAAGAAAAGGACAAGGAGAGATCATTCAGCAATTACTGAATTGAAGTTGAACCATGGGAGGTTCAGGCTGGATCTCAGGAAGCATTTCTTTCCAGAGAGGGTTGTCAGGCATTGGCATGGCCTGCCCAGGGAGCTGGTGGAGTCACCATCCCTGGAGGGGTTTAAGAGGTGGGGAGATGTTGTGCTGAGGGACAGGGTTTAGTGGTTTTGATAGGGCTGGGAGCAAGGCTGGACTTGAAGATCTTGAAGGTCTCTTCCAGATGAAACTATTCAATGATTTTGTGCTTCTACTGTCATGGGCAAACCACACTTGACTTGGGAAAAAAAACCTAATTTGATTTGTTACCAATCAAATCAGAGTAGGATAACGAGAACTAAACCCAAATCTTGAAACACCTTCTCCCCACCCCTTCCTTCCTCCTGGGCTCAACTGCACTCCTGATTTTCTCTACCTCCTCCCCCACAGGGAGACAGGGAATGGGGGTTGTGGTCAGTTCATCACAAGTTTTTTCTGCTCCTTCCTCCTCAGGTGAAGGTCTCCTCACAGTCTTCCCCTGGTCCAGCATGGGTCCCTTCCACAGGGCGTAGTCCTTCAGGAACATATTGCTCCAACATGGGGTCCCCCATGGGGTCACAAGGTCTGCCAGCAAACCTGCTGCAGTGTGGGCCTCCCACAAGGTCACAGCCTCCTTTGAGATCATCTACCTGCTCCAGCATGGGGTCCTCCATGGGCTGCAGGGCTCTATCTGCTCCACTGTTAACCTCCATGGGCTGCAGGGGGTTATCTGCT
>JANVCC010000270.1:6269710-6334775 GCA_025345505.1 Todiramphus chloris collaris
CTGCAGGGGGTTATCTGCTCCACTGTTAACCTCCATGGGCTGCAGGGGGACAGCCTGACTTACCATGGTTGTCACCACGGGATGCAGGGGAATCTCTGCTCTGGCACCTGGAACACCTCTTCCCCCTTCTCCTTCACTGATCTTGGTGTCTGCAGAATTGTTTCTCTTACATATTCTCATTCCTCTCTCTGACTGTAATTGCTGTTGTGCAGGTTTGGTTTTTTTCCCTTCTTAAATATGTTACCACAGAGGTGCTACCACAGTTGGTGATGGGCTCAGCCTTGGCCAGTGGCAGGTCTGACTTGGAGCAGACTGTCAGACTGGTTGAGCAGACTGGGCTCTGTTGGATCTAAGGGAATCTTCTAGTGGCTTCTTACAGAAGCCACCCCTGTAGTCTTCCCACTATGAAAACCTTGCCACATGAAACTGATGCACTAGTTCAAGGGGTTTCTCTCTGAAATCAGGTAAAAAGTGGCAAACCTCTCTGTGCAGTTTCAAAGTGGACTTAAGTCTAGGATTTTGCACACAGAAAAGAAATGCTAATTTTGGAAGAGAAATCCCACTATACAGTGAATACTCACCTCATAATCTTGACTGCAGCACAATTAAAGCAGCGGACAGATTACTAGATGGCAACCAAATATGGAAGGAGAAGAGATAGTAAACGTTGCAGGAACTGAGATTTTGAGGTCTTAGCATGGGTTGCTCTGGGCAGAGGCAGACAGTCACACAGTTAAAAATGGCATTCAGTGATCGAGCCACAAAAAGATTGAACACCTTTCTGGGAGTCCCAACGAGCCAATAGCAGAGCTGAGAATGAGATCGCGGCACCTTTCATTCTCAGATCCAGTGAGAATTTTGTCAGACCACAATTTTACATTTCCTACTGAGCCCGCAGTTACTGTACTTGCTGTACTCAGCCAAGCACACCCAGGTCAGAAATAGAGCTGGCAGGCAGAGTACACTGATTTAATTTTTTTTTTTTGGCTTTTTGATGCGCCTTCCTGGAGTTCCTAGCTGCTGTGTTGTGGGTTAAATACTTAAACAGGAAATCAGCTCGGAGGACCAGCTGACCATTTCAACCTGGTGGAAACATTTGCCCTAGCTTGCTTCCTAGAACAACTGAACCATTTCTGGTACACATGACTGAAATAAAAAAAAAAAAAAATCCGTGGAGAATAATTTGCGGGCAGAATGATTTGGTAGGGTGACAGCACTCACTGGAATTAAACACCTTGGAATAAAGATCACTGCAGGTATCAACACACCTAAAGATAGGAAGTTCTGCTTAATTTGTATGTTCTCCTGTAGACAGTCCTCTGACTGAGTGTTTTGCCCGAGTTGTAACATGAATCTATTAGCTAATCATCTATTAGAGTGATTCTCTCAAAATTAATCTAGCCAAAATTTGACATAAGTGATCTAGAATGACAACAATTATAAAAATCACTTTACAAAAGGATGACCTTTAACAGAAGAAAAAGCAAATTTAGGCTAAATTGATTCAAATGACACACAGGCAATCAAGGAAGGATATCTTTCTTTCTTTCCTGCTTCTTGCCATTGTAATAAAACATCTGCAGTGCCATAGTTCTGTCAGTCTTACAAATGCCACATTTCATATTTTTGTCAAGGGTTTTCTATTATTTTTGCTGTTACTCCATGCATAAGGAATAAAACTTCATGCATGACTTCTAATATCATCATTAAGATCTTTATTAAAGTTCATTCCATCATAGCAGATGCATTTTAATTGCCACTTTTAGCTCAGCTTTGCAGCACTATTTATACTGCTTTAAATTGAACAACTTCTGACTACCGGTGAGATCTGTCAGTCCTCTAAAAAAGCAATATATGAAAAGTTACCATTAAGATCTGTGAATTAGATGGAAACAAAACTGGAATTCAGTGGAGGTAAATATGTTTCATCAGGCCTTGAAGAGGGGGTTCATTTTATGCTGCCTGTATTTGGAAAGTCAAGTCACCTCTTGGCTAAAATTTCTAGTGAATTCGGGATGCCAATTTCTCTGAGAAAGGGCTCTGTGAACCCTTTAGGATTTTGTTCTACGTGAAAAATAATTACCTCAGTGAGAGATTGATAGACATTCCTCTCCAAAGCTGGACATCAGGGACTTTGCCTATATTGGGATCAATTTTCATTTCCATTGTTTGCAGGCAGCAATTGCTGTAGCTGTGTGTGTGCTAACTCATGGCACAGGAGGACAAGCATTAGATGTGACAACCCTGGTTTCGAACAGAAGTAAGTTCATTCCATGGACATCATGGTCCTCCATGTGGGCTAGCACAATTCCTGCTCGGTGCTCTCCAGTGAGTCTTCATCTTTTGGTTTTGTTTTATTTTATTTTATTTTCCAAATACTTAAAACTTTCCCCAGGAGCTCCAGTGAATTCAGTTACTATCCTAATTTTACCACTTCTCTCGGGCAGTCAGTTTGAGTTTTGTTGCTGTTTCTTTTCCTAATGCAGGTGCCGTGTGCCCGTGGAGGGGAGTTAACAGAGAGCTGCTGTTTACAGGTCTGAGGGGCTGCCCTGACCCTAAACTGTGACACTCTTCATCCCCAAAGGCAGTGACAAAACGGTCTGGACCAAGTGGAGAAGAAAGACTTGAACACAAACGCTGAACTGTGGCATTATCTGTGGGGTTTTATGTGATGTACTGAGGTGAAAGTAAGCCTGGGCCTCCTCCAAGTGTGTCCAGGTGGGCAGCCTTGAGGATGCTGTCATTGCACACCCTGCTGCAGCTCCTGTTATAGCCTCTGTATGGCAAAGGTTTATCTTTTGCCCCATTTGGGGCTTGGAAAGAAGGCTTCTGCACACTGATATATAGCCAGAAATGGTGTCGTGGTGGGTTTTTCCTCAAGAATTTGCTCTGCCCTTGAGAGGGGCCATGGTGTCAAGAACAGATCCCTCCCCAGCTGTGCCACTGGGCTGTAGGGGAACTCATCTGAAGGCTTATTTCCAGTATCATTACAGTTTGTAACTTTAACAAAGTCCTTAATTTTGAATTAGTGTGTTTGATGGAGACCTTCATTATCTGTGGATAGAGATGTGACTAATGTCCACCAGGACAACTTATCACCAAACCCCTATTCTTCTTCTCCAAGTATTTATTGACAAATCTGATTTTGAAGCTATTTTCTGTGTGCCTAATCTTATAAGTCTATTAATATTCTGCCTAATATGTTGTTTATAAGCAAACAGATCCATTTTTCAGAAGGGCAGGAAAGTAATAAATCTATAAAGTGAAGATGACTTTCTAATCTGGTCAGTAAGACTTCTTAACAATTCTCAAAAGTTTCTTTGCTATTGCACCTGGTTTTCACTCAGATAAAGCAATTTTTTTTGTCAGAGCTCTGACTGGAATTAGTAATGATGAACAAAATGCAGTGAATACCTACATGTGTTATGTTCCTTTAAGGAATCAATAAACAGTGGGAAGAAGTCTGGGGAGAAAGGAGTAAGCTTAACTTTCCTAGGCTGCATGCCTTAGTATATAAAGTACAGGAGAGACATAAAACAGCTTCATTCTACATCCAGCTTTGCCATATTTAAGTTGGTCCTTGGCTAGTGGTGTCAAACAGTTGTGCCTGAGTTCTACCTCTGTAACTAACATGAGGGCAAGCCTCCTTATTTCCATGGCAAAGTGCTGCTAAATGGTAAACTTGCCTTAAGTAACACCAGTTTCCCACATCGTAGCCCCATTTGCAATGCAAAGGTGAACTGATCCATCAGACAGGATACAGGGAGGAGTAAGGTTTTATTAGCTGTGGGCACTCTCTAATTGAAAGTGGCTGGGTAGGACTGCTGGCAAATTCACAAGGCTTTCTGCCCGCTGTGTCAATAGAAATCAGGGGATATGGCCATTTGCAGCCGAAGAGCAGCCTGCTGCAAACAGCACTGTAAGCTTCAATACATCATTTCATTTGCATACATTGAGACAGCTGGCAGCTTTCCTATAGTATGGGAGGCGTCAGTATAAGCAGAGGGTTTCTCACCCACTGGGAGAAAGATTATGAAATATGGGGGACTGAAAAGCCATCAGTTTCTGTACAGAAGTTGGAGTCTGTAACAATACTGGTGGGATTTGCTCAGTTTTATTTTTAGAACTTCATGCTCAATCAGCTCAGTAATTCCTCTAGGAGAATACAAACCAGTGTAAATCTGATTTGTTTCTCTCTTTTGACAATGGATCCATACGCTCATTATGATTTTGTAGACAGAGATTTTTATTTCCCATTTAGATGAGTGGACTACTCACCCCTCTTTTCCAAAGTCTGTGTTTGCTGTGGGGTTCTTTTTTAGGTAATACAACATTATGTGCTGAGAAGCTATCAGCAATAACTTGGTGAAGTGGGCAGCAGAAATATGGTTAGATGCACAGATATTCCCCTTCTTTTACACCAAATAAAGAACCCTGGAAGCTTGATTTGTCTTAGAGATACAGAAGAACCAAGTGTCTGTTCTGGTAAATTGTAAGGGAATGTGATAGATACAGGTAGTATGTATATATACTATATATACACACTGTACTATACTATATTTGTATATCTATATTAACTGAGGCAACTGAGCAAAACCAGGCCCTAGAGCAGTTTCTGGCTTGAAAGCCATTAGCAAAAGGAAAACATAAATGCACAGCCCAGTGCCTCACAAAAAATCCCAAGCTGGATCAGGCAAACCTCGACTAAACTGCTCTTTGTGAACGATCCTCTGAATCTCTCTGTGGTGGTACAAACCTACCTGGTGACAGATGTGGGTAACTGGTTTGGTCATTCCATGGCAGATGCCGTTGAAGTGAGCTGCAAGAGACCGTGAGGCATGTAGTTCTGCCAAAGCAAAGGCAGATGCAGGGTGGCTCAGCACCACGTTCCAAATTTGCCTGGATGTTATTTAAGAAGGGATGTTGTGTGGATGAATGAAACCACTGGTGTGTGGAATACAGCATCCTGGAAGGGGCAAAAAGGGAGCTTCAGTATTGCTTAAGTAGCAGCGGTTTGAGGGTGCCTGGGGACATCTGGAGGGTAGGCTTCAGGCCAAGCTTGAAAGAGCCTTGCAGATGTAAACTGGGAATCCTTAGTTCCAGAAGTATTGACTGAGGACAGCCTTGTAAACAAAAAGCAGTAGGTAACCATAATGATGCTATTGCTGTTATCAATTCATGGCTGGAATAACTTCCAGAACCAATATTTGGGTAACTTGGGCCAGAAAGGGGGACGTGTCAGTTCTTCTCTGCTCAAAGGAGGACAGAATAGCTGGAGAAGTGGGTAGAACAGACTAGGAAGTTGTTGTCTTTTCATGATTGAGATACGAAGTATGACCCACCACCAGTGCTGTCTGCTTCTGGGCCCTGGTTCTGCTTTCTCTGAGTCGCTTGCAGGGCTGTACATATTTCTTGTAAGTCATCTTTGTCCTTTATGCCTCAGAAATGTTATTTTTATAATCTGGAAAGGCTCAGCACAAGCTTTCTGGATGACAGCTCCCTCGGAAGAATTATGCTTTATTTACAACAACTCCCAAGGGTGGGAATGGTTTTAAACAGGCTACCTATCTGCCAACAAACACATGCTTGGTATTTTTTAATAGCAACGAATCAACTTCTTAAAAATGGGCATTCAAGGAGTTCCTCAAGGAAGATGTTAGCAGCTGTCAGAAACCAGTTTAACATTTTGAAAGCTAAGATGCAGCTTAAAGTCTATCCCAGGCATAGAGAAAGGATTTGCCGAGGGGAAACACCAAATCACCACATGAAATGTTTTCCTAAATGAAGGCCTGGTTTTTGTGGGCTCCGAGACCTCACAGCATCATAGTAAAGGTCATGGCATTTGAGCTTTTGTGTTTTATGTTCAGTTCCCTTCACTCATGCAGGTAAGCCTGGGGGAAAGGGCTGCAGGGAAAACTGGTCAAAGTGTTTCATTATGTCCTCCAGTCTAAAAACCACAAGAGAGTAACCTTCATCCTACAAGTTAAGGTTTTAACTTGCACATCTTGGTAATGCAACATTACTACTGTATCTCTGGGGTGTCTAGAGCACAGCAGGCATGAACACCTGATTAGATGTTGGGGTGATTCCTATCAACAGCATTCAGACAATGAAAACTTGTGCCTACTCTGATGAAAGCTATTCACATTGATGTGTTTCTGACTGGACTTATGAAATATGTCCTTATGAGAGATTTATCTCTGAACGGGTCAGACCTTAGACCTTGGAAATGCAAATAGAAATGTTAGAAATAGTTTGCTCATTTTACCAGTTTCTTCACAAATCACTGATGCAGGGCTCTGTCCTTTCCCTCTGTACTTCCTCCCGTTTCAAAGCCACGTGCCACTACTTGCTGGGGCTTTGCACACTGAGCAGTGATGCTCATCTGATGGCATGATTGGCTTTGGTTTAGTTTCTTTGTGGTCCTGCTGTGTATATTCCTGTCCATGTGCTCTGTCTCTGCTGGGCTGTATTCTTCATGGTAGTATCCAACCCTCCTAACCAGCAGATCTTACATGGCTCTAATTTCAGCAGAAGAACCCAAATAAGGCTTTTTTTTTTTTAGTTTTTCTTCAGTTGTCCCTTACTTCATCAGCAGTAACAGAAGGCTCTTCTTATCTGTGTTTTGTTGTTGCATACCTGACAGGTTTTTTTCCCTTGATTAATTGGAGCAAAAGTCTCACGTCACCGTGGAATAAACAGGCACCATTGGTCAGCTGAGCTATTATAATGGGCCCTGTATGCACTTCAGAATGACTTAAGCTAATGCCTTTTACCTTTCAACAGGGGTAGATGAACTGTATGGGCTGGAGAGGTTTTTTTCAGGTCTGTTTTTAGACCAAACCTTGTGAAACTCCTGTAAATGAATTATAATTCAGCCATGTGGTAGAGTCCTCTGTTCCAGTGCAAATGTCCAGGGATGTGTGCTTAACAGCTGGTAACTGTTCAAGGAGAGGAGCTCTTTGTTTATGTGCATCCGTGCCATAGTTTTGGCAGAGGCCTCTGAGTCTCTAAAGGACACCTTTTCTCAGCCCAGGCATATGTGCTGCATTGGCTGGTAAAGTAGAGCCACCACATTCAGGTTCCTTCTGTAAAGGCAGCATGAAAAGAAGGGGTTTGAATTTTTTTCCTTTATTCCTTTTTTTTTCTTTCTTTAACCAGGTTGGGGAGAGGATGAAGGCTGACAGTAAGGAAGCAAAACAACAAAAGTTGAAGCAGTTAAATAATTACACACCTGCCAATTCCTTTCTTTCTGGTTAAAGACTCACCCACATTTTTGTCTGTGAAAAGTTCATTTAAAGCTGTCTCTCCTGTGCAATAGGAAAAAGAACAGCTCATTCAACAGTATAATACAAATCCCAGAATGTTTTCAAATTTCCCTCTTTTGTGTGTTTTAAGATTGACAACTATGTAATTAAGCATAACAAAGAGAGAAAGGATTTAACAAGATTTAGCACAACTTGAGCAACTTAGGGTAGCAGAGGCAAGGAAAGTCAAGGGCAGATCATAAATAAATCTTCATAGTTACTTGTTGAAGGTGTACAGACTCAGTCTGAAGCACTGTTTTAAGAATGGATATGATCACAGAGCTACATGCATAAAGTATTCTATGGCCTGTGGCCAGGTGCTGCCTGCCAAGGTCCCAGAAGTGACAGTAAGCAGTTTTTAGGTCCCCCAGTGATCCTTAGTTTGTAGAGATCATCTGCACAGCCACCCTTCCTGCAATGGCAGCAGAAGGCTCCACGGTTTCTTTAGTCTGAAGAAAAGGAGGCACTCTCTACAACTACATGAAAGGAGCTTGTACAGAGGTGGGTGTTAGTCTCTTCTCACAAGTCACAGCTGATAGGGCAAGAGGAAATGGCATCAAGTTGTGCCAGGGGAGGTTTAGGTTGGACATCAGGAAAAGCTCTACCAAAAGGGTTATCAAAGACTGAAGCAGGCTGCCCAGGGAAGTGGTTGAATCGCCATCCCTGGATGTATTTAAAAGCCATATGGTGCTCAAAGATATGGTGTAGTAGTGGCCCTGGTAGAGTTAAATAATGGTTGCACTTCATGATCTTAAAGGGCTTTTCCAAACAGCGATTCTATGAAAGCACTTTTGTTTCCAGGGATGTTTCAGCAGTGGCTTCTTTGTCTTTCACACATCGTGTGTGTGGAGGTGGGTTGGAAACACACTCTGCTGTGTAATAGCCTAGCCTGTGCTCTACACTATGCTTTCCATCTTTGGTGTAGAGAGTGTATTCATCCCACTAGGTCAAGAGCCAGCTTCAGGTAAATCCAATGGAAAACTTATTCCATGCAATTTGCTTTAGAGAAGTAAGGAAAAAGTGAAGAGAAGCTCTATGTCTTCAAATAAGTCACTTGTATTCCTGTGGCTGTTTCATTCCCTTCAGAGCCCGTTCTCATTTTCTACATGTGCCTTTTCTTTAAATATGTAGTTTCTTGCTTTGGTTTGGTTTTTTTTTTCACTTATACAAATCCCATTTTTACCAATTGATTTTGTCAAAACCTTTGTGCTTATGCAACTATTTCAATCACACTGGTTCTATTTCTTATATATCCATCTATAATTATAATTGTTAAAAAGAGTCTGAAAAGCCCTCCTGAGAAGGATCTTAGACCTTTCAGATTTGTGAAGGTGGGGGGGAAGAGTCCTATGACCCAGAACAAGATTCTCCCAGTTTTATTCTAAGTCTAGTTCTATTTTTCTGAAAAATTATTTGATTTTTAAGTAGGTGATTAAACAATGCTGAGTCATTTTCAGAATTCTTGCAATTGTCTGAAAGTTAAAAAAAAAAAAATAGGTGTGTGTGGGTTGTGTCAAAAAAAAATATAAATAAGAAAAAAAAATTAATTCCATATCGAAGTTTTCTTTATAAAGAGGGAGGGGGGGAAAAAAACCCTCTGTGTGTTTTGACCAACCTTAGTATTCACTTACAAAGGTGTTCTACCTGTGCAGTGTGTATTGAAGTAAAGTGGTGAACCCTGATAAAAATGTCATTCCCATTTCTTTGTAGGAGCTTACAAAATGCTTTTTCACTATCTGAAAGTCCCGTTGGGTTAATACATTTAGCTAAATTCTGTTGACACGTTTCCATTGCTTTAAATACAATTTGGGCTTAATTCAATTTCTAATGCAGTTGCAGTACAATAGGAAAAGCACAGATGAACACACGTGACGTATCTGCACCACCGTGAAAATGTCTGAAGCCCTACAAGGAAGTGGAAATGCTGAGTCTTTAGCTGGTTGTCCAGGAATGTTGCACACATAAGCAATTTTTATTTCTTATGTCATTTCCATTGTCAGATACTAGCTCCATCTCAGAAGCAAAGAGGACCTGCAGAGCTGATTTTGGCTGGAGTACTTAATTTTCTTTACGGTTACCCCTCGTATGGGACTGTGTGTTGGATCTGTGCTGAAAACAGTGTTGATAATTCAGAGATATTTTAGTTATTGCTGAGCAGTGGCCTTTTCTGCTTCTCACCCAGAAGTGAGCAGGCTGGGGGGCACTAGAAGCTGGGAGGGGACAGAGCTGGGACAGCTGAACCCAGCTGACCAAAGGGATGTCCCAGACTGTATGACACCATGCTCAATATATAAAGCTGGGGGCAGAAAAAGGAGGAAGAGGATGTTCAGAATTATGGAGTTTGTCTCCCCAGGTCACCATTACGTGTAGATGGAGCCCAGATTTCCTGGAGATGGCTGAACAATGGGAAGTGGTGATTGAATTCCTTTTGCTTTACCTGTTAAACTGTCTTTATCTCAACCCATGAGCTTTCTCACTTTCACTCTTCCAGTTCTCCCTCTTATCCCACTGGGAGGAGTCAGTGGGAGTGCTGTGGTGGTTCTTAGTTGCCATCTGGGCTTAAACCATGACAGTGCAATTTTTCTTATTCGTTTCTCACCCCTTTCACATCGCTGCCCTGCTAACTTTATACCATTCTACCTTGTGATGCTTTTTCTATGTACCTCAGAGTTTGACACCTATTTAAATCTCCTTACAATTGCTGATACAAAAATTCCTGTGCAAATACCAGATGCTCGTGCACTGCCAGGATCAGTAGACTGTAGACACACAACTGTGATCCCATCTTGTCCGTGGGAGTTCTTCATGCAGTGTGACAGCATGGCTTCTTGCCAACACTTAGCCAATATTATGAAGCGTGCTGCTCTCTTTCTTCAGGATATTTTACCCTCTTTTGACACTCTTCTTGGGGCTTACATAATGATGGGACAGACCTGCTCCCTGGTGATTCCCCCACTCTGAAGCTGCAGCTGCTTTGGTCTTAGCTAAGAGAAAGCAGCTGTGCCTGTGCCATAGCTTCATTCCTCACCTATCACAGGCACTGTACTGGACTGGCTGGAGGAGAAACTGGTTTCTCTGGCTCTGCACCAGGAATGCTGAATTCAAGAAGCTGCAAATGGATTTGAGGCCTTCTGCTTTTTCCACAATGACCCTGTTACTGTGAGGCAGACAGCTCCCAGGAATCATAGAGTCATGGTAGGGGTTGGAAGGGACCTCTGGAGATCATTGAGTCCAACCCCCCTGCCAGAGCAGGGTCACCCAGGGCAGCCCACACAGGAACAGATCCAGTTGAGCCTTGAAAGTCTTTAGAGAAGAAGACTCCATAACCTCTCTGGGCAGCCTGTTCCAGGCTCTATCACTCTCACAGTGAAGAAGTTTTCCTCATGTTGAGGTGGAACTCTATTCTTCAGCCAGTTCTCAACCCATCTCACTGTCTGCTCTTCTAACCCCCACTTCCTGAGCTTACCCACAAGGATGTTATGGGAGACAGTATCGAAAGCCTTTCTGAAGTCAAGGTAGACAACAACCACTGCTCTCCCTGGATCACTGAATGGGGACTCAATCACACCAGCTAGTGCTGACTTCATCATAGGAGGTGCTGGCTTTATTGTTTAAACAAGTTGATTTCCAGTCTATGACCTTCTAAAATTAGCAGTGTTCAATCATGCTTTATTAAATTCATTATATCCTGGAACATCCCAAATGTTTCATAAAAAAAACCAAAACAAACAAAACAAAACACTTCAGAAATGACCTAATGAATTCCTCAACATAATTAATGTTTCAGTTGAGGCTAGCCCAAAATATTTCTATCACCTAGAGTTTCCATATGTAAAAAAAAAAAAAAAGAAAGAAAGACAAAGGCAAACTGATCCATGTAGCTACAGCTGCCAAGCCTTGGACTAATCAATTCTATCTACTAGGTTCTTAGCTTCGAGACATTCTTTGGCTATGGTTTGTGAAGAAATAGAGATGGGGAAACGTACAGAATTTCCTGTAGGAAGGCCTCACTTGTGGTGAATAAATATCAGCCTCTTTGCTTTTTTAATAAGACTTTGGCTGCAAAGTCTTTTGGGAATGTTTGATAAAGGTATTACGACCTTCAGCACCCCAGAAAAGGTTTCTTCAGGAGAAAAAGAAGTGATGCTGGAATGACATGTCACCTCTGATAAAGTTGAAGTCTTTATAGGCTTTGAAATGCTAGATTTGCTCTGTGTTAAATGTGCATCACTTTTTTTTTCAGTTCCAGTTATGGGTTGTAGTCCAGCTGCTTGGGTAATCCAAAACATCATTATTTTATACACAGCTATATCGTTGCAAAGGAATGCACCACAGTTGCCAGGCCTGACTGCTGGTGATTATATCTGCAGTGGTAGAATTGAGCCTCAGCCATAACTGATAATTGATCTCGTAGTCAGCTCCTTAATCAAACAGCATGTCTAGACAAAATTCTTGTTGAGTCTTCCCATCAAAAATCTGCATGATACTCCTGAAAGCCAAACGGGTCTCTGTGTCAGTCATTATGATTACAGTTTTATCACCTTTGTGGAGAAACCTCTAACTAGCTGTCCTTGGCAGAGCAAAGAAAACCTCATCTGTGGCTTTATGGTCTGTGTGTACTATGTGTAGTAGTGTTTATTCCCTGAAGAAAGCTCTAGATACCAAGAACATTGGTATAAACCTAATTAATGCAGAAGAAAGACCCTTCAGTCAGTGTAATGGACAGCATGTTCTTCAGTGCCAACAAAATTATCTTGTTTCTGGTGTATTTGAGTAACCATGGCCCTGTGAGGAAGCAGTGGAGGAGTTGCTTGTGATTCTGAGGGGGCCAGGACAGTGTCCCACAGGCTGAAGAATGGTGGTCTCATCAAGGACACTGAAACCAGCAGAGCTGTTAAACATGCTCCCATCATGCCCCAAGTATTGTGGTATATATAAGAAGAAGAAAAGTGGGTTAAAACAAATAAAGCCAAGAGCGAAAAAAGGAATGAGAAAACCCCACACTCACAGACACACAATGATCATTGTCCACGCTGGTAAGCCAAACACTCCCCATGGCAAAACAGTCATTTATTTTTTTTTTTTCTACTAACTTTTTCAAATTTTCACTTTGTGGGCTGAAATGTTCTATGTTCAGTGGATCCAAAAGGCTATTATTATCACTTGTAGTTATTATTGTTCTAAAAACAATATGCTCAGGCATTTCCCAGAACAAGGCTAGGATAAAATCCATTGTGTTGCCTGCTTTGCCCATGAGAATTTTGGCATGCATTCCTTTGAACAGTTGTTACGGTACGGAGTATGGTTTTGAGTTAATCTGCCTTTTCACACCTCCATGTAAAGCTATCCTGAATCTCACACGGAAATTTAGTGTGTAAAATTGAAAAGGGGCTTTTTTGAGTACTTGTTGTGAATTACATCTTTTGGAGTTTCCACCTACGTTAGTTTTAGTCCAATAGTAGTTGTGGGTGACTGGCATTTATCTGAAGACCAAAATGCTGCAATAATCTAGAGATACTGGAGTGGGCAGAATCTGGGATGTGTGGTGAGGGAAAGGTCTAGCAAGGAAGAACATTTAGGATTTGTATCTGTGGGATGTAGGTCTCCTAGGAAAAGAGATGGACACCAATGCCAGAGGCTGAGAAGTATCTGGTGGGAGGTGTGGAACACCTGTGAGGGTCTTGGACTATGAGGTGTGAAAATTATGCAAAGAGGAAAAGTTGGGAGATGAGAAAACAGAAGATACCATCAATTTTGAGAGGAAGAAAAGGAGAGTTAAGGAATTAAAAGGATAGGACCTGAAAGGGATGAAGAAAAAGTACCAAAAATGGGTGGTAAAAAAGAGGGAAAAGCAAGCTGGTGAGCAAGAACCTAGGGACTGGGAAGACCAGACAATTGTCCTGGCCAGGTCCCACAGCAGAACATGAATGAGAAGGCAGAGTGGGAAAATCATTAGAAAGAAGGAGATGGAGCAGGAGGGACAGTGTGTGGGAGGGACTCTACCAGATGGGCAGGACTTGGGAGCTGGAAGGGGGGGAATTGTGGGTGGGTGCGTGGAGGTGGACAGAAGGAAAGGCTGGCTACAAGGGTCTATGATGCTGTAACATGCTTTCTTTCATGGCTCTTGAGGTTAGGAAGCAAATGTGGTATTTTTCTTTCAAAATCTAAGTTGTTTTCTTGTTGTGGGGTTTTTTTTTTTCCTTAGGAGAGATAATACATATCTGTCTATATGTATATATACATGTACTTACCCCCCCAGAGAATGGCATTTCTGAAATGTTATAGTTATCTGGTGCTGACCTGGTAGAAAAGCTTAAATCTTGCATTTCCCAAATTTTCCAGCCTGATGTTCTTAAAAGCTGATTTTGTGCAGGTATGCACGTGTGTGCTTGTTCCTAATTATAAACCCAACGACATGTCAGAGCATGTATCAATTCCACAGGACTCTGATTTGTATCCATAACTGATTTGTACAAGGATTTACATTAGAATGAGGTAAGGTCCAGGGATTTTTCTGGTGGAGATAATTCACAGGGCAGAGGATTTTTCTCCAAGGCCCGTTAAGTGTGTTAGTTACGGCACAGAGGCTGTGCTTAGTTACATTGTCAGCTGTTTCATAGTCACTAGTCTCCAAATAGACTGAGATGTCTTGTCTTGGCAGCCTTCAGATCTGTTGTTAGTTTGTGAAAATATTACCGAAACTTGGGGAAATTCCTGTAGTTATTATTTCGTAAACTGGGAGATGGATTCCTATATTTGTAGACTTTTGAGAAATCAGTGTTTTAGCAGGAAGCAATGGCCTTTTAAAGTACATGCTTATACCACAAGCTGTTCTTATAACAACATCAGAAACAAAGGGCTTTCTTTAGCCACTGTGGTAAACAGATTGCATGTGATTATGGGAAGGGTGACTTTTATTACTGTTTCTACATCCAAAATCCTGATTGGAGTTGTATCATCTAGGTTACTGCTTTCTGGATATTTCTGTGTCTCTTTTACCCAGGATCTTGGCCAACATAGTAGGTTAGACATTAGCCGTTCATTTTCCAGTACCGTTGGCTTCAGCAAGATTTATTTTAGCAGGAGCTTCACTACCATTTTCTTTCCAGCCGTGGAAACATCCCCCCTCCCAGCAACTTAACCACACTGAGCGTTGAAAAGCTGAAATTCCAAAAGGAAATTAGTTGGGCAAGAATCCATGGGACAGGTGGTGGGATGAAGCTGGGTAACAAATTTGGACATTGCTAAACCTAAAAGTGAATTGAACAGCCCCGCCTGAGGAAAAGGGAGGAATTTATTATATCACTGCCTGGCAAAAGCCTTTATAAGCAACATATATATTTAAAGGCAGTGTATTGCCACTCTGCTAGAACACCACCGCTGCTAATGTTCCCTTCCTTCCTAAGTCATAACACTTAGGATATTTTAGCAGTGTATTATCTAACAGCCATGTGAGAGGGGAGGAGTAAACATCTAAGTAGGATTTGTTGCCTCTCTGTGGCTTCCTTGCTATATTGCCAGGCAGTGCAGATTGTGTTTGCAGTGTTGTTTTTGTGAGATTTTTTTTCTCCTAGAAGCTGAACTCTTTCCATGGGTGCCTGTGAAGTGCCATCTTTGAACACAGAGTATTAAAAGTAATAACTTAAAATGTAATACAGTGTGTGGGCAGTGGTTATGCCTCAGCTGTGAAATGCATTTTGCATCTTTTTGCTGTTGCTAATAGCTTGTGAAAATATCGGTGCTCTTATATTTATTTACAACCAGAACAGATATCTGTGAATCCATTTTTTTTTTCTTTTTTTCTTTTTTTTTTTTTTCCTGAATATATGAAATTGAAATTCTAATTCCCTGGCTTAGTGATGATTTTTGTGTAGAAGCTTGTTCCTGGACAGAATAAGTGCCGTTCCTATATTTGAAGCATATGGTACAAATTCTCATGTGAACAAATACAGAATTGGATTTCTTTGACCAGTTGCCAATATTTGTTTAAAATGAATGATATTCATGAACTTCCTTGCCACAAAGCACATTCACTGCAACAGGGGTGTATGGCCTGGGATTGATCCATCCTCCCCCTTTATGGCATCAGGCTTTCTATAATATGAAGCAGACTGGGAACCACTGTGCTACAATATTAGTGGAAAATAAACACAAGCTAAGTGAATTCATTAAAAACATTAAACAAACATTTACACAAAATCTTCTGCAGTATTTGCCTACCTCTTATTCGAGCCACTGACCTAGAAGGAAATGCTCCACGCCAAATGGGACTTGAAACCATTTACATCATTGTTCTTGTACTAATAACCTTGTGGATTTATTACTTTCAGAGCATTTTATTGCTGTTTGCACAACTACCTGGGGCTTTTTTGAACTCATTATGTTTGCCATTATTCTATATTCCTCTATGAGAAATGCTCATCTGCTTTTCTGGTAATTTTGCAACGTTTCCCATAATATTTGTCTATATCCTGTATTCTATACTTTGTACTGGAAATGAATGATATAATAATAAGCAGTAAACCTTATTGTCATTCATTCGTGTGAATAGCAACTGTTCTGCATTTGGAAGTGCAGGAAAAAAATGCTAATAATCAGTTGTGAAAAACAGGCATTGGGTGCTGTTAGTCTCCTTTGTCACAAAAGACATCCTCATTTGCATTTGTATCTTCCTCCTTTGCTGCCTGCACAAAGAAAAGTGCAGATGCTATGATTACTACTACAGCTTCTAGTCCTACTGGAGGCTTCTCAGTACCCCTTGTGACAACTGGTTTTTGAGGCACTCTGAGATCACCAGAAGCAGGTACATGCTGGTTAGTGCAGGGCTCTCCAGGTTTGCCTTCTTTCTAGGTCAGGGTGCTGTCCTTGGGCATGGCAGGAGCATGATGCCAGCAGCTCACAGAGTAAAATATTCTAAGATTCTATGAAAACAGCTGAAGGAGAAGCATCTTTCCAGGAAATGTTGGGCGGAGCTTTGGCCAACCTGAAAGTATTATGGGGCCAGGTACCAAGGCCTCTGAGGCAGGCAGGCTGGCTGGCAGACCCACAGCTGGATGCTTTGGGCCAGATCATGTATTTATGGCAGCAGGGAGGGGATAAATGGATGGGTTTCCCTGATTCTTTTATGTAAGGAATGCTCCTGCATCCCCCCTATGCTGCAAGGGTTCAGATACCCATAACTAAAATACCAGCTAACACACCACTTTGAGGCAACAGGCATTTTACTAAGAATGTTCTTTTCTTTGTTTTTCTCCACCAATCTTCTCTGTTGACTCACAACAGGCATTTGGTAACTATTTATTTGGAGAAATAAACAACCTGCAGCACTGTGCTAAGTGTAGATGTGAAAGCATAGGAAAGGAACAAGGAGAGAGAGAGAGAATCCTCTGCTGTAGCAGAACCTTATGCACACTTTCATCTGAGACATTATAGACAGGGTTTGGGGTTTTTTTTCCCTTTTCTTTTTCCCCTCCACAGAAAATGTTGAGCCATTTCTGAGACATAGCATTTATTTTGTTTCTAGAAAACATTCGCTTAAGGGCCACTTATTTTCTACAGACTTGCATAAATCTTTCCATAATGGGTAGAAGTTGATCCTTACCTTGGGACACATTAGACACTCTTTCTGCCGGCTTATATTTGGACCCATTTTGTGACTAAGAAAGCAATGGTATTTGCAGGAGGGAGAACTAAAAAGAGAATGTCTTTTACATCAGAAGGAAATTACTTTTCAGACAGATTCAGTCTTGGACATCCTGCCTCTGGCCTGTGAGTGGAAATATTCTGCAATTGTGTCCTTAGTACAGGTTTGGTAACATCTGTGGGTATAAAACATGCTGGGTTTAGTGTTGAAGGACAGTTGATAAAGGTAGCCAAGCTATTCTGTATCTCACTAACATCAAAGTATACGACACCAACTTCCTTTGATGCAGCTTCAAAGGGTGATGAAGACAAAAAATCTTGTATGTTTATGGACTTCTATTGGTACTCCAATAGCCTTGTGCAAAGACAAGCTGGCTTAGTGCTGTTGTCCTTATATCACAGGATGGCTGAAGCAGGAAGAGACCTCTGGAGGTCATCTAGTCCAACACTGCTGCACATAGCAGGGTCAAATAGAGTAGGTTGCTTAGGGCCATGTCCAGTTGGACTTTGAATATCTCCCACAACCACCTGGGGATACCTCTTCCAGTATTTGACCTGGACAGGCTGGAGAGTTGGGCAGGGAGAAATTGAATGAAAGACAACAAGGGCAAGTGTAGAGTCTGGCATCTGGGAAAGAATAACCCCATGTACCAGTATAAATTGGGGGAAAAGGACCTGGGGGTCCTGGTGGACAGCAGGATGACCATGGGCCAGCAATGGGCCCTCGTGGCTAAGAAGGACAATGTCATCCTGGGGTGGATTAGAAGGGGTGTGGTTAGTAGGCTGAGAGAGGTTCTCTCACAACATCTACCCGTTTCTTAAACACTTCCAGGGATGGTGACTCCACAACCTCCCTAGGCAGCCCATTCCAATGCCTGACAACCCTTTCTGGAAAGAAATGCTTCCTGAGATCCAGCCTGAACCTCCCCTGGGTCAACTTCAGGCCATTTCCTCTTCTTCTGTACCTTGTCACTGAGGAGAACAGACCAACTCCCACCTCACTACACCTTCCCTTCAGGTAGCTGGAGAGGGCAATAAGGTCTCCCCTCAGCCTTCTCTTCTCCAGGCTAAACAGCCCCAGATCCCTCAGCCTCTCCTCATAAGACACATGCTGCAAACCCTTGACTAGCTTTGTAGCCCACCTCTGGACCCTCTCCAGCACCTCAACGTCCTTCTTGTAGAGAGGGGACCTAAACTGGACACGGTATTCAAGGTGCAGCCTCACCAAAGCTGAGTACAGAGGAATGATCACCTTCCTGCTCCTGCTGACAATAACTGGACGAGAAGCTTATAGTTTGCAGTTCCTGGGGAAAGCTCTGCATGGTGTGGTTTTGTGGAATGCTAGAGCAGCTATGGTGGCCATGAGATGCTTTGTGGTGGGCCCTCTGCTATATGTTACAGCAGAGCGTACCTGGTGGCATCATTCACAGCATTGTCCACTTGTCTGTACATGTGCAAGCACACTCTGGGAAGAGTAAGGAACTACTCCGTCAGGGATTCTCCAGAAAGTTACTTTTCCACTCATCTTTGGTGTGTTTTCCTCAGTGTGTGTACTACAATGCTATTGTCTGGCAAAACCTAAACTCTCATCAGCTGTCTCCATGACTCCAGGCCTGCATGCAGCCTGCGTGACCTCCTTAGCAAGGCACCCTGCTGCTTGTCAGGGCAAAACCCACTGCCAAAATTCCTTCCACCAAGTATCATACCCTGCATCTGTCTCCCCCTCCACCACCCCCTTTTGCTCCCTGTCCCAAAATCTGACTTGCATTAACAGTTGGAAGAGTTCGTCTTCTAGAGTGGGATCTGTGTCTTTCCACTAGCAGTTTAATTTACTGTGCTGGCAGGCTGAGAGCACTTGCACACAAGGCATTGGGAAGAAGAGGCATTTTCTCCCACAGCCTGCCACGAATGAATTCATAGAGCACTACACAAAGTAGTGCAGCCTGACGAACCACCAGCCAACCTGCTGAAACCCAGCCTGGCATGAGACTAATCCAGTTCCAAGTGACTGTACAGTTGTAGTATATTCACTGGTAATGCTGTGTAGTCAGTTCTGGAGACTGGCATCTGGTCGGAGGACTTGGGTTGGCTGTAGACAAGTATGAGCCTTTCCTCAGCAAAAATCAACCTGTTCCTGCATCCTTCCTGTTTTGCTTTGTCTGTGCATCTCAGGTAGGTGATGTCAGGAACTCTGTTGGGTTGTTCCACCATCATTCCAAGCAGGGCAGTCTCTTCATTGATGGGGATAGTGGAGGGCAGTCGGCAACCAAGTATTTCTGCTGGCTTCCTCATTGCTGGGTGGGTGGCTTTCAGACTAAGCTAGGGTACATCAGTGGCCTTTAACCTGTGCTGACAGTCCTGCAAGCAAGTCAATATTAAAGGACATGCTTGTAGCGCTGTGGTAAAATTTTGTCTAGGGGAATAACCCAAAGAGTGCATCTTGCTCAGTTTCTGTCACATCTGGATTAATGCCAGTTTTCCTCCACCCTAATATAAAGAGTATGCAAACATATAACCTGTTTAGCAGAAAAGTATATGGGTGTTAGTTGACAACACACTGTCACATACATGTATACACTCACAAAATTAGTTGGCCTTTGTGGACACTGATTAAGAGCCTTTCACATTTCCATACTTGCAAATATTGAGCTGAACAAAAATTTGAGGTGAACGAAAGTTAAGAACAAAAACCAATCCTGACAGTACTGTGGCATCACCAGCGTAACTTTGTAAACATGAAAACAACAAATTTTCCCAAATAGTTCATGTGTATTTGTAAGCCAGGATTGGTTTGGACAACCTGAATGGGCTTTAAAATCCTTTTGATAGCAGATGTGCCACAGATGAAGAGCAGAACGTTACTGAAAGACCAACAAACTGCCTCTTTAAACAGTTTTGAGCTGGCAGGTCTTTGCTATCTTCTTAAATGCATCTGCAATTAAGTGATTTTTTCTTTTTCTCAAAGGACAACCTCTTAATTTTCATGTCTGAAGATCGGGTTCCCTGAAGGGTAAGAGGCACTTTATGCTGATTGCCATGGGGCTGGTGCAGTCCTGGACACGACCATCAGGAACGTCTGAGCTGCTCCAAGCTACACTGGGACACCAGAGCCCCCCTTCTGCCCCCCCTTCGTCATCCCTTGGCTGCCTGTGGCAGTCTGGGGGGCAGGTGGGATAGAATAACATTCCATTCAGGAGGGGTTTTCAGCTGTAATGTTAAGCAAACCAGCGTTATCACGGATGAGGATCGGTCCTGACACGTTTTATCTCCTGGGTCAGCTGAGCAGAATGCAGTTTACAGGATGTGGCTTCTTAGTGATTTAAAATTGGACATCCTGTTTGCTTTGCATGGATGTCAGTCTGTGGTAGCACTTAAAAGCAGAGATTTCTCAAGGGTCCCTGGCCAAACTGTCTTCTTTCCCCTGTGCCCGTGCACTATATTACTTTGGGTGGAACTGTGCCACATTACATCAGCTGAGAATCCAGCCCAGGCTTTCCAGTGAGGAAAAGAGAAGTGAAAATGGCAGTCGGTCCTGCTCAGATGAAGTTAAATATAAATTCAGACTTTTTCACACAAAGATGCTGAAATTGCACGCGAGAAGTTCCTTTCATACCATCTGTCAGAGAATAAAAATCTCTCAGACCCGTTTTATTGCCTTTGTTAGGAGATCTCCTTGCTTGGGTGAGCACACCAAGCATGCACATCTACCCTTCTGCCACCCGTGCCAGGACTCTGCCTGGCAAACAGACACAACTGTGGAGACTTGCAGAGTGATGGTCCTGCCCTGTCACTGTTGTCTACGTGTCTTTACCTGGTTCTTCCACTTGGGGGTCGGATGCTCTGGTTGGGTTATCAGGTAACCTCTACGTAGCAAAAACATTAAGCAAGTGTGAGGACACTTGGTTGATGTTATCTGCCAATAACCCAAAGAAAGACAAAAGAGATCTTCAAAAAGCCTTCAATACCATCAGAAAACCAAGAGGCAGTTTGGGAGAGGGTGTGATATCCTAAAAACCTGCATTTGAAGGAGTGTCTGGGGACTATGTTTCTCTAGAAACTCTTTGAGCAGAAGGAAAAACTCATTTGATGCTTTAGGGTGCAGTATCATTGGATGGTATTTTCTGCAAACAAGCTGGGGTGACTGTTCGTACTAGTTTATCTGTTTGTCTAAACTCATGCAATAAAAGATTATTCAATGGACTTGCCAAAAATCCATAGGTGTTTTGCAAGTTAGCTGCAGCATCATATCTGCCTGCTGTCCTAGTCAAAGGTACTTACCAGCTGCAGTGGCATTTCTGACTACCACATGTAAGTAACACCATCTATTTAGTCCTCATAAGAAGGCTTTTAAAACCCATGCCACAAAACTAGTGGCTTTTTCTTTCATTTTGGCTCCCATCCATCCCCTTGTTTTCTTCTCTTCAACTTTCCCCATGTTTTATATTCTTTTTTTCCTGACCACTTATGCTTTCCCATTCTAACCACATCTTCATGCTTCACTCTGTCTGGTGCAGAGAAGCTTCTCTTTAGCCTCTGCACAGAGCTGGCAAAGGGACAGCCTAATGCAATGAGCTGTCTGGGGTAGAAAATGTCCAACTGCAAGGATCAAAGTTCTTCTTCAAAGAGACAGAAAGTCAATGTTGTGTAATGTCTGAGTTCCTGGTGACCTCCTCAGCAGTGAAATGGGAAGAAGGATGAGCTCGTGATTATGAGGCTAGTCTGGGGATCTGGTGACCTCGTTTGAGCCCCTTCTCTGCTTCACACTTCCTCTGTGAGTCTCAGCAAGTCCGTACAGCCTTTTGGATTTTTGGACTTCTATGCAGATGTGGGGCTTTTCACAAGTATATGATGAATTCAGGAAGTCTGACTAGGAATCATCTGCCTTCTTTAGCACCAAAATACTCTTCAACTGGTGGGTGTTTTCTTCTCCCAGTGCCTCCATTCGTGTCTGTGAAATAGTGATTTCTCACCTTGCAGATGAGACAAAAACAGTACTGGTGGTGGAGCTGTGCAGACAGTGCTGCACTATATGGGTGCCATAAAGAAAGAGAATGTTTGGCTATATTTGGCTCTAAGGCATGGAGACACTCATGCATAGCTTATTTTAAGGCCCAGTCTCCTGAAACCCCTCTGAAATGAATGAATGGCCCGTGTATGTGGAAATTAGCATTATGTATACTGACTGAAAATCAGTGGATTCTTTTTTGGTGATGAGAAAAGAGTATATATTAAACTGCCCAGGCACAAACACTTTTTAATATTTTTTTTGGCACTAGTGGGCTCTTTTTCAGTTGATTTTGTCAGCCACATTTCCTTTCTGAACAGAGGTTACATACAACAATTGGATGAACAATTGTAGAAAACTCTCAGGGGGGCACTCTTGAAGACAAGCCTGCATGAGATCATGTTATGAGTGTGGCTTGGCTGTGCTTTTATTCAGTAGGTGATCTCATTCATTTAAAGCTCTAATCATTTTAACAGGGAATAACTACGGCTATCCAAAAGTACAGCAAAAATGTGATCTTGCAAAATTTCCTGTGAGTTTTGCACAGAAATATCCATTTCTGTACTAGCTGATTGGACACAGACTGGCTACTGATGGATAGACAAATGAATAAAGTCAGTTTAATACAAGCAAATAAGATTATTCTTTACAGTGACATCTTTAGCAGGTCTATTGTTTTTCTCTAAATATGCATTTTATAGGCTGCTTTTAGATTGTTAGATTTTGGGACAGAGACCATGTAAACATCTGCATTTCTACAGTTTCTTGCTGGGGTCTCTGGATACTATCATGATATAAATATTAAATGCACTCTAACAGATTAAATATCCTGGGATAGGTTAGCCTATGATTACCCCTGAAATGCCTACAGAGCATTTCCTCTGGTGTTACTCAATAAGGAAGAAATCCCTGGCTGGATCAATTATTTGCAAGTTCAAGAGGTAGTACAGGCTCCTGGCTAGAAAACTTACTTGGGCATAATCAGCTGAAAACTTTGAACCATCTCTTAGAGCAAAAAATAAAAATGTTTACAGCCAGAAATAACAAGGCTGGGAAGTTAAATTAGAAGCAGGGACCAAGAAAGGCTTCGCCTAATTCTGGATTCAATCAGTGACTGCAGCAGGCGCTGCTGTGGGTTTGAGAATAATGACTTTATTTCAAGTAGACAGAAGTTGTTGGCTTGACCCAATTGCTGACAACCAGTCTCCCCTAAACACCCCACATGGGGCCAGATCCTGAAGTCCTCCTGTGGTTTTTATCCAAGCCCATTCTCACTGCAGTTAAAACTTGAGCAGACACAGCCTCAGCATTTGGCTTACACCTATTGCAGACTCTTTTGGTCTCTCAAAACCACTATAGAAAAATAAATCCCCAGTACCCAGGTTTCATTTTCAAGTCTCAAACTCTTCGGCACTCTTGGGCTGCTTTTCTTTTTTCTGCAGAGAGTTGAAAGTGGGATATAAATTACAAGTCTCTCCACTGTTAGCTTCTTGCATCCTTTGGGCTCAAGTTTCAACAAAATAATAGATTACCAGCCTTGACCTCGTGCAGCAGGGACAGCACATTGTGGATGAGCTTGGTCCTGCCAGGGGTGGAGCAGCTTGGGAATACACAAGGTCCCTGACACTGAAAGCAACATAACTAGATGTTAGTCAGCTTGGAAGAAGAGACCATGTTAGCTTCCCTTGGGCACTCTTCCCAGTCTGGTTTTCCCCAGTGCTCAGGACCTCCAGACAACTACCACAATGTAAATGTTTAAATACCTGATTTAAAACACCAACAGAAGATCTGAAAGGGGACACAGCCTCAGAGGAGAGGGCCTAACAAAGGGCACACAGCCATCAGAGAGAGTATAATGGGCAGGAAATCAACACAAGAAAAGTTGATATTGCTGCTTTCCATCAAGAGGAGAGACTGTACGACCAGTATGATTCAGCCTGAGGGCATAGCCATAGCATGGGGGAGAGCTGAGCTGGTGATTTGGGGCACTAGACTGGAATTTTGGAAGGTTTGGGTTGATCAGCTTTTGTTTCCCTGCTTTCTGTTGGTTGTGGGGTTTTTTTGTCCTGTTAGAGCAACTCATCTCAACATACTTCAAGTTCTCCTTTATTTAGGTGCATCCACTGGGAGGCAATTTCTTACTAGAGAGGCTGGCACTCCTCGGTGCTAGAGAAATGTGAATAATCTCTGTCGTGTGGTGCTTAATGTCTCCAAGTAACTCAGTGGAAATGATTGACTTTGTAAATTATTTTTTTTTCCTTAAATCATAAATTCTTAGCAAACACAGAATGAATTTGAATTTCCAATTCCCACCTGATTGCTCTGTATTATTTCAATAATTTGCATCTGAGCTTCATTAGGTATCACAGTGTGATATCTTTCCTGAATGGCAGTCAAGAAAATCTGAGCTTTGTATAGCAACTAGAAAAACTTTCCAACCAACTTTAATTTGAACCAATTTGTTTTCTCTTTCCACTGGATTTAATTAGTTGATTTAGAGAAAGAGGGTAATGTGTACAGGTTTACCCTAGTGAAACTTCCTTGCTGCTGTGAAAGTGACTTTCCACAATGATAATGTACCTGCCTGGATGCAAGGCAAACCTTTGTGCACTCTTAGAAACAAATCATGTTAAAGCTGCTTCTCCTGAGTCCCCCGCAGGTGATGTCTCCTGCATGTTGAGCTGTATGTCTCTGAAATGCTCCCCTGGATTTAGGAGCCTGAGTCTGAGGGTGCTGTATTGGGCTGTGGCTAAAGGAGTTGAATAGGAAAATAGACCGAGCTGTTGGAACAAGCATCAGGGGATCTTTTAAAGGCAGAGCTATTACAGGCATTATTCCAAATGATTCCAATGTGAGATCTTCCACGTGTGGCTTTTCAAAGGGCTAATAATTAAAAGTTCATTTTGTTGGTTGCTTTTTTTTTTTTTTCCCCTTCTCCCATCAGTTTCACATAGTAAATACAAATATAGCACGGCAAGTTTATTTGCTTGCCAGAACAGTAGCCAGAACAGCTTTTTTTTTCACTGCCACCCCTTTCTTTACACCCACCTAACCTACACCTAAGGCTTTGGTGGAAGTGGTTTGGCCCCATTCAGTGGAACTGGCTTTTAAGATCCCAGACAGCAGATGAATACATGCAGCCTCTGACCAGACACCCTCCTCCCACACCCCAGAACTGCTGGCAGCTTTGAGGCTCCATGGGTGGCACTGCCACCTCCTCCTTGGCTTGCTCAGTGCCAGACCAGATGTCCTCAGAAGGAAAAGCTGGCACGAGGTCTGGACTGTGCTTGCAGGCAGAAGGTTGGGTCAGAAGTGCCACTGTTCCAGCGCTGTGCAGTCATCACTGCAAGTGCTGGGTGCCTCCAAATAACGTCCCAAATAGGAGAGATCAAGAGAGAAGCTCTGCTAGGTTTAACTTTTGCTTTGGAAATGTGACCCTGCGTGATTTCTGTTGCTGCTTGCCTCAGAGGATAATGTGCAATCTTTGCACCCCTGTAGCACAAAATGAATTGCATCAGTTGAGTTTGGGAATTGCATCTAGAATAGGTTAATTGAGGGAAATGGACATATATAATGAAGGGATGCATGCTCTGGGTACTACATGGTGTGTTCGTGGAACTCCTCTGAATGTCTTCTAAAATATTAGCACCAAGGAAAGAAGAATAATTAAGTAAGCTATTAATAACTCGGGGACACTCCCTGTCTCAAATGTACTTTTATCTTATAAATGTTAAGGTCAACCTTAAGAGCAAAATGACATTAAAAATGAATGCTGCAGAGAACCCTTGTCCCTTGCCACTACTCCAGCTGTATTTGAAAGGCAGTACTTATTTTCTTTAATAACAGAGCTTAAAAAGGAACATAATTAAATAAAAAACTATGGAAATGCATAGAATATTGGTGTCTAACTTGCACAATTCCCATCACTTTCAGTGAGCTTTCCATCATGTCAAAGGTGACTCTTGTAAGTCAAATATTTGCATTATTTTAGAGAGAGGAAAATTCTGATTCCACTAGCAGTAGCTTTAATCATCTGATTCCACTAGCAGTAGCTTTAATCATCCAGCCAACATTAAAAAAAAAAAAAAAAATTAAAATATCTCAGTGTCCTTTTGAGGATGCCACACTAAGCAGGGAAGTAAGAAAACAAGGACAGATTTTCTCTGACTCCTATTTTAAATGTTTTATTTTGAAAGAATGTTGTCAATGATTTTTCTCCAACCTTTTACAGCATCACGTTATTTATTCCTCTCTGTAGCTTTGAACTGACCTTTAGAGTACAGAAAGCAAAACTGACTGTATTACTGATTTGTTTTACTTTTCATTCACAAGTCCCCTATTCATCTTCCTGCTTAAATAGAACTGGATTCAACTCCTCCAACTCCAGGCATATAATTAAGGTGCCTAAATTCAGATTACAGTTGGTCCACTTGCCTTCTACTGTCGAAGGACACAGATAGGCACTTGCTGAAGGTGATCTCAAGCCACTTAATACTTAAGTGCCCTCTGGAGATGTCCTGTCTCTCTGTCTTGACAACAAGGGGTACCTAGTGTGACATTGTGCCTGTGTATATGCGTGTCTCGTTTATGTACCTAAAATTACATAGTATTAATCTTGACCGAAGAGGCTTTATGGTTTAATTTCCTATTCCATAGTGTGTTGGTTGTTGGCAAGGCATTTTTTTATTATCTTTTTTTTTTTTTTAATGAAAGAGAGTGTATGAAATTTACATTTGTGCTTATATATATAAAATATAACTGAAGGAAATTTGTATGCATAAATAGAACTGAAAGGGCAGGTGTCCCCCTGAGCCTGCCTCAGCACAGCAGAATGACTAGAGGGTCTACTGAGATCCCCCTTGACAGGGTAGTCTACTTTCTTCTTCCTCCAATAACATCTTTTTGCCCTATAGCATCATCTCACCTTCAGTTACTTGTATTTTCTTTGCAAAGGATAAAGCACTTGCCAGCTACACAAACTAATAAAAAACATCTGTTCTCATTTTTCTTTCACTTCTCTAATACAAAAATGACCAAGAAGCTTGTGAAGACCCTAGACCAGAGAAACATTTTTTTTCTCATAGTGGCTCAAACTTCTGCAAGAGTTCATCTGCCATCCTTCACACTGTGGTCTTAATTCATTTACCCAGAAAAAGTCAATTTATTGACTAGTCCATGTTCATTTCCATGTAGAGAAAGTATGGATTAGCTAGTCAAGTCCATCTCTACACTCTTAGTGATATTGGCAGAGTTGCTGAAGAGTTGTTGCTATTAAGGCATTTCAGCCCTAGGTAGATCACAGCCCCTGTGGCCCTGGCTTCAGGAGAACATACTGGCTCTTGCCATGAGAAAGAGGAAGAAACGATGTCTCATTGTCTTTTACCTTTGAAGGAGAAGGCTTCATCTATACTGAGGCTAGTGTGCTGTGACTTCCTGGGGTCCTGCCCCTTGGATGTCCATACAGGGGATTGGGCTGGGGCAACACGTGCTCCCTGGGTTACCTTCTGCAGCACCCAGATCATGGGGTGCTGGTGCAAACCCCAGATGCACGGATAGCAGCACAGGCTATGATTGTGCCAAGCATCTAAACACAGGAATGGTTGTATCTGCTGGAGGTGATGAATGATGCTAGTGTCAGTTAGTTTGTTAGCCCTGGTCACTTAAACAGCAACAAGGATGTCCTTGTAAATTAAGCAGCCTATTTCTCCTGAAAGTTTCACAAAAGAAAAAAATGTAGTTATTTCTATATGGAAATGCTTAGAGAGCGGTTCAATACTTCAATGGCAAGAACTCTCCTAGCACCAGTATTATTGGTTTTGGACTTCTTATCTGTGAAGTGTACATCTTCTGTATAGCACATATAAACGTCTAGAAGTAGGTGTCCTTTTCATGGCTACTTTTTATGAACCCTTAAGAGTGGCCCCTCCAAAGGTCGAAAACTATTTGCCTATGTACATGGAAAAGTAAGTTCCTGTAAAGTTTACTTAGACCTTTCAATGTATTTTGATATATTGGGATGAGAACAGAAAGCTAGATAGATTACATTAGATAGCTAAGCACTTTAAAAAAATAATGATTTGCTTTATTTGGTAATGAACAGTTAATAATTACTTCATAACGAACATAGAATTTTCAAATGTGATTATATAGCCTAGAGTTAGAAATCCTAGACTTAGATTTATACGTGGCAATTAGGAGCCTAAATATAGTTTAAATATGATGGCATCTGTTTCCCTCATGTCTCTGTCACTGAATGCACTGTATATTACTCTGTTTTAACCATAGTGGGTCCAGTATTAGAATTTCAAATACCAAAGCTCTCAAGGGCCAGGAAATTTCATATTCTGAGATGAAATGAACTGTATAGCTCAGATTCCTTTCCAGCAGTGACATGGTTACCAGTGTGGGGTTTTTGTATACTCTCAGCACTGACCTTGCTCTGCTCCTGCTGGACTGTAATCCTAGAGAAGTTTTCAGGAATCCCACCCTCAGCTTATTTTATGGTGCATCTGACATACCAGGGAGGTCTTCTTTTGACACTATTTTTAATGTCATTCACATTCTGAAGGTATGGGTAGAAAAGTGTGGAATCATTCTCCAGAGCAATGTATTGAATGACTCTGCTACAGTCTGGTAGGGGAACCATGACATGATACGTATAAGGTATATGCACATCTAGACAATTTCTGCAGTGCTGCTTTGCTGTCATGGTCCCAAGGGCACCACCAGTGCTGACCATCCCTACCCAGCCCTGTGGGGGTCTCCCCACCCTGCCTATGGCCCTGGACCTCATTTCAGACCTCTGAGTCTATCCATCCCTGCTGCAGGACTGCTGCAGCAATGCTGGTCTTCAGCTCCCCACAGTCCTGCCCTATCCAGCCACAGATCCCATCAATCCAGGCCCATCCCAGGCTGACATCCCAGCCCATCTCCATCCCCAGGGAGGTGACTCATGATCTAAATTCTTGGCTGAACCTGGCTCTGGGTCTGCCCCACTCCCTCACTAGGGTACTGTAGGGCTTGGCCCTTGCAATCAGGTTGGGATGGCATCCAAATCAGCAACAAGCATTTGACTTTCTGCTCTGTATACAGGCTCAGCATCTGCATGCGATGCATCTTCTGGTGTTTGTCTTCTGTGCTTCTCATTTGTTTTTACCAAAATGCTCATTGACCCAGGAAGGCTTAACGTCTTTCATGATTCATCAGCTTGTTAAGGCTTAAGTTGTTTCGAGTAGGCTCTTTGCTGTTTATTATTCTCTTGAGATATTTAGTGCAACTCACAACACATTAGCCAATGGTTTTGGAAAAGTTAAACCACCAGCTAGACTAGAGTACCTCTGATGGACTGCATGAGTGGACTGAAAAAAACCCCTCTAGTGTATTTTTCTTACCTTCTTAGGAATAACATTAAAATGGAATTTGACCCTCAGAGACATTTCTCCTTGCATATGCAGTAGCAATATTATCCTTTTAGTGAATCAATAATGAAAATATATGCTACTCATGCATGAGTTACCTCCATGGAGGCACTTGCCACGTAAGTCTTTACATTAAGATGTCTTAGAAATGTAGTCTGTATCAATATTTTATCCTTCACCATATGAGCCACACCATCAGACTATTTTATTCCAACACACTATTGCATTATCAACAGACTCCGCAGCCGTTGTCCTTGTTGACAAGTGAGACTTTTCCCTGGCCTCCTTCTTGTATCACAGTTTATCATTGTAGCTTGCCAAGAAGTATAGTTTGATCCTAGTGCAAATCGGGCAGAGATACTCAGAAGAAATACTTGAAGTTCCTCTGTCAGACAAATGATGGAATGTAGGAGTTGGTATGGGATGAATAAAGGCCCATATTGAATTTTAGAAATTTAAGGAGATTCCCCAATTTGCTTGTTCAGACTAGTGGTTTATTCCACTGTTTATTACTGCAGAGAATTTTTCCTGTGTATTCCGAACACCAGCTAGTAAATTTTGCACAGATCTTTTGTGCCGTTATGTCTGAAGAGGAGATAATGATATAAATGACTTGTTTCCCATGTCATTTCAGTGTTCTTTATCTGAAGCAGTGAAGGGGTGTGAGGGTGGGGAGCATACAGCAGGCCATAGCCCTTGTGCTCTTAAATATTTTGGTAACCTTTAACATTGCAAAGCCCTCGTGGTTCAAATTAATGGCTCAAGATGGTCAGCAGAATAGAAATGTACTCATATTTTGCAACGCTACTAAGTCTGTTTTTCAGGGACCTCTTAATATGTTCTCACTTGATACGTTTCATGAGGTTTTTTGCATTTCAGGTAGCGGCATTTAAAAAAATGAGATACTGTCCAATCTCCAATTCTCTTTGAGGTCCCTAGATAGAAATCCTCCAGGTAATTCCTGAACATCATAGAATCATAGAACATCAGGACTTAGGTTCTCAGTAGTTTTCTGAAGAGTGGTGTTCCGCAACAAACATGGTGCCAACCATTAGGGTAAGCCCGAGGCCATGGAAACCACTGGCCTGCTTTAATTCTGCACTCAGAGTGCTTTCATAGTGCTATGAAGAGAACTGATGTTAGCAGCTATGTATGGTCTTTGTTATCAATAGGTATTAAAATCAATAGGCATCACTGTGGATAGGTACTGCTGCAGATAGATGCTGAAATCAGCATTGAAACTGGTATGTCTGCCTAACAAAGCCTATTGATACAGAGAGGTGCCATCTATCCATATCATTACCAGTTGATAGGTGTCAAATCTGATAGGTATTGGTTGTCAATGGCTATCTATAACAAAAGGTAAGAATATTGGTAGGCATTGATTCTTATTGCCATCAAAATCAAGACCAAAATTGACAAATATTACACACTTACTGATGCTTATCCATATAGGTAGGCATTGATGAAAATAGGTATCAATAATGCTAGGTTTAGATACCTATCAACAAGAACTGATATTGGTATGTACTGATAGGTATCCATACCTGCTGATATTGCTGTGTGTTGATATATACCAAGATAGATGGGTATTGATACCTATCTATAGTTTACAATATCAATAGATACAATACGCCTGCAGGTATTTCTATAGGTATTGAAGTTGGATATTCAAGAGGTCCTGAAATTGTTAGGTGAAGATACCTACCACTATTGATTGGTATCACAGATACTAAGATCAATATCTATCATTGATAGAGATTGATAAGCTTCCATAGCTCTCTGCTTTGAATCTTCTTGATGAATATTGATATCAAAAGATATTAATCTCAATAATTATTAATGCCTATCGAGACACAAATCACTATCTGAGACAATAGGCACAGATGCCTATCCATATGTATCAAAATTAATGGCTATAGCTATCTATCAGTGGGTGTGGATATTGAGAGGTATCAGTTCATATCAATATCTCTTGATATCAATATCAGTCTGATAAGTATTCAGGCCTATCAATGCATATTGTTATAAAAAGGTATCTATATTGGTAGTTAACAATGTCTATTGGCAGAAAAGGTACCGATGCTTAATGAGAGGTACCAATATTAATTATTATCAGTGACTAGTGATAGGTATTAATATCCATAGATATCAATATTGATAAGTATCAGTGCCTATTGCTATAGGTATTGATATGTACTGATGTCTATTAGTGTTGATAGTTTTTGATGCCTATCAGTACCGAAAGCTACAGACACTAATTAGGTATCAATTCCTCTTAATGACTATCGAAATTAAAAAGGTATTGTTACATAGAACTGCAACTTCCTATCATTATAGGAATACAGGATATATATGAATAGTTATCTTTGCTTAATGATAATAATAGCTTCATCATCAATAGGTATCAACATCAATAGCTGTCTTTATCGATATTGATAGATATTGATATCAAGAGACATCCATACATATTGACATTGATTGCTGTTGATAATGAAAGAATTTGATGTCTAAAATAGGTTTTGAAATAGATTTTATTAGGTGTAAGTGCCTAACAATTGAAGGGCATCAAGCCATAGAGATACCTATCAATAGTTCTATTAGGCCTATTTATGCTTATTATTATGAATAGGTATTGATGCAAACTCCTTTTAATAGGTACTGATACCCATCAATAGATATTCATATGCATAGGTAGTACTAGGTAACAAGTCAGTAGGTATTGATGCCTATCAACATGCAAATCAAAAAGGATCAATGCCTATCAATATCCACATTACCAACATCCATGGATACTGACTGATACTGTTACCTATTGTGAGCTATTGTATATATAGGTATAGATACTATATTTATATTGATACATACATACATCTTTACAATATCTACATACACCAATATCAATATTTATAAATATAGATCAATGTATATTTATATTGAAATAGAAAGAGAGAGAGAGAGAGAAGACAGAGCAGACAGCACTTCCTGTCAACTTATTTTAGCTATTGACACTGAGGGAAGGAGGAGTCGATTCTCCTTTGCAATAACCAACATATGAGTTGCATAAAGAAGCTGTGTGTGGCCTCAAAGCAAGTACAAAAGATATTACTTTGTATCAGCTTTTGTGGCATTAATTCCTGATGGTATATCTTGTCCTTCATGACTGTGGGAAAAATCAAAAAACATTTCTCATTCTGAGAGCCATCTTGGATTGGCTTTCCTTGGAAGGAAACACAAAATCAAGGACGAAAGACTGAATTTTCTTTTCTCCTTCCTTAAAAGTGCAACTCAAGCAGGGCTCCATTGTCAAGTGATAAACCACTGCACAGACATACATGAATTCAGTCAAGATCTCTCATGGTATCTAGGTTACAGAAAATATTTTATTCTTGTAGTTGCAGGACAGAACAAGCAATTTGGCCAAATATTCAAAACTGGGTGGTTTCTAATTTTACAAAAATTAATGTTTAAGGAGTCCAGAATGGCTTGTTTCGTGATACCTCGTGGAAATCAAACAGATCTGGGAGCACATGACACTCCCAAATATGAACTTAAAAATAGACCCGAGTGATTCGCTGTTTTGACCTGAGTCTGGGCGGTGGGGTGGGGGGGAAGAGATCTAGCTCATTGTGTACATATAAAAAGCCAAATCCTTAGGCCATAAACCAGGCACACACCCAATGATGTCAATGTGTTTGGCTTACAGGGGAAATAAAGCAACATTTTATTACATGCTAAGTGAGAATCTTTGCTTGCCCAGAATGAGGGAAAAGTGCAAACAGGTGCTGGCTCAGCAGGAATGGAAACTCAAGAATAACAGCAGCTTTTCCTTAGGCTCAAACGCATCCTAAAAGACTAAATTTCTGTCAGTACCTTAATAAAGAATTATCTACTCTCCAATCCACCGGTGTCTGGGTTTGAATCTATCCGTACAAGTTCTTGAGTGTGAGGTTGCTTAACATCATTTCTCCATCTCTGCTTCTCGCTTATGCACAAGCCGTTGGGAAAGCAGCCCCCACCCCAGTCAAGGAAGCTGGGGCCCCACTCTCCTCCGGCTCGCGGGGGAAGAAAGGAGTCATTATTGACACATGCAAGTGATTTGAGAAGAGACTGTCTACCCCCATAGAAAAAGACTTAGTTGTCTGGTGAATCAGGAAATGTCAGACTCTGAAAGGTTAATGGGAGGCTTTAGAAACACATTAAATCTAATCTTACAGCGTGAATGCTGATGATTTTATGTCAAGATCCTAGAAACAAGGGCAAGAAAGAATACTTTAGGTGCGAGTACGTTTTGACTGGGGAGTCAGGAGAGTGCTTTATTGCAACGTGTCGTTGAAATTCTCCTTCCATGTAGACCATTTGAACTGAACGTAATGCTCAGATTTTTTAATAGTTACTGAAGTTTAATTAAACAAATGACCCGGTCAACTCTGGAAGTGAATTTATTTCAGAGTTTTCTACTTTAAATGGGCTGCATAAAACTCTGGTCGCTGCAGGGACTGGCAGGGGATTGTATAATGCCAGTAACACAACCTTTCCACTTCAGTCAGCATCATCCATTCCTCTTCTGATTTAGCTGAAGAAACATTAAATATGGAATCTGTAAATAAACACACCTTTCACCTTGCCACGTTACAATCTTACAGGCATTAACAGGTGCAGAAGCATAGGAAATACGGGAACAAGCAATGGAAATTCAGTTATTCAGGTTTAGTTGCATCATTGACACCGTTTTGTGCCATTAGCTTTTAAAGCAATAGCTTCTGATGGATCTTCAGGGTTGAATTTTATTTTTAGATCATTAGATTTTTGTTTGTGACTTGCCTTGCCTTGCTGCTTTGGGGAGATTTGCCTTTGCTGGTCATTAAGCAGGTTTCTACAATGCGGGCACAATTGGTTCATCCTATAATAGAAACCTGCTGTGAGGAGAGTGTTATTGTTACCATACGTTCTGTATCTCATAGTACAAGGCAGTTTTAGAAGGGGATACAGCTGCCATTAAATCCATACATCTCAAGGAGGGCTGTGAATAGCTGCTCCCTGTGTCAGGACGTGTCCTGTGGTTCTATTATCCCGGCTCGGGCTCCGAGTAGTGCTGATCTTTAGCAAATCAATATCCTTACCTCTCCTTTTTTTGATGGGGTTATTTTTTTCCTCCCTCACTTGATTCCTTGTTCCTGGAAAGAAACAGACCCTGCGTCTCCGCTGACCTGTGTCTGTGGCTAATGGGGATGCTGGCAGGAGGGCAGCGGGGTTCCCACCTGGCCCACCAACCTCCACATAGAGTCATACAACCATAGAACAGTTCCGTCTGGAAGAGACCTTCAAGATCATCAGCCTTACTCCCAGCCCTATCAAAAACTACTAAACCATGTCCCTAAGCACAACATCCAACCGCCTCTTAAACACCTCCAGGGATGGTGAAAATCTTTCCAGGGAAGCCAAGGTGCCAAGGGGTGAGGTAAGGAGTGGGGCAACGGTGCTGCACTTGGGTCAAGCCCATGGCAAGCTAAAGACCTGGGGGTTTGTGGTTGGAAGGCTGCAAGCTGGGAAAGGACCTGGGGGTGTTGATCGATAGTTGACTAAATAAGAGCCAGTGGTGCAGGCACGTGGCCAAGAAGGACAATGGCATCCTGGCTTGTATTAGAAACACTGTGACCACAGGAATAGGGATTTGATCATCCCCATGTACTGGGCACTGGTGAGGCCACATCTTGAATATTGTGTTCAGTTCTGGGACCCTCACTATGAGAAGGACGTAGAAGTGCTGGAACATGTCCAGAAAAGGGCAATGAGGCTCCTGAAGGGTCTGGAGCATGAGTGCTGTGAGGAGTGGCTGAGGGACCTGGGGTTGTTTACTCTGGAGAAGAGGAGGCTGAGGGGAGACCTTATTGCTCTCTACAACTACCTGACAAGAGGTTGGAGTGAGGGGGGGGACAGCCTCTTCTCCCTTGTGACATGTGACAAGACCAGAGGGAATGGCTGCAAGCTGCACCAGGGGAGGTTCAGGATGGATATTAGGAAACATTTCTTCACTGAAAGGGTTATCAAATATTGGAATGGTCTGCCCAGAGCAGTGACAGAGTCACCATCCTTGGAGGCATTTAAATGGCTTGTGGACCTGGTGCTCTGCGACATGTTTTAGTGGTGAGCTTGTAGTGTTGGGTTGAAGGTTGAACTAAATGTTCTTGAAGGTCTCTTCCAACCGAAGACATTCTGTGATTCTGTGATCTTGCTGCAAAGATCGATCTGATGACCTTCATGTTACAATTAGGCATGGTGACTTTGGGGTTTTACTGTTGTCAGAGTCAGCATTCAGACACCCTGGAGGAGTCTGCTGACGTTAGCGCTGAGCCCCACGCTGCACAGCTTGCCCGGTGGGATGTCTGCACCTCAGCCTCCTTCTTCATAACCCATAGGATGTGTTCTGAGTCTCACTCATCCCTTTTCAGTAGCTCCCGATGTAAGGTATGTTGGAAACCTGTTGTGTGCATGACTGCCTGTGAAGTGGGAGGGGTTGGGTGGGTGGGAAGAAACATTTTCATCGGGTTGCTCATTTGGTGTCAATCCCATCCATATCGCTCTACCAAATGCAAGGGTTTCTACCCCACATTTTCAGAGCTACTCAGATCCTGGCCCCTGCCTAGGTGCTGGGGTATTGCTCCTACTGTTCTCCCACCACAACGTCATTGCCATTAGATTAAACTAAACATGAGAAAATGTGCTTGTAGACTAGACTTATAAATGTCTGGTCTGTTCCCAATACAGTTTGACTAACGCTAGGCTTTAGTTCCTGTGTTACTTTTAAGATTAAAGAGGCAAAAACATACAACAGTGGTCTTAAGCAAGAGCTACGTTTGTTAGTCTAGCCTGAAAAATGCACGTTTTTTACAGACTGGACATTTATATCAAAGTCTAATCTCTCAGCAGCAAACATTCAAGTATCATTCACCTAAAAAAAACCCCAAACTTGGCACATCTGTGCATTTATCAGGTCATAAAAAAAACAAAAATCCTTAAGGGGGCTGTCAGAGTTTCCATGAATCATCCAAACCTGCATGTACCTCAACCTGAACCTGCTGGGAAAAGGCAGGGGTGACTATTGCTGATTTATGGAGGCAGACAGCTTGGAGTCTCTGCCAGGGAGTAGGTGAATCGTGGTGGCTGTGCAGTAAAAGGGATAAAGCGCAGTCATTTTCAAATGCTTGTTCATGTACCTCTTCTAGGAGAGATCTGCAGAAAGTAAGGAGGAGGTTTTTATCCTACACTTCCATTGGAAAATGTTCCAATATTCCCAAGTATACAAAGACTGAAAACCCGTTCAATTCTGGCTGGTTTATGTGCCCAGATCTTTTCTGAGAGTCAGTGCCCCAAGGAAGACCAAAAAGCTCCAACATACACACACAGACACAGACACAGACATCACTTCATTGGGGTCAAAATCTAGAAAGTTGGGCAATGTGAATGAACCCAAAATGAGTGCCAAGGGCTGAAACTCGATCACTTCTTTGAAGACTTGTCCCCAGTGTTCTGCCTGGCTGCTGCATCCCTTGGTGGCGGGTTGCTGCTTCCAGGCTTGGTAAGGCAGCAGCCGTGCAAGCTGTAGCAAAAGCTGGCCAGACCCTCAAGGAGGGTCCTAAGCCCCCCAAGGCCTTACTGGTTCAGTTTGCTTGATGGTCTGGGACACGGTGGGGTGTCTCAGGTATTAGCAGAGGGCTGGCCGGCACAACACCGGAGCCTGCCTCTTGCAGAGGCTGATAGAGATGGACAAGTTGCTCTCAAGTGGACCTGCATAATGATACTTAGGCATCTGGGCTGACCCCCAGGTCAAAAGAGGTCTTGTCACCACTTGCCTCTCAGTTTGGCAGTGTCTGTAATAACACAACAGGTATGGGGAGAGCTGGAGCTTTAAAAGAGAAGCACAAGAGCTGTACTGAAAAATCAAAAAGCCCAGCCAAATGGTCTGTAAGAAAACTCATCACTGACACGTATCACCAATGTTAGAGCTGAGCTTTAGCTGTGAAATTCACATTCCCAACCTTCCTAAAACTCAGAAGCTGTTTGGGCTGATGTATTTCTCTTGATTTCAAGAAAAATGCACGTAACTATGCCTCACTGTTATGTATTTAATATAAAACTTAATAGATAATTAACCACCAATATAAAATTAATACAAGATCACCATTCAGCTGTAGCCCCTGGAGCATGTAGAAATTCTATGTTTCGTGTCTTACTGACTCAGTACCTTGTAGTTTTGTGGGAGAAATCAATATATTTTATACCACATTCTTCTGTATTAACTAAATTACTCCTTGTTTTGAGTCGGGGGTCATGGGATCATGTCCAAAACCTGTCTACAGAAAAGACTACAGTGTCATTGACTCCAGTGTGTTGTATGTCCACATACAACACGTATGTACGATGTGCGTGGCAATTGCTGTACATGTAGTAAACATTCTTTGGTATTTATAAGTCAGAGTAGTATATGACATCTATGATCTTAAAAGCTGGATTCAGTAGATGAAGTAATGAAAAATCTTATAATAATGACAGCTTTCCAAAGATACTGCAGATGTCTGAGACACTAGAAAAGTAGATGATCATGAACATTAAAATTCTCAGTTATACTGAGGACTCCCTATTCCTAATTTAAAACCTATTATTTTACCATAAAATCATATTTTTGGCAAGGAGTCTATTAAAATCTGATTCTTTAAAAACAATAATTATGCAATAAAAACTGAGGAGGTTTTCAACACTAAAATTATGTCTGTATTTTTTATATTGATGTGGGGGGGGGGTGTCCCAGAAAGAAATGTGTTTGCCAGCTGAGTTGTCTCAAATCTCTCCCTGTGCAATCTGTGGCTGTAGAACAGTTTTGCAAGCAGTTAGAGGATAAAAAATACAATAATTTAAAAAATATAAAAGAAGTCAGTTAGCAAGCAAACCTGGGTCTGTCCCTGTACTCTGAGCTAAGCCACTCTCACTGTGCTTTTTTTCTCCCTTCATCACATATCCTGCTTCTGAACTATCCCATCGTTTCGCCATCATTTACATGCTAAGGTCTGTTTAGACAGCATCCCTACTCAGAGAGTCATTAACTCTTGTAACGGAAAATGAAGTGGCAGTGTTTCACACTAGCTCAAGTTGGCTTTTTGATGTCATCGATGGATTTTGGTTTAGCCTCCCCTCACATTTCAACAAAGCTTTTTGTCTTTTGGATTTTTGAGGGGATGGGGAAATGCTAAGGGTGTCTGTGTGTGTGTGTGAGCACATTCTCCCTTTCTCCCTCCCCCTTTTTTTTCCCTGTTACTACTTTCCAGTATCTTCTGCCTGCACAATATTCCTTGAAAGCAAACACTTCATGCAAAGCAGCTGTCTAAGGAAGTTACTTTTACTTTTCATTGCAGGGTGGTCTAAAGAAAATTATTAACTCGACTGTGACGGAAAGAGAAAAATAATCTGGAAACATCTGGCAAATTGCAAAACAATGCCTAACATTTTCTGCCCTGTAGGATTTAGCTCAGAAACATTATACTTAATCGGTGCCCATTTATTTAAAGGTTTTGATGCAGGGGTCATTTGGTTTTGGGGTTTTTTTTCCCCCTGAGTTGTAACTCTGTGATATTTTATCTTATACTCCTGAATCCATAGGAAAAAAAATTGTGAGTAAAAGGTGGGCACAGTACTGTGTTGAAAAGGTGTTCACTGTCCCAGGATGGTTTGCTGTGTTTTGTATGCACATGTCTGAGGCTTGAAACATGTAGAAGTTCATTTCCTGTGTTCCACATGGTTAAAGGGACAGCTGAAAAGTAATTAAGGGAAATGAACAAATAGAAGTTGTCAAATGAACTTCAAGAAGTTAAAGGAACGTTAAGATAGTTTTTAGAGGATTTCATTCAGTTCATTGGCTAAGATATGAAGATATATTTGTGAAATTTTGTGTATAGCTCACATATGATTTTGATATATATCCAGCCATTTATAGGTTTATCTAGTGTAAGAAAACAGGGACTGCATCTAGCAGCCAGCAGTGGCCATTAGAATACAGATATGGTAAAAATCTGTATGAATGGTACTTCTGGCCTGGCTGGGTTTCATTCACCATGTAGGAAGAGGGCAAATTTAGTCCAATGCCTGTGTCATTATCATACTACGGGTAGAGATCATGTTGTGCAGAATCACTGTAACAGAATTACTCTAATTATAGTGGCATTTTCTATATTACCTAAAGGCATAACCCAACTCTAGGAGCAATCTTTTGCCTTCCTGCCCTTGGGATGTAACTACAGAGTTCAGCTTTTCTTGCATGAACTGGATACGTAGTGCTGGGCAGGCTCAGTTTTGCTCTAGAAATATATAAACCATCATAAAAGAAATTTTGTTTGGATGAATCACAGCAGTTTTAAGAATAAAATGAAATCTGCACAGCACTGATTTGATAGTCTGCTTATTTGTAATCTTTACTGGTGTGCAAAGGGTAAGCAACATTTCTCTCCCAATGTTTTCCATGTCTCAAATGGCACTGCAATTTGGACAATAACTTGCATAGAACATGATTAATGAAGCTGTGCTCTGAGGACAGGACATCTGTGGGATCACAAAGAACTGCTTTGTGTGCATGTTACTCCATGTTCAAGAAACTCCACAAATTGATAATTTGTTAAATTAATTGACTTCCTCTGTGTAATGTTAATGTAACCTTCAGTTTGAAAAGTGCACAGATTTCTAGCAAAGAAAAAAGGCAAATAGTCAGATCCCCAGAGGCTGAGTTATGTCTGCAGCTCATCACTTTGTCCTTTACTAAGGATATTCATATTACTCAGGAGTTCTTCAAGTGTAACTCATCTTTTAAAAAAAAAAAAAAAAAAAAGAAGTGTCCATTCAAATCTTTAGACCATTTACAACTGAATTTACAATACAGAAAAATGTGCCATCTAAGTGTCACAGCAATTATGATACCTGTTCTATAAGGAGATACAACTAAATTGGGAATGGTCCAGACAAGAATGTTTTCTCTAATCCAGCCCATTGAGAGGCATGGAAAAAAAAACCAAACAGGAAAACCCCAAACAGGATAAAGGCTGATTCAGTGATTCCTATAGAAAAGTCAAATCTGGACCTTTAACTTTGCTAATATCTGAGTATTGAACCAGGAATAGAAAAGTCACTATAGACTTAAGCACAACTGCCTGGATTTTGACCCTTAGCACTAACTGCAAAGGGAGTGGAGAACCTGTCCTAAAATAATGGCAAAGAACTTCTAACATACAAGATATGACAGATGAGGTAAGGCTGACAAGTTGTCCTGGATGCAGGGGTACTACCCTTTCCACACTGGAGGGAAGGGTATTGCTTTGCAGTCTGAGAAGTGAAAGAAAGAGATGGATCTCTCAAATGGAGAACAGGGAAACTATTCCAAAGCGAGCCAGAAGGGAACATACTGTAACCTGACTTAGTCCTCTCTTCCAAAAGCATCTAGGGTCAGAGGTCTCATCTTGTTGGCACAGCATCTAAATGGGAGCTTTAGGTTAGTGCACTGGCCTAAAGCCACAAAAAATAGGGAAATAGGTCCTTGGACTTTCATCAGGTGGTGAAATGAGGGCATTCAGCGGTTCTACTGACTGCTCATCTTTGATAACCAAGACTCCAGTGGCATGTATATCTACTTTAATTTGAACAGGAGTTCGAATTGGAAAGAAGAAAGCAGCAGAGTGGTGGTTTAATGTACACTGCACGAGCTTTCAGACTTTTCTTTGCTTGAGGCTTGTGGATGGAGTCAGAAATACAGCATTAGACTCAGAATCATTTGGCTCTAAGCACCTCAGAGCACTTCTGTTACTGCAGACTGACAACTCTCTTTTTTGCACATTTGGTCAGGGAGATGCATAACTGCACTTTAGTGTTTTAGTTACCATAGATAGTTAGTGTATCAGAATTTAGGAGAAGAGGGATTAGTGGCAGTTGCTTTTATAGGATGATGCATGCTAGTTAGTCACCGGGAAAAGAATCAACAAAACCCAATTTTCCTTGCAGGAGATGCGGTCCTCTTCTTGTGTGCACACAAAAATATGAGTAAATTTGGAAGATAAATATCCCAATGGTGAGCTGTAAATAGTCCAGAAATCAACCCCTGTTCCAATCCAGCACTGCCACAGGCACGTCTTTAGCTCTCTCTGTGATAACCATTTACTGCCTGTACAGGTGCAGTGGTACAGGGGTTATCCTGTTTAAAATGGCAAGCTGCAAACATGCTGCCTTGTTGGAGACCCTGTAAATAGCACATACAAATAGATAAAGAATGAGCCTGAAAATTGCCAATGAGCAGAATCTTTTAATTGTGTATTGGCCTATTAAAAAATAGGAAGTGCAGCAGCTTCATTTTAACAGCTTTAGATGGGATGAGTTTTAATGGATGTCCTCAACACACTTGATCTTTTCAAAGGATGGTATATGCATGAAAATACTAGCAGTCTTGGGAAATTGATAAATGCATTCAGCTTATCAAGGCTCACTCCATTTCAGCAAGGTATAAATTCAGGGCATGTAATTAGTATCATGCCTGACCTTGACATTTCGTCTCAGCAACTATTGCAGGCTCACAGAGCAAGAACCTGTACACAGATATACAAAGCCATCAGAAAATACATCCGGTTTCCATAAGTATCTGAGTATTTAGTAAGTGTGTGCTGAAACATACGTATCTCAGAATGGTAGGGGTTGGAAGGGACCTTGAAAGATCATCAAGTCCAACCCCCCTGCCAGAGCAGGATCACCTAGAGCAGGTCACACAGGAACAGATCCAGGTGGGTTTGGAATGTCTCCAGAGAAGGAGACTCCACAACCCCCCTGGGCAGCCTGTTTCACTTCTGTCACCCTCACCGTGAAAAAGTTTCTCCTTATGTTTCCATGGAACCTCCTGTGTTCCAGCTTGCACCACTAGCCCCTTGTCTTGTCATTGGACATCACGGAGCAGAGCCTGGCTCCATCCTCCTGACACTCACCCTTTAGATATTTATAACCATGACTGAGGTCACCCCTCAGCCTCCTCTTCTCCAAGCTAAAGAGCCCCAGCTCCCTCAGCCTTTCCTCAGCAGGAGGATGTTCCACTCCCTTATGTATGACATAATCAAATCTGGAATCTGCTACAGTGGAAGAATCATGAGGCAAATCTGATCCACTGTACATTGGGGGGAAAAGGAAAAAAAAAGTATGTTACCTAATGAAAATGTGCACTTTGCATAAAAAGCAGTGGAACATACTGAAATATTTATATGGCTGGTATATTGTATTCTGCAAGCCACTGTATACATAGATGTGAAATGCCTTTGTCAAAATAGTTCAATATATAAGTAATACAATGTGATATTTGCTGGCTTCCTTTACTGTATAATGAAGCTTGTACATGGCAGAGTGGTAACACTTAGTGGTCAATTGTCTTTCCAGATCTGTCTTCCTCTTTGCCTCTTGTGTAGAAACACTTGACAACTTTTCAGACTGTTTCTGGTTTTCGTCTCAGTCTGTTGGTAATCCTTCAAGAATTAAAAATTATGCTAAATAAGAACAAGTTGCAGGTAATTACTCCTTACTGTTGCACAAACAGCTTACCAAGACATTTCCTTCATCTCTGAAAGAGTTTCATAGATTTTTAAGATGCCCAAGATAAAGAAGAGGCTTTTTGCTTCACTCTATAAACAGAACCAAACAGATGAAACTAAAGAAATAATAACACCAGAAGGTCAGCAGTTTTAAAAATAACTGGGGTAATTAGACAACTAAAACTAAGTTACCAAGAGGACTGGTGGTTAGACTGTGTCCAAATTAGGTCCTACTAAATTGCCTCACGATGAGTAGCTAGGGTCAGTAACCACTTCTGAACATCTTGGTCAAACATCTTGTGGGCAAATCAGAAAACACCAGGACAAAACTGTAATTGTCCATGACTCAACTAATGTAATGAGAATCGACTGAAGTGAGTACATTTTACTGATGTTGAAACAATGTCCCAAATTGTTTTGGAAAGAAAGTAAACCCATTTTTCAAAGTGATTTAATAACAGCTTTTGCATTATCAATGTAATGACAGCAATTGCAAGTAATAAAAAAAATAAAATAATTTGCCTGAAAAATAAACACTCATTGGAAATCTATCATGACATCAACTCATGGAGACCACTGCCAAAGAAACAATTCAAATGGAATGTATATATTCTGATAACATACAATAGAATTCTAGGGTTCCTGCATACATTTTCAAATCTTTCTCCCATAAAGATGACTTAATTTTATAATGATTTTTAGAACACACTCTTTTCTCACTTAAACAAGGACTTCACGTTACGGTGTTTTTACATACAAAAGGCCCACTTCACTTTTCATTCAGTGAGATAACTAAGCGCTTTTTGCATAAATTAGAAAGAGGATTATTGTCATTTAGCCATAATGTGGTGGCTGAGAGCTATTTAAACATTTTATCTTGGTTTGATATGCTTTCATTGTTAACTAATACAATGGGATTTTTTAGTGAACTGAACGGAAGAGAAAAGAAAAATCTTCGTTGCTTGTCAGGGAGCTCAAAGAGCAAGAATTATTGTCAGGAGAAAAAAAAAGCACTTTTGGCAAGACTTGTTCATGTACAGTGGGGAAAAATAGCTTTCAGAGGGAGAGGCACAGGACAAACCTTGTTTCTCAGAGCTCTTTCTTGGAGATCAGCACTTGTGTTTGGGCAGCTGAGGAAGGTGCAGAATACATGGGATGGACTGAGACAAGGCTGGATGGTGTGAGTAAGCTGAGTGACACAGCACGTTTTGGTGGAAGCTGGTAAAGCTCACGATGTAATGAGTGCATTTAAATATGGTCCTGTTCTGCGGAATACAATGTAGAGAGTTCGGGGAAATGTTGTTAATATTTCAGTGGGCATCTCTTTATATGAAATATACATCTTGTGTATGCAAAGTACATTTTCAGGAGCTCGCTGAATTCTGAGGCTAAGACACAAGTGTCTCAGCATTAAGCCTGAATATTTCATTACATCATAAATATCCTATGCTTCAGTATATAATGGAAGACAGATAACTAAATATTTGATTTTATGCCAGCCATAACGACCCCTCATTTGAAGAACTGTTTTTATCATCATGACCCAATTAGAAGTGCAGTGAAAAATTTGACTGTAGGTTTGGGATCCACTAAATAATGGCTACATTGGAGCTGGATGTTGTAGCAAAGTAGCAGTCTATGTTGCAGTCTATGTCCAGCCTTTATTGCCATCAAAAATCATGGCTACTACCGAAGTAAAAGACAGTGATTCTCTGAAAGCTTTACTTTGTATACATAGGTCCCCTTTCCACCTCAGATTATTGAACTGTGCACTACTCGCTCTCCACTTCATCCATTCCCTCTCTTTAAATGGAAAATACCCTGTCTACCCCTAGCAATCAGCCACATAAGTTACTAATTATCTTAAGACCACTTGGTATTTATAGGCTAGTGCTCATTCCTGCTCAAAACACAGCTAGCTTTGTATTTATGGCACTTCAGCAAATTCAGCCTCTATAATAAGAAGTAGCTTCAGACTGCAAAGTTCATATGGCCACTCATATTTTGTTCATGTGTAGAGCTATTAATGCCCAGGGCATTAGTACAGCTACACTAGAAATCAAGACAATGGTTTGGTTTATTTATCCTGTCTGTCCACATTAATTTCATCAGTGCTGTATTATCTGATTCTATCCCTTCTTCATTCTTGGATCACAGGGTGAAGTTAGACTGGTGAAACTATGTCACACATTTTACCTGTGGGACAGTTGATTTGGCATCTGCTGCAAGTCTCCGAAGAATGCTGCTGCAGGAGAAGTGAGACACAAAAGTTTCTACCTAAATCTCTGGGAAACAGCTAATGATGCTCTGATTCCTGTTCTCTGTAATATCTTTACCAGTGATCTGGACGAGGGGATCCAAGGCACCCTCAGTAAATTGGCAGATGACACCAAGTTAGGTGGGTGTGTTGATCTGCTTGAGGGTTATAAAGGTTCTACAGAGGGATCTGGACAGGCTGGATCAATGGGACAAGGCCAGTGGGATGAGGTTCAACACGGCCAACTGCCAGGTCCTGCTCTTGGGTCACAACTCCCTCCAAACATTGGGGAAGTTGTAGATTGGAAAAAATTCTTCACTGAAGCAGTTATTAAGCCCTGGAACAGGCTGCTCAGAGAAGTGGTTGAGTCACCATCCCTGGAGGTATTTAAAAGACTTGTAGATGTGGCACTAAGAGACATGGGTTAGTGGCCAAGCAATGTTGGGTTAATGGTTGGGTTCAATGTTCTTAAACGTCCTTTCCAACCTAATGATTCTAAAAATGATGCAAAAACTTAAAGCCATAACTATTTTGTGACATACCTTTAGAGATTGTAATGCAGAGAAAAACCAGAGCAAAAGCAATGCAAATTGTATTAAGATTGAACTAGAAGGATATCAGACACAATCAATGGGGTAAAATAACAGCTTGCCTGCTGTCAGGTGCTCAGCATTGAATACAGTTTTTAGGGAGGACAGACAGAGAACAATCTTTCTTCAGGAACTTGTGAGGGGACACTGTTCCACCTAATGTCCTTACTACAGGCTGTTCCAAACAGCAATCTACTGAGCTTCAGTATTTGGAGTATCACTGCTTGTCACTCTGATTCTTTTTCTCCTTTTTTCCTCCTTTTCTTTTCCTTCATCTCTTCTTCCTTTCTCCTTGATAACACACGTCCTCCACTGATTGCCATGTGCATTTGTGACCACTGTCTTGTACAATCCATTTCTTTTCCATCCCCTTACAGCTCCAAAGTGAGGAAGAACATTTTAAGCCATACCAGCCTGGATTGGCAAGGCACTGTAGCAGCCCTAACCCTTGAGAGAAGGAACTTATTGGAGTACATTGTGCAAACCAACACATGCTTCAGCCTAGGCCTTGCTGAAGCAGGTCCCATGGGAAAGTCCTGTCCTGCAGTGGGAAACTGCAGTTTCAGGTCTCAGCTGGAAGCACTTCCAAGTTCTTTGTGTAATCTGGTGTTTGGAGGAAAAGTTGAACTATTAGATCATGCCAAATGGGTACAGCTAAAAGCAAACAGCAGCAAAACCACCAAATTGCAGAATGTGTGCTTCATGCAAGTCCAGAGGATGCCTGGATAGGACTAAGTCTCTTGGCTCGACAGCACAAGGGCACTACAAACCCAGGCTGATAAATTAGTCTGTATCAATTTTCATTCAAGTAGAAGCAGTGTGTGAGAAGAACGTCTGTGGGTCAGGATTTCCTCTTGTGTTTTAGTTTCCACATCTGTGCAGGCCAGAGATGAGAAAGTGTGTTTAAATTTGAGAGGAGTTTTAAGCATCCTTCCTGCCTGAGAGCTTTCCTGGATCAGCATAGGCAGGGACATTGACATCCGTGAGTCTGTACCTACGTGTTGTGAGGGATCTGGTGAGTGTTCCCAGAGTGCCCTCCTGCTTTCTCTACATCAGTGCAAAGCTGAATTCTTTGCAGTGTGTTTTAGAGGCATTCAGTTCAATCCTCCCTCGGGAAAGCTCATTTAGTGGAAGTTTTGCTGGAGACGTGAGTGAGTCCAGCTCCTCAACAGTTACAGCCCAGGTGGTATCACGCTCTGTGCACGTTTCAGTGAGAGCACATCTCATCCGTGCTGCCCTGCTGTCCTCCATGAAGGTATTTATCTGGGCAGAATTAGAGGTGGGCTTAGACAGATGCAGGTAGTTTTGTCTAGTGGTACTTCACAACCAAAAAGCATGAGCCAGTAGGTGCAATATGACATAAACCACAGGAAAACAATAGCAAAAGAAACTGTGCAAAGCATGATTAAACCTTGGTCTGGAAAGGAAAGATTCCACAGCAAATGCAAGCCTGCCTTAAAGGGATAAAAAAAAATATTTCAAGGAGGTGCAAGCACTTGTCTCATCTGCCACAGTGCTTGGGGACGAAAGCAAGGCAAGAGTGTTCACATCAGCCCCCAGAATTTCCATATATAAAGGGAGCAAATACTCAGCATTGACCTCGTGCTTTTCTTAGACAAGAAACAAAGAAATGAGGGGAAGCTGCAGCCAAATAACTTCTTAAAATAAATTGTGCTCTGTTCACAAGGGTTTGAAAGCACAGCCATGTCCCTTGACATTTTGGACGTGGTTGTTGCAGGAGGATTAGCAGAACGTAATTTTGTGCTAAGTGGTCCTGCTTGAATTGGACTTGCTGTTACTCTGGTTTTTCAGCACCAGCTACATACACCGATCACAAAAGTCACTGTGGCTCCCAGCAGTGTTCTGCAGACAATTAAAACACTTAAGCAGAAATTTGTGGGTTGGTAATTTTCCTGTGAAAACGGCTGGTAAAGAAAATGTAGCCAGACCAAAGTGCAACATCGTGGCAGGCTGGAGTATTTAACCTTTAACCAGGGACAGATCCAGAGGCTCTAGCCTGGACTGGCACTTCACTCCTCTGCAGGAAGAGAGAAACACTGACCCTGCTCCCTGGGACACGGGTCAATGCCGGCACAAAGAAGGATGAGCACGAGCTTCTCTCTCTCATCCACATTTGGGCAGCAGACTATGGCCTGAAATGATGAGGTCAGCTTAAAAAAAAAACCCAACGAGACAGAGCTAGCAGAGGGTTAGCACAATTTCCCGAAGCACTATATATTTATTTGTGTCTGAGAATGAATACACGAGGCCACTTTAGTTCCTGTTTTGCAAAATGTTGGCCCTAATCTACACAGACCATCATTTATTCCCTGCCCTGCCCCCCCTCCCATTTTTTAACAGATGGAAAGATCATTTTCCAGAGCTAGTTTTTTCCAGGTGGAATGCCTCCAAACTATAAAAGTGAATTTCTCACAATCATCTGCGGACAGAATTAAAACCAGAAATTTAAATTAATTGGAATTTACTGACAGAAAAATCCAGTGAGCTGAGTAGCAGGCAGTAGCAAGTCTGCAAAAGAGTGGCTTTGGCTTTGTAGTTTCCATTTTTTCTTTTATTATTCAGAAAGCTCAGCAAAAAAAAAAAAAGTGAAGAAATGATGGCCCTGATCCAGCTTTGCCCCTTTTGCGTCTGAAGTTAGGCCATAATTATAGCACAGGTCAGAGGCTACACCTCCAAAAGTTCAGCCACCCATTTTAATTATTTTCAAGCTGAAATCAGGTTCAGAAGCAAAGTTGCTTAAGTGCAGCACTCCAGTTCATTCTGCCAGCCACAGACACCTGCAGAGTCACCAGAAGATTACTCCTAATGCAAATAATCCATCCCGTGGCATGGAGTACATCACAGAGATTTAGTTACCACCATCGATGGGGAAACCAGAGATCTGCGGCCAGAAATATCACACAGATGGGCCTGTTTGAAAATCCGCTGCATCCTGGGCTTTCAAACCTTAAAAAACAGATGAAGTGATTCTAGCGTGACCCCTGCTGTGATATAATGGATCCTGTCTGTGCGTGCCGCGTTTGGCGTGATTTACCTCTTGCAATTCCTGGCTGGGGTAACGGGTGGCAATTCTGAAAATGAATTACTATTGATTAGACATCCTGAGCTATTGAGTTCCAGGCAACGTTATGAATTTATTTATTTGAATAAAAGCTTTTAATGACCCCGCTAATTTCAAATGGCTCTAGTGAAACAGCAATTCTTCTTTCCTGTTTTTCCTCTTTGTGAGCAGCAGATACATACTTCTAGCCCTTGTTTGTGGCAGCTATGACTTGTTGTCACCCTAAAATGGACAGAACTACCTGATTAAAATTGCAGCATGGAGTTCAGCAGGAGTCCCTGGGACACTTAAAGGTGAAAGCATGTAGTTATGTATTTGTATGCTTGAGTTTTGAGAGCAACAATCCATTATATTTTAATCCTACCTAAACTGAGAGCAGAAAAGACTCCAAACAGCATGGCTACCCAAGCTCCTACTTGTACTACTCGTGCTTCAGTGAGTGCGGATGTACTCAGATCTCCTTCTGTAGTGTTTGCAATTGGTATACAAAATTTTGACTAAGGTAGAAATATGTATCATAACTGGGACTTCCTGGGTAGGAGGCATAATATTTAAATAGGTTCAAGAGGAATTTTCACAAGTGACAGTAAATAATAACCCTGCTGTGCTATTATCCTGCCTGTCTCCAGGGGACATGGTCTGCACTCAGAGTGCTTGAGGAGCTTCTGGTTTTCTGCAGCAGGTGGAAAGGGTTGAGCCCCAGTCCCAGAGCATCTCTGGGGCAGAGCATCCCTCCTTCCACTGAGCAAAGCAGCAGCAGGCTGCAAGTAAGGGACTGCCACCAATACACTGGAGCACTGGGCCCCTTAGTTACCCCTCATGCCCTCCTGCCAAAAAGAATATTCTGCTGCTCAAGTAAAGATGGGATTGTACGGAAATGAGTCAAGGTCCTAAACAGGCAGCCCAGGGTTTGGAACAGGCTGTGTTTTTAAAGTCGAAATCTTGCCAATGTCTTATTAGGCATATCTACTTACTATAGAAATAAACACTGAGGTAAGATGTAATCTGGCACTGGAATGAGAAACTGCTCCTTGGAGCCAGGCTCTCCATACTCTCTCCTACTCTGCTCTGGTGAGGCTGCATCTGGAATATTGTCTCCGGTTCTGGGCTTCCCAGTTCAAGAAGGACAGGGAACTGCTCTAAAGAGTCCAGTGCAGAGCCACAAAGATGATCAAGGGAGTCGAATGTCTTCCTTCTGAGGAAAGGCTGAGGGAGCTGGGGCTCTTCAGCTTGGAGAAGAGGAGGCTGAGGGGTGACCTCATTCATGGTTATAAATGTGTAAAGGGTGAGTGTCAGGAGGATGGAGCCAGGCTCTGCTCAGTAATGTCCAATGACAGGACAAGGGACAATGGGTGAAAGCTGGAGCATAGGAGGTTCCATGGAAACATAAGGAGAAACTTTTTCAAGGTGAGGGTGACAGAATTGGAACAGGCTGCCCAGGGAGGTTCCAAACCCACCTGGGCACGTTCCTGTGTGACCTGCTCTAGGTGATCCTGCTCTGGCAGGGGGGTTGGACTCGATGATCTTTCAAGGACCCTTCCAACCCCAAACATTCTGTGATTCCGTGAAAAGCTGAGGAGACTTTTGCAAAGGTGTTCTCAGTGTATGCATATTAATGATCTTCTAATTGGCATTGTTACTGAATAACCTGATGCCGTGAGAAGTGTGCACACATTTCAAAAACCAACAGCACGCTTTGCCCCATCAGAGGAAGTGCATTAAGCAGTGTTTGCAGTAGTACAATGGACTTGAACAAATGAATAACATGGCTTTTGATATATGATGGTTTCAGGAGACTGACACAAAAATAGGCTGAGGGAAGTCCTCAAAGGCACCTCTACAGAACGTTTTCAAGGTTTGGAAACAGCTTGTATATAGAACATCCTCCCTTCATTTGGACAAAAAAATAAAAAATAAAAAAAATGTGCTTACATGGGAGAAAGGAGAAGGGGTGGGAGGGACGCATGGCTTCCTGAGATTATTTCCAACCAGAATCGATGTGGTACTAATGCACCAAGGTATCAGTTCTGTAAACAGCCTTGAGTATGCTGGCTCTGGAAAAATAAAACTTAAAAAAAAAAAGAGGTGGAAAGAATGAGAGGCGGAGAAAGAGGAAGAGAAGGAGCTCAGGAGAGGCTGCAGGAAAAGAGGTTCCTGAAAGATGGATCTGAGATCAGGCAGGCACTAAAAGACATTAAACAATCTCTGCAGGAAATTAAATTCTCTACCTTACTGTAAAAACATGTAGTGATAAAACGTGCTGCTTATGACACAGACTATCTATGATTTTAATTTGAATTTGTCAGAAGCATGTGCCCCCGTGAACGGATGCTGAATTCAAGTGAAAAAAAGAAAGCAAAAGGGCACAACGCAGCCAGTCTGCCAGAAGACTATGAAAATCCAGGCTTTTTCATCTACTCATTAGGTGAGTATTTCATACCCTAAAAGCAGATAATTTTCACAAGCATTAGGGAAAGTTTTGACTGTAAGGATGGATTTGAGTGTGGGCTGCTACAGTGGCTCCCTTAATCCCTGAATAAGCATAAACAAGGCAAGTGAGAAACCAGTGGCTGTTCTGGTACCTAAACAAGCTGTTTTTCTCTCTGGGATGGTTGGTGCTGTCACCACCACAAGGTGATGGTCCAGTCCCTCCTACTTCCTTCCCGCCTCTCCCAGCCTCCCATTCCCCCTCTCTGCCCCAGCATTCAGAGTCTGGCATTCAAACCAAAGGTTTGCTTTGAAGTTATAACCTAAAATGGGAAGTTGATAACTATTTTCCTCCCAGTGCTTTAGTGATGATGAATTGTTGATCACGAAAAGGAAATGACTATTTTTTTTTTCCCTTTTTTTTTTTATTTTTTTTCTTTTTCATTTACATGCAAGCAGTAAAAGTCAGGGCTCCACACTGCAAATATGTGCAAATTCATCCACGGGCTGTGTGTGCTACAGCAAATCCTAGGGAGATAAGGAGCTAAAGCAGCAGGGGTGCTGCAACATAAGCTCCAAAGCTAGACATGCAATTTAATAGTCAACAAACTTAACAAAGGGCAAAGGGATATTTAACAGGGAGGTGAAATATTCCAACCATTAAAACCAGCAAATTTGCTGTGATGGCCAGTGGTTTAGTGCTGCATCTCTATATAAAATGTATATGTGGCAAGAAATGTAGAGGTTTGCTAGGAATTAGTTTAGCTATTACCTTTTTTTTTTTTTTTTTTTCCCCAAGCAAAGGGATGTTCCAAGTTATGGAGATGCTGTTGTTATGAATGGAATTAAGTAAAATAATACTGGGGGGGGATGGGGACAGGGAATGCTTAGTAATTGGTGCTGAATGCTCAAGGTAATCATCCCGTTCATCATAAATGATGGTGTTTAACCGTAAGCAAATTAGACCATGTCAATCTTTTAGGAGGCAATTAGAGCAATAGACTTTCTGTGTCCTTTTTTTCATATGCATGGATCCTGCTTCAACTCCCACCTAACTCTCTTGGGCACAAGCATACCTTTTGTCTTCAGCACAGCTACCACTGACTTTTATCACTGTCAGTAGTAACTGGGTCAAGCCCATAACATAGGGCAAAAATGTTCTTCAAAAGGAAAAAAAAAAGTAAATTCTTTTCTAAACAGATAATAGTCCTTAATAAAGCAATAGCTCCAGTAAAGAACTGATTCTGATCCAGATTCCTAACACTTAATGATGGAGAGACTGGATGGTATTTAGGTTTGCTGAGCACTTACAGTAATTACAGCCGATTGGCCTTTTTTCCCCAGCCACCTGGATCTTCAGTTAGATATCTTAAAAGCCTTCACCTAAGCTGCAAACTGGCCTTTTTCTTTCATTTTCTGCAGTGCATTTGTATCCAATCAGGTTGCATCAGGATTCATTGCGTTTAATGGGAAATGCACTCTTCTGGATCAGATACCTGTTTTCAATTTGGAGAGTATCTGATTCCGATGGCAGAGGTGACAGGAATAAAGAGGAAAGGAGAAGCAAGTGCCTATAGTATAGATTTCTGCCACACTAAGAGAGCTGCCAGTTTCTGAATCACTGGGGCTTGAGAGTTTACTTACATGTTCCAAATTGTAATGGTGAAAGAAAAAGTGAAAAATTAAATATGTCTTTAATTGAGCTTATTTGAAAATTAACTGTCTTTTGGGGTTTTTTTTCTAAGAATAATAACTGGGTTTTGACATAAAAGTGCCCTTACCACAGTGTCTCCCCCGAGTCACAGCCCTCTGAGGAACTTGCTACTCTGCAATGATGGTCTGCAGAAGTATTCCTGATGTACAGCCCAAGTTGGCATCAGGACCACTACTGGTCAGAGTGGGATGAAGTTCAGGCTCATAGACTGGAGAGCTGGGCAAAGGCAAATCTAATGAAGTTCAGCAAGGATAAGTGTAGAGTCCTACACCTGGGGTGGAACACCGCCATGGACTGGTACAGGTACATAGACTTGCTGGAAGGCAGCTCCATGGAGAAGGACTGTGGAGTCCTGGTGGACAGTAAGTTACCCATGGGACAACAATGGACCCTGGTGGCCAGGAAGGTCAATGGTCTCCTGGGGTGCATTAAGAAGAGTCTGACCAGTAGTTCAAGGGAGGTTCTCCTCCCCATCTACTCTGCACTAGTGAGACCACATCTGGAGTGTTGTGTCCAGTTCTGGCCCCCCCAGTTCAAGAGGGACAGGGAAATACTGGAGAGAGTCCAACAGAGGCTACAAAGATGCTGAAGGGACTGGAACATCTCTGATGAGGAAAAACTGAGGGACCTGGGGCTATTTAAACAGGAGAAGAGAAGCCTGAGAGGGGATCTGATCAACATTTACAAATATCTGCAAGGTGGGGGTCAGTAGAAGGGGCCAGGCTCTTTTCAGTGGTGCCCTGTGGTTGGAGAAGAGGTAATGGTAACAAGGTGAAACACAGGAAGTTCCACCTCAACATGAGGAAAATCTTCACTGTGAGAGTGACAGAGCCTGGATCAGGCTGCCCAGAGAGGCTGTGGAGTCTCCTTCTCTGGAGACTTTCAAACCCCCCTGGATCTGTTCCTGTGTGGGCTGCTCTGGGTGTTCCTGCTCTGGCAGGGGGGTTGGACTCGATGATCATCTTTCGAGATCCCTTCCAACTCCTACATTCTATGACTCACCTGCTGTATCTTTCAAGTGTCAGCTTGAGGGTTCTACAGGCAGAGCAACAATGGACAAAATTGCTGTGCAGACTTTTTAATTTAAAAATTTCTGCCTCCAAAACCATGGGGGTTTTGTTTGTTTGTTTGTTTGTTTGTTTGTTTTCAAAATCATGTCATGGAGACAGTGTATTTTCTGTACCAAGCTTTGATACACAGAAATGTCAATATACCATTTTCCTAACAAGCAGAAAGAAAAGCTGTGTTGTATCACAGCATTAATACTATAGCTCTCTGCTTCAGTTTGGAAACAGTCTGCTCAGATTTTTTTCAATCCATTTCAATTATGAAGAAGTCAGGCCTGTGTACATCACTGTTTTCAGCTTGCTTGCAGCCTTTTGAAGGCATCAGTTTCTATAGAGAAGTAAAACGATAAGGAAAATCTGGGATCAGCTTTGCCTCCCTTGTATCTCATCTTTGCAGGCATTCGACATGCTCACCTTCAAGGTCTCACAGAAGTCACATTTGGAGAAGAGAACCAGGAGAGCAGGAAGGAAACTATTAATATGAATGTGAAAGGGTATGCCCAGAGAGGCTCCTTGTTAACCTCTAAAGAAGCTACGGAATCCTGCCCCAGATTGCTTTACAACCTGATGAAAATACCTCATCAGGCTTGGATGGCTGTGGCATGTAACCCAACTGAACGCCACTTTGACAACAAGATCAGAGAGCTTTCCAAGTGGCACAGACCTCTTCCTTCCCACTAACCAACAAACAGCCCACCTGTATTCCCTGGATTCAGTACTTTTCTTTCATCTCATCGGGAAGTAGCAGACACGCTCTGGGAGTGGCAACCTGAGCCCTGAGAAGTGGCCTATGCCCCTCTTCAGCCTGGGAAAGAAAATGTTCAACAGCTGGTACCACTCCTGAGGGCAACTGCCAGAGCAACAGTCAAACAGGGCCCTCTTCTCTCTGACCATCTGTTAGTCCAGCGCTGAGGAAATCAACATTTAAGACTTCATTTCTGGCCAGCTGGCTCCCAGTCTTATAGCAAAAGCCAGCTTTGGGGCATCATAGAAGTGGTCAAGCCAAGGCAGAGATCAATTGATGTTTTAAAAATAAAGCTATATTTCATTAGAAAGTACCTCATAGCTAAATCTGGGATGTTCTATGAAAACATGAAGTTTGGACAAACTTTGAACAGTCAGTGGGCTTGCAAGGAACTACATTTGGTGGGCTGCCTTGTGTACATATCCAACCCTACCTGAATCTGCCAGTTAAAAGCAAAAAGATCCCAATGTCTCCAGGTCTGGCTCCCCCAGTTTCCATGAGCGAGCCTGTAAGCCCTAAAAGGCTGTGGCTGCTGCTGAGGTTCATGGCCCTGCAGCCCTGGGGAGGTGGCAGTGCCACCACTCTTGATGTGCTGGAAGTGGGTGGCCTCAGTTTGCTTGGAGGCCAGGCAAAGGCTGGAGCCAGAGTGGTTGGGAGAAAGGCAAACCCAACCACTGCCCAGGACGGCAGGTTTATACTGGCACCAAAGTGACCACAGCCACACTGCCAGCTCTGCCCCTGCCAAACCCATGGGAAGCCAAAGCTGCTGCTTTGGTGAGGTCCAAAACCAGCAGCAGTTGCTCCCTGCCTGCCTGGCAGTGGCAGGAGAAGACACGCCAACCCTCTTTCACCTTCACTTGCCTCCTCGAACACAAATACCTGGCAGCACACATGTTCACAGCTATCGTACCAAACCAGCACTCCCTCCCTGGGGAGATGATGGAGATACAAACAGCCCGTGACAGATGTTAGTTATATTGCTGAAGGCTTTACTTCATGGCACTTGCAAACCACCGGGGGGGGGGGGGGAATTGTCATGGTGCAAAATCCTATGTAAAGGAGAAAAATTCATCGTTTCATCAGAAAATGCACAACACCCCCCCCCCCACCCGAGTTAGGATCTCAACATGTCCAGTTCAGCAGCATTTGTGAGCTGACATAGCTGAGAGAAGTGAGGAAGAAAGGCCTTTTTGTTAAGGCACTGGAATCAGACACTAAGGAGAACTAGATCTGAAGCACAGCTTAAGTGGACCTTCCTGACTCTGCCTCAAATTTCTTACATTTCCTTAGACAAAGCATTTAATCTCTCTACTGGATTCCTCATTTGTAAAATAAGGGCAATACTTCCTTCCTCTGTCCTCTCTAATTAGTCAACCAGGGCCAAAGCCATGAAAGACCTTAGCTACCTAAAGTGAAATTTAAGTGGCTGGATTAAAATATAGGTCCTCAGCATTTTCTCCCAGCTGCTGCCTAGAGCTGGTGACAGCTGAAAACCATGTAAATATACATTAAGAAATGGCATGTATCTCTGTGTTCTCACCTAGGCACTAGAATATTGAACCTTTGGGGCATGTGAATTCCCTTGCAGATTTAGCTTTCCTCTCTTTGAGGTTATCATTTGGGGATTTTTTTGTAGTGACCATCATAGCAATTATTGTTTAAGGAATAGAAATAGCCACCTTCCAAGAAACAAACAGTAGAGAGGGAGGCTTTTGGGTTTTTTGAGGCGCAGGAAGTTCATCTGACAAGAAGAGATGTCTAAGTGAGAGGGTTTAGTGTAATTTAGTGTTGAATGAAAGATGCTTTATAACAAGGACTGTGTGATCATAGAGGTTTTCAAAGAGTAGGAGCTTGCTTATCCTGTTTGACAGCATCACCCACAATGTGTCATTATAGATATTGATGATTATATAGCCATAATTAAAGTGTTGTGCTTAAATCACTGAATAGAGAGAGAAGTGTCAGATCATTAACACAACTTTAAGTTAAATCATCTACTTTATGTCTGGTTATGCAACCTGCACACAAGAGCCGAGGCAAATATTTGAGGTTCCTTGCTAAAAAGAAGAGTTGCTCTGTCTCATCATCAAAGCAGAGCTGCTTGCCAAGAGCATAAAAAAACTAATGGGTTTTGCAAGAAAATGATGTCACCTTCAAATCAATGTTGATAATACAGGTGGCATTTGTGAAAAGTCAAGTCATTCATGTTAACACAATCTATCCCCAGTGACTGTCAAAAGAGATTACGAACCCACTGTCCAGAAAGACACTTTGACAAAGCAGCATTTTGTTAGAATAAGACAGGCTGACAAATCAGTGACTTTATTTTTTTCCTGACATATTCTTCATTTGGACTTAGTGACATATGGATGCCTTGTTTTGTGCAAATAATCACTATCATTCAGGCATCTCCTGGTGTTACTCACATGCGTTTTCTTGTGATGCTCACAGGATCAGCACTGACTCTGTACATGAATGTAGGAATGGACTTCATAAAACTACTCTTGAAAAAAACAAGGGATGGGAGAAGGTGTAAAAATCTTGAGCAGAAAGGTACATATGACACGTATTTAAAAATAAAATACCATGAGGGGTCTTTGTAAATGCTTCATACTTGGTGGGGTGGGGGGAAGGAAAATCAGTTTAACTATAGAAGTTTCATTGCTTTCTTTGAATTGACTTTTTTTTTTTTTTTTGAATGCTCCATAATGCATTTCCTGAAATCTTTTCCTAAACCGTAATTGAGATATTCTTAGACAGAAAAGTGTAATGACTATTAGTAAAAGACACTAGGTGAAGAACAGGATGAGTAATAAAGCAGTGAATTATTAACATCCTGCATTACACCACTGGACATAGTAAAAAAATGGATGTGGTGCTATTGTAATTGGCAAATACAAATGATTTAATCCTGAAGAATTAAATGCAAGGAAAAAAAAATGGCATAAATCATGATTTTTAAGAAACATAATAAAATGAGACAGGATTATGAAATGTATGATCACTCGGAACTACAATTCCAAACACAGAAGAAAAAGGACTGAGAACTGGTGCAAATGATGGAGTCAATGGTGAGCATGGACAGTGAAATTAGGCGTGCACTTCAAGTACGAGCTGACATGAGAGAAATAAAAACACCCTCCACAGTCAATAAGTTGCTGAGGCAGGGGAAATATTTTATTCATCAAGGTTGTTTGAGAATCAGCATCTGGACTATTGCATCACTATGGCAGATACGCTGTGTATGGGAAAGGTGCCTAGAGGAGATCAACATAATTCAGGAAGGGCCTGAAAGAAATAAATTTTTAAAAAATCACAATAAAATTAATTCTGGTTAAACAATGTCAGAGACAGGATATTGTGACATTCTACCAACATTTGGGAAACAGAGAAGAATTTTTTTAGTATGGCTAATAGCCGACATTTAGCATAGCATAATACATATAACTCTGAGTAAATGGAAGGAAATTAGGAGTGAAATTTTCAGAGGAATTCCAAGAAAAACTTCTTGACAGTGAAATATATTAGATTGTGCAGTAGTCTCCCCAGGGAAATAATGAAAGCACTGTCACTTGGGACTTTTAAAATGACACTGAAAAAAAAAAATAAAACAAACCCACAATAGAGTATCTAGTGGAGAGAACAGTCTTTGAATTGGCCTCGGGGAGTCGAATTGAATGACTTAATTGGTCTTCTCAGTCTCTAATTTCTGCAGGACAGACCATGCCCTGTGTGCTTTCCACACAAGGGAAAAACAAGCTCAGGCAGCCCCCAGTTGGGGTATTGAGTTTCCCATTGCCTGTGCTGAGGTACGAAGAGGGCTGAGCTCCCCTGGCTGCTCCATCCTCTCACTAACCCCCCTTGCCCCCCTGCCACATCCCGATAGCTCAGAGAGGAGCAGCAGTGGGGCACAAATTAATTTATTTGTGTGTTGTAGCCTCTCATCTGGGATGACTGGCTGCAGGAAGTACTTTATTTTTCCAAGAGATACTTCTGCTCCACAGACTTAAATTTTGAGGATTCTTCTGTATCCGGACATTTGCTATGCAGGAGTAATAAACAAAAGTGTCTGTGACTCTTGGGCCTTACCTTTCTAATTGATTAGAAGATCATTCTCTTTGCCTGAGCCCAGAATCTGATTTTCTTGAAGCTATCTCTTGGAGTGACTTCTCTCATCATTTGATCATCTAGAGAAAGGTTCAGCTCATGTTTCAAGTTTCTGTGTCCTCTTTTGTTTCTCAACAGAAAACAAAAGAAAAAAAGGAAATAAGAAAAACCACTGTTACTTAGACCAATAAAGCTATAGCCATGAGAAATAAAAATATAATAGTAGTGCACTATTGCACTACTGGTAACCTCAATTATCTGGTACAGCAGGACTGTTTTCTATCATGATAAGGAAGGCTCTGTGTGTTTTTTGGGATTTGATGAAGGAGAAGAGGAAGGGTGACTGAAGCACAAGATACTCTTGATACTATATGTATATATAATGCTCTGTTAAATTCAATCATTCTTAAGTTCATAGGTGTAAATTCAAGCAGTCTGAAGTTGCACTGGATGTGCACTAAGGCCACAGACGGGGCAGTGGGATGACAGCCAGATGCATCTTCTGTCTCAGTGCATTTTATATGCAATGGCAATTCAGCGAGCTAGTAATGGAGGGCAAATTTTAAGCATGTGAGCATCCCTATCAAAACTATTCTGCCTCAGCAAGTGCTTAATTAGTCTTCATTTACAGACTGGAGACCAGCAGATCAACATAATCTGGCCATTATGAAAAGTATTAGCAGTTCTTGTAAATTAGAAAGGCTGTCTGCTACTCAGAGGAATTTGTTGGGTTTTTTCCTAACCGAGGGTCATCAGATGAAACCATCTGATGCACCTCAGCCATACTGTCCACCTGAGCTCCCCCCCCTTTTACCCAACAGGAGCTGGCTTCTCTGATGAGGTTCAGCATATTTATATATCTATTTATAAATATATCTCCAAGACTCGAGAATTCCCATCTGGAAGCCAGGCTCTTGGCATGCTTGGTGTTTCATGGCTTTTTTTTTGATGGTTCTTTTAGGTTTCTTTCTGCTCACCTGTAACAGGTCTTGTTCATCCCACTTTCTCCTTTTACTAATATAATGCTGAAGAGCTTGGTCCCTTTGTCTGGATCTCACAGGAAGAACAAGGTGTTGAGTTGCTGCAGGGTTAACCATGAATCTCTCAAGTCTGAAGATTTTTTTTGGAACTATTCTTCAATTAACAGTAAGGGCAAGGGCCTCTTTGGCTCAGATTGCCCCTGAGTTGGAAATGGCCTCTGACTTGTAGGAGGTATTTGTCTACTACGTATGAACATTTGTTTATCTTGGTGGAACAACCTCTCTGGTTTGCAACCAATGGGAGTCTTTTCCTCAGTTTCAGTGGTCTCCTGATGAAGTCCTATGTTAAAAAATATGCTAAATATGCTAAAAATCATAGCAACAAAGTACTGCTTGCAGGCAATTCACCTGGTTCAATTATTTTTATTCATTTTTTTTAACCTCAAATACGTTTTAAATGGTTCAATTATACTGTTTACTTTTTTCCCTTTCCTACCCGTCTCTCATGCTGTTGATGCAGCAAATTGTTTGAACTTACTGCTGAGTTTAAGGACATGGACAGTAATGTTACCTGTTCTTCTGGGCTTTTATTTTAGGTGCATTACACTGTCCTGTTTTACAGGTGGGGAATGGTGGTGCTTGCACTGTGGAATGACTGAGCTGGGAAGAGAACCAAGGCCCCCAGCAGGTATATTGCCTTTCCAGTGATTTCAGTGAGCGTATTTGTGTGCTTATAGTTAAGCCAAAGCTTTACCGCATCCCCTGATCTGAAGCAATCTCCCTTCCTCCTTCCCTCCCTCCTAAAGCCCAAAGCTGAAACCCTCCCCCTCGATCGTTTGCCGAAACTAGACTGAAAAGAAAAAAAAAACAAACCAAAACCTAAAAAAAAAAGGCAAGAATGAGCATGTGGAAGATGCTGTGGAGTATTAGCAAAGCCTGTCTTTGTGGGGCTGAAAAGCTCATGATAATGAGCTCCTCCATCGGGGGTGGAGAGAGGCACACATGCAAAGGAGGGTCTTGGGCTTCACGTTTCATTAAAGAAAGGTTTCAGCCTTTTTCCTTGGAGAGAAAAGAAAAAAAGAAAAAAAAAGAAAAAAAAAAAAAAAAAATAAAAACCAACAAAAACCAACCAGCTTTGAAAATGGAAAGCAACACAAACTGATCATTATGGTTGAAAGCGCCATCATTAAAAAAATCTCTCGCCATTCACAGGCTCCTGACAGCTGGGTGCTGGGGCCTGAACAAACAGCCAGCAGTGCCTGGACTTGGTGAAGATGCCTCATGTCTGGGGGGGGGGGGAACTGTGCCTTTGGAGCCACCTTGGGCCCCCCAGGCTACCTTCCAGCTGGCCACCTCCGAGGGAAGCAGCCCCTGACCCCCTCTGCCAGCAGGACCCCCGGGTGGGGACAATGCCCTATTGAGGGGTTTAGGATGCTGTGAATACCCACCGGGCTGCTTTGTCCCTCTCCCCTTCTCCGCCTCCTTCTCCCCTCGCTGCCCTCTCCCAACCTCTCCCTTTTCTCCGACAGAACATTTCCCAGTCTAAAAGCCTTTTGCCGCAGTTGGTCCTCTTGTCCTGCCATCACGCCTGGCTGAGCCCACTGTCCCAGCAGCAGCCTCACCCCATGGAGACCAAGGGGAGATGCTGAGCTTTATTCAGCATGGCACAAAATCAGCCCAGCAGCTTCCCGGTCACACAGGCAATAGCAGCACCCAAACTCTTAACAGGCTCCTAAAACCAGTATGGTCTCTCGTGATCCACCTTCTTCTGGGGTGGGTTTCTAGGCTGGAACACCTACACTTCCTTTCTTTGTGTCACTGGCTCATCTCCAAACCGATTTTACCTCTCCCATCAGCTGCACAGCCCTATCTATTCCATACGTGTCACTATTATTCCAAGGCGTCTGCAGACGCTTAAATTGCCAAAAGAGTCAACATTGCAAATGCTTCGCAGAGAGAAAGGGGAAGGGATGGAGGAAGAGGAGAGGAGAGCGAGTGAAAATGGAATGGAAATCAGCACTGAGCTGATTTTCCTTGCAGAGGGGCTGGATGTCAGGAAGGGGAGGGAGAGATGGGGGGAAACAGGGAAAATGAGGGGGGGAGGAAGCCAGTCCTACAGGCAACACTGAATAGAGCCCATAAACAAACATCTGCTTTGAGATGTGTAAGGAGAGAGGCAGGCTTTGTGCAGTTTGGAAAGAAAAGAGGCTGTCTGATATGTATTTAATGTTTTAGGTGCGCTGGGTCTGAGAAATTTACTGAGCCTGTACTGCTTTGTGGAAACAGCTACAGACAGATGCTGAGCTTTTGCATCCTTTAAAAAAACCCCCAAAATGCAACAAACACACAAAAATATTCCAAAGGCTTTGTTTATTATTTAAATTGTTGTGTTGTGGGGTCTTTTTTTTTCCAGATAACTGTATGGAATCACTCAGGACAAAATGCATCCTTCCCAGTGTGCAAAATTTTTTTTTTTTTTTTTTCTGGAACTTTCTATAAGGCCGGAGTCACTATCCAGTGGGTTTGCTGCTACTGTGAAACAACTGTCAAGATGACATATCAGTGACATTAATGTGACACCGTCAGCATGCAGAATAGAAACACAAGGTTACAACAACTGCTACCTCCCATTAGAAGGCACTATGTATTATTGCAGGTTTGAAAGGAGGGAAACCGAGGCTGGGTGCTGGGCACAGGCTGCTTCAGAAATTCTGTTCTCATGCTGCTTTCATGCTTTGTAAAATTAAAATCTCTCTTAAATGGTTCCTCTTTTCTTTGTCTTCTTCTTCCTTAATAATTGTATAGAGGTTGGTGATTTAGAGTTGTTCTGGTTAATATTAATATTACAAAATTAAATCAGACTTCCTCTCAGCACATTCTTCATTTTAAAAGTTCCTTCCCATTTAGACTATTTCTTTTTATCTAAGAGAGACGAACTGTGATTAAAATGAAATATTTCATTATTTATTTAGCATTTTATAATGGCAGGAGCATGATCTCTCTTCCTGGTGTCACCCTGAGTTTCTTTCACGGTATCAGGCTCTGAGCAAAGGCTCAGTGCTTTGCAATCTCTGTCACGGGGAGAAGGATGGAAGAAAGGAGATGGAAGCCAAAAGAGGTGGAGGAATGTGCAGAGGATGGGTTGTAGGTGGCCAGCCGTGCTGAGATGAGAATCTGGAGGTGAGATCTTGGAGTGCTAAAATAGAAGTTTTGCTGATGATGTCAGTGAAAATTATTTGGGAACACTGCCTCCCACACCCAAATCAGGTAATATCTGATCCATGCAAGTGCACTCTTCAGACTGGGACGTTTCTCAGGAGCATCTCTCCACAATGGGAGAGAAGTTGCCATTTATTTTGGACGTTAAAATACATCAACTTATTTTTGAATATTTACACTTGCTTGCTTATTATTGTATTTAAAAATAAATGCACCCCTTTCTTGGAATAACGAACCCCAGAGAAATACTTCGCTTGCTCTTAGATTCTGCATAAACTTGTCTTCTAAAAATTCAATTTGCAGGCTAAGTCTGACTCAACAGGAACCATTTACAATAGTGTACAACTCAATCTGCAAAAAGCATGCCAGAATTAAATTTAAACAATCAGTTCTAAAAATGTTGGCCAATGGATCAAGTTTGTTACTAAATTTATTCATGCCAGTTCTGCACGGCAGGTTCAGGGATCACCTCAGTGATTTACAGTATGGAGAGGAAGAAGCACTTGTGATAATGTTAAGTTGTATTTTCCTACAAGCTCAGGGTTTTTTTTTTTAACCTCTCAGGACTTGCTCACGCTGCAGCTTCATGTAAGTGACTGTAACTGGTGGCACTATAGAACCATCATGTACCTTGTAATATATATACACAGCCAAAGCAAGTCCTCCCATTCTACCCAGAAGCAATGTGGGCAGAGCAGGATAACACCCAGCAGAGGAAAAAATGCTCAGCACCTGCAAAATGAAGACCATATGTTACAATCTGAAAAACAACAAACAACCCAAACCCACACCAGTTTTGCAGTCTCCCAGCCAACCTCAGACACATTTTGCTTTCTAGTAGCAGATCAGAATTTTGGGGCCACGGGATCAGTATCTGCTGATACAGTAAAATGTGTAGCCCTAAAAAGTGATGTCAGAAAAGTCTATAACTAAGGAAGCACCAGAGGCACCTGACAGGGTGAGATTTCTAGCTACTGGTAAATCACCATGTCTGCTCTTAACATGATGACATCAGTGTATCCCCTGTGAAAATACTTCCACATTTTACTTCAGTAGTAGCTGATGTATAACCAACTACAACCAGTTCTCCAGTTACTCTGCCATAAGTGCTCTATGACTACTTCATCTTGTCCCTGTTCACTTGCCCATGGCTAATAATAAATAAATATAAATAATAATAAATAAAAAATAAACAAAGTTTTTCTCTCTTTTCTCAGGAGTTTCCCGATTACTGTGGAAATCACGGAGGAACTCAAGCTCCTTCCTGAGTCAGTGTCATCGCTCAGTTTTCTTACTGGTACTAATAAACAAGCAAGCAATGCTACAGGTTTAGGAGGGCCTGCTGAAGCCAATTACAGACTACTGATGGAGGTGACAACATTCTGGGTAAAACCTGGGCTTTTCTTCCCCCATGGCAAAGCATCCCCTGAGAATGCAGACTTTTTGATTGGTACATGTTTTTTACAGCCTCAAATGGAAAGATGGTGCAGGAGTAAGATCTGCTGTTGATGTCACCCCAACAGCCTGAATAACACAGGCACGGCCACTACTGACTGTTTCTCCAGCATCACTTGGGTGAAGTGCTGCAGCTTTTCCCCAGCTTCACATTGCTCGTGCCCGTCCCACTGCCACATGGTGAGGCCACATGCTGTGGGTGCCATGGCTCATCAGCTTTCCCGAGCCAAGTTCCTCTTCATGTTGGCTTTCACCCTGGGTGCAGCACGTGTCACACATCCAGCTGAAAAAAAAAAATGTGCGTGGTGTCTGCCGCTCAAGCAGAAAGAGGAAAGGGAAATTAAAACTTCTTGTGATCTGCCGACTCCTGTGGGCTGCTCCGTTACTGGCTGCCAGGAGAAGCCCTGAGATCAGAGACTTGGAGTTGCGTGGGGGGGGGGGGGGGGGGGGGG
>JANVCC010000270.1:6334875-6353553 GCA_025345505.1 Todiramphus chloris collaris
GGGGGGGGGGGGGGGGGGGGGGGGGGGATGCTTGGCAGGACCCCATGGCACAGCTCTCCCAGCTGCCAGACATTCCAGAAGAGCAGAATTGTTTCTCAAAGACCATTCCTGCTTGATGACCTCTGATAAAACACTTGCAGCCTGGCAAGAATATCATATCAAAGCGTTACTACTGGAGGCTTTCTGCATGGGACAGTTGATCTCTCGAGCCAATGTGCAGAAGTTTGATGGTGCCACCATCTTGGTTGAGCTTTGCTCACACCGAGTTCAGCTGCTCCGACCTGCACTGTTCAGTGCTCAAGAGGAATGTGTTCTGAGGCACAGTGTTCACCGAGAGAAGACATGAGCTTCCCAAGATGTAAAAATAAAGCAGAGTTCCTAGATGCCTGGGAATTCTGTTCTCAGAAAAAAAAAAAAAAAACCAAAAAAACCCCTGTTATACTTTCAGCTGGGCCTCAGGGAAAAAAAACAAATAATTCAAAAAACAAACAAGCAAATGAGCATAAACCCCAACAACAAGGAGAAAAGGCAAAAATAGATGCCTGAGTGGCAAACAGCCAATTTGGGACTACAAGCAAAGCTGTTAAATCTGGACGCAGTGTCCTTTGTGGCTGTTGTAAAACAATTCCTCCTGCAGGTCCGGGTCTGGGGCTTGCCCTGGCTCACACTACATCTGTGTTTAATTAAACCTAAGGTGGAGACTTGGGTTAATTTAGTAGACACAAAGTCATTTTTTGTTTCAGCCCTGCAAGGCCTGTGAGAACACGTGTGAGCGTGATTGATGGCTAAGTGGGAGTGCACACGTGTCTGAAGACGGGGCTTTGGGAGTCAGTCCTTTCTGCCAGGGTTCCTGTCCTTCCCGGTTCTGGGATGGCCACGTGCAAGCTCTGCAGCTGGTAACGTGGCAGAATTGCTGCCTGCTGAGCCTTGGAGCATCTGCCAGCCAGCCAAATGGGAGGGAGAGCAGGGGGTGCCTGGACACCCTGATGAGGCATCTAAACCCTCATGGGACAGCACACTGAAGGCAGGGTGGTAAAAATGCCAGTCAGTGACCACCAGTGTCCAGCCAGCACCAAGTCACCTCTTCTTTCTGCCAAGAGTGAAGCTGAATTGCTGAGTTTCAGCTTCTGCGCTTGTAAGAAGGAGGTGGTATGAGAAGCACCATGAAGCTCAGTGAATGTTTATAAAGCACTTCAGAACGCAGAGAAAAATCCTCCTCTCTGAAACTCACTTGTCAAATGTCAGGCTGTCATTGTCAGTCAAGCGTGTGCCACCTTTCTTCTGCTACTCAACCCCACTACAGCCTCCTGTGCATTAGCTGACAGTGACATGACAGTTCTGTGACTTCAGGTACAGGCTGATGCATGGGCAGTAGGGGAAGAAGCAGCCCTGATGTTGGATGGCATATGGCAGATGTAAACTGGCTCACCTCAGGGTGCATCCTTCATGGAACCCCCCGTGTTTACCCCAAAATAAATCAGTCACTTGCCATACAGAGTGCTGGACTTCCCCATTACATCTGCTGGAACATTCAAGTTAAGTGAGGTTGCTGATCACCAACACAACAACAACCTTGCTGTTCAGCTAGGAGGCACAGAAGAGCTTAAAATCCTTTACTCACAGTAAATGGAGGCAACTCCAGGGGGGAGTCTTCTGCTCCATCACTGTCTCTTACTGAAACAGTGGAGAAGCTATTCAGTGGGATGTCTGTGAAAGTAGTCCCAGAAACAGCTTGGAAGTGCCAGTTGCAGGTACCAGAGGTGGAGGCACCATTGCCTTGCCCCTAGGACAATCATAGAATCATAGCATTGTAGGGGTCTGGAGATCCTCGAGTCTAAGCCCCTGCCAGAGCAGGGTCACCCAGGGCAGGCCACCCAGGAACAGATCCAGGGAGGGTTTGAAAGTCTCCGGAGAAGGAGACTCCACAGCTTCTCTGAGCAGCCTGTCCCAGGCTCTGTCACTCTCACAGCAAAGAAGATTTTCCTCATGTTGAGGTGGAACTTCTTGTGTTTCACATTGCTACCATTACCTCTCGTTCTGTCACATGGATGGAGCAGTCACCTGTCACATACATCTTCTATGCAGGTGACGTTCTCAACAGAAATAATTTGGATAGGGGCTGTGGCTGACCAGGACTGCATTAGTATTACTTACCAGAGAATTTTGTAGCATCCTAGGCCCTCTAGTACATTGCTGCCCTAAGGAAGGATTGATGGGATCTGTTTTAATTCTTGATCAATATTTGTCTAATGTGTGCTCAAAACTCTCCAAGGCTGGCAGCCTTCTGAGGGCAATCGAGTCCAGTGGCACCCTGTCCCTACAGCTAGAAAATATTTTTTAAGCTCTTTGCTGATTTTTTTGCTGCCATCATTTAGGACTCTGATTTATTGTTCTCTCTTTCCTATCCTATCCCTCTTGGCTGCAGCCTTTCACCTGTCTGGAGGTCATGCTGTTCCTCCAATTTTCTCTTAAGGCTGAATAACTCCAACTTGCTCAGTTTTTATTCATGTTTTCTAGACTACTGAATAATTTGGGCTCTGTTCAACTGACCCACATCTTCCTTGAAGGAGCAGAGATCTCAGCTGAGACTGTAGGAATGCTAAGCAGCCTAAGAAGGATTGCTTCATGTTTTCTACAGCCAAGGCTTCACTACTTGCCTTATCATGACTTTTTCCTTTGTCACAACAACATCTCAGCACAATCTGGTTAGAGACATGACAACTCCAGATGCCTTCTGCAGAACAGCTACTCAGCCAGCTGCTCCTCACCCAGCACTTGTGTAGTGGGCTATTCCTGTCTGAGGGTGGGATCCTCGACGCAGGAAATCATGGCCCAGGACACTTGCCAAAGCAGAGCTGGATGCACGCTATACTCATTTGTATATCATTATCTAGAATGGGTTGTTTCACAGACATATTTACCTCTGAGCTCTGGGAATGATCCAAAAGCTTGGCTGGCTTTGGCTGGTGTGTCAAAGTGATCTTTTTCATCTGTGTTGTAGCAGGAACTACCTTGAATGGTGCTTTTGAGAGGGCTGCTTCTCCATAAAGCACTGTTGAAAGTTATGCACTTCTTTTGTACTTGGGTCTGTTAATGAGACTGCACAGATTTTACTGGTGGGATCAAAGAAAACAAAATAAGCTGAAGATTCTGTCAAGAAGAAATAGTCAACTAGAAAGTCATCATTTTCTTGTGGTAAAATAAAGAAAATAAAATACCAGCTTCCTGAAACCTCTGGCACTAAGCTTTCCTTATTCAAAAGAAACCTGCTGTGGGTTTGGGTATGCTAAATGGCAGATTCCTGTTCCTCTGAGCAGGCACAGGAACATGCACAAGATCCCTTTCCATAGTATCCTCCAGTTGTTAATATTTCTGGGCTTGGTGATCAAAGGGAGACCAAGAGATGATTTGCAATGGCTTTACTCACCGCTTGTATCTTCTGTTTTTCATAAGAAAATTGATTGTCTCAGAAGAATAGAAATGTTGCTGGTATAAAGGTTACTACAGCAGAAAAAAAGAAGAAGATAAAAGAATGAGATGGATCTACTCTTGGTTGGGTTTGGGGTTTTTTTTCCCTCTTTTTATTGTCTGGAGCTGCTTTATTCTATGAGTAGAGGGACAAACAAAAGTATCAGTAGCTTTTCTTTCAAGTATTTTCTTACCATGACTTTGATAATACTGGAACAGGGTAATTGGAAACTCTGACCTTTGACTGAGAGCAGGATTGTCATAAAAAGCATGAAGAAACAATATTCATATGACATACTGCCTCAACCTTTCATCCCCGAGAGAGGTTTTTCACTCCTCCCTTCTCTCTCTGGTCCACAGCCCATTTCCCAGAGCATCAAATGCACCATGAAGGGCAGTCATGACACCTTTGCCCCAGAGGACAGAAGCCCCAGTTGATACAGTTCATAATGAAGCACTTTGTGTAACATCACTCTTCTTTATCTTGGGGTGGTCAAAGAGTGCTAAGGAGAGGGGAGACCTGGGGGTAAGCACATGCTACTCATTCTTACTTGGGCAGGTGGAAAGAGGGAACTGTCTTCTTGCTGTGGGGACGCATCTCTCCAGCAGGAACATCCCATCATAGCTGGGACCTTTCCACTTCTACAGTGAGTGTGTTTTCCTAAGAGAAGTCTTTTCTTCCTCACCAATGAAGGGTGTGGGAAGAGAGAGTGCATTATATCTTTCCTCTTCTTTCCATGTGGAATTTTTTTTTGTTGTTTTGGTTGGGGGGTTTTTTGTTGTTGTTTCATGGGTTGTACTAAATTTGTAGTTATTTCCCCTGTGAGTAATACCTGGATAAGTTATAGCTTACATAGGCTCGACACTTGAAATGAAAAGCAGATTGCTGTGCAGATTTGAATTATCCTCCAATATTTCAAGATATATATTCCATCTTCATGGGTTAGTACTGTTATATATTTCATAGTTACGATTTCCATGGTATCAAACTTCTCGTTATCTGCCAGTGCTATCCAGCTATAAATGCCAAAGCTCTCCAGCAGCCAGTGTGTCCTTTTTCAGACTTATAGTTCTGTGTTCTGTGGATATTCAGCATTTAATGGTGCTGAATAAAACAGCCCTGCCATCATGCTCTCGCAGAAACCCCAGCTAAGCTATTGACAATGCAAGTTTCATTTAATTCCTTGATTCAACAGCCATTTCTAGATGTTTCCTGAGCAATGCAATAAACACAAAAAGCAGTGCTCAAATTGAATATTTAAAAGTCAATCAGGCTTGAAATTTAATTTTATCTAATTGGTTTGCTACATTCACACACGACTAAATGACATTTAGAAAAACCCAACCATCCTATATAATTTCATGTTTACTCCAATCACAAGATGGATTTTTTCTTAACTTCTTTTAATCTCATTTTAATGCTTTAGCTAATTGACTACCCCCCCTCTGCCACAGGTTTAATATAGTGTTCTGGAATCCATCTTTTTTCTACTGATACATAACACTACCAAAGCAATCTCAAGTCTCATTTAGCTTCCAGGGCTGGATGCCTAAAGGAAAATCATATATATTTTTGTGGATCACATTTTACAAGGTGAGGGAGGGGTTTGGTAATTCTGTGACATTTACAGATAAGTGTAGAGGAAGGAATCGCACACACAAGACACTGTTAGAGTTTACTGGTCCTACAGAAAAACAAGGGCTGGTACTTCATGCTCTTTAATTTCCATGACAGTTTCCCTGTTAATGAATTATACACGTGCACTGAGAGGCACATCAGTCCCATTTATAGCCAATGGGCAGAATTGTTGCAGATTTTCAAGATTCTCCTCTGAAAAAGGAGCTGTGCTGCAAGCTAAGTCAGTGATGCAGCCTTGTGCAGAATAATGGGAACAGTGCTTGTCACCTCAACACAAACAAAGAACTTTAGAAGGTTTTCCAAAAAGCACAAGGAAAACTATAAAGGGGTGGCAGGTAATACCTAGGGTAAGTTTGTAAAGAAAATTCTCTTGACTATAAGAAAGAGATGACTTTGATACACAAATTTAAAAATAAACGCACAAATGATGATGAAGATGAAGATGAAGACCTTCCATTACATCTCTCAGAACATCACATTCCAGAGGATCCAGAGGAAACAGGAAATCCCAGAAAGCTGTTGTGTCACTCATTGCCACAGAGCCTCACCTACAAGGCACATTGTAGGGCTACAGGGGACCAGCTCTGTGCAAGTGCCTCCACTCTGGGGGAAGCCAGAGTGGTCAGACACAGTGCTTTGCTCTCCTCATCACAGCCCATTTGAAGCTAATAGCACAACACCATTTGGAGCTCTGCACAACACCAGTGTCCTCTGCCCAGCCACAACCTAGGTTGACCAACATCATGATGTCTTCTATTGAGGACTAATGCACTCCCGTAGATAATAAAACCATGTGTAGCTACATTAGTCAAAGCTTTAAAAGGTGTATCAGAAGGTATATAAAAAAACAAGGGTGTGGTTTCCTTTTCTAACTGCTGGAGAAGACATTTATAGGGAGACATTTATTTGGAGAGGACATTTATAGGGCCATGACTGCCCACTGGAGATGGATAAGCCAGGGGTTTCTTGCTTGTTCACCACAGCACCTAATGTCAGTCACTTCTACAAACAGGATGCTAGGCAAAGCAAACAGCAGCTTGGATTTTTAAAGTCCCTTAAATCTTTACCAATCTTTGTGGACATCTTACATGATATCGCTAACTTCAGGCAAGATCCCTCCTCAGTGAGCACTTGCTTGTCATTTCATGTAGGAAAACCTGAAGAGATGGCATCATGGAATTATTTTTATTTGACCATTATTTTTCTTGATTCCCCTTTCCTTCATACCAACAGCCACACAAAAGAGTTGAATCTCAGCTGAAAACATACCTAGGTCACAAACACTGCTGAACATATATAATACTTTCTGTCATATTACATCAGAGCAGGTATTTAGTTTACCCTTAGATTTAGTAAGAGATATTATCTCTGATGTGTGAAGCTTTATACATTTCATTCCCAATATAATGAGGTGAAAAGACAGCCTTTCATTCCTGGAAGCTTTGCCAATTTGTCATATTATACAAAGATGAACAGTGCCTCTTTAAGAAATAATCTATGGATGGTAAAGTGACTGAGTAAGAATACAGCTATGCACAAGCTACTTGCAGAGTATGTGAAAACAGAGCATGTTTATAAAATCTGGACAATATCTGCTCTCAGAACTTCAAAATTCACTTCAGAAGTGACTATCTCATGCCTGGCTGGCTTGTGACGAGCTAGGACACAGCCAGTCCAAACAGCACTTCAGATTTTTTTTCCTTGTGTCGCGTTAACTTTATGCAAAATGCGTGCTTTCATTTTTCTAAAGTTGAAGGTTTTTAAACCATTAGATTGCCAAGAGAACCCTTCCAAGAGAGGGAAGAGAGGCAGTGGTGTTTGACAGAGTCAGCAGGCAGTTGGGAGCAATACTTTCTGGAGGTGTGAACAAACTTCATTTTTCTTAGACGAGCATTGGCTCTGACACCTAATGATGACAATTTAAATACCACAATTAACCGTTCCAGGCTAAAGCAATTTGAAAATAAGCATCCAGCTTTGCCTTTCATCCAGTGCTGGTGGTTATAATAAAGATGTGAGATGATTGTAAATAGCTAGCACATCGTCGTCTCCGTTATCTAAAAGCCCAGCCTAGGTGGTTTCCTGATGCACTTACACCTTAATTACTGACACATTTAATTTGAAGCCTTCCGTCCACAGGTTGTACTACCAGCACAACTCTTGCAGAAAATAAATAAACAAACAAACAAACAAACAGATCCAACTGAATCTGCAGAAGGATTTCAAAGTTGTGCTTTCCTGCATCTCCACGGTGTGTCTCAGCCAGTCGAGGTACAGCAGAATTTGATGGACTTTGAAATTCAGTCCAGAGTCAGACTCTCAGAAACCTGATATGCTTTTAAACTCCTTGGGTCTCCCATTAGTAAACTCGAGAGATGTAAGTAATGACTTTCCTTAATCAATTAGCTTGTCTGGAGAATGTTGAAGTCGACACCTGCACGATGTGTTGAACCCGTGATCCACCGGCTTGTTTAAAACTGTCTTTTAGTTGTTTAAAGAAAAAATGCTTTTGGTGTGTTTGGCTGCCAGATCCTGAGGGTAAAATGGTTTTCTTGACACTGCTTCTGTGTTGCCTCACATCTGCATTGCTGGATCTCTAACACCTAATAAAGTAAAAACCTTGCCTCAGCTTCTTGTGTGTAATTCCAAATGTCAGCTGATTACAGCCCTGGCTGTTTGAGCATCTGCACTTGGGTGGATATTGCTCTTTGGCTTATTGACTCCATACCTTGCATCTAATATGAAAGAGAGGCACAGACAGTGAAACTTTCTACAGCCTCCAAGGAATAAGGACCCACATTTGATTTGGACATGGATAATTTAGAAGGAAATGTAATCCTGAGGAAGTGTAAGAGCAGGTTATGCTTTCAGTCAAACTCCCCTAGGGCATGCCATGCATTTATGAGTACTTTCCACTAATTCTTGTCAGTAACAAGTCCAGATTCTGAAGTAATTGCCATGAAATAAATGAATGTGACTGTGTTCATTAGATTAGGAGTTTCTGCTATGATTTCTATGGTGGTTTTTTTTTTTTTGTGGGTGCTATTTGTGGGTTCTGTGTCCATTTCCTCAGAGGGAATGGACAACACAGCTTGCCATGGAGGCACTCCCTCTTTTTCGCTTTTGAAAGAGATGTGATCTGCAGTAAAGTCTTGGCTGACCTGGCAAAATCAAAGCTGTTCAGTGGCAGAATTCTCCACTGTGCTCTTAGGATGGAAAGGATGCTCCCAAGGCAGTACAAACAGGGAGCCCGTCCAGCAGAAGCAAGGAGTGTGTGTGAAGCTCAATCTATTTATTACCTTTTGTAAAGGTGAAACCCTTTATTTCTAATTTCTTTAGTTTACACTAGTGCTTCTGTCTATAAGGAAAGACAGAAAAGAGGAACAGTATCTTTAGTATCATTCATTTTCATTAGATTAATTTCACTGGGGGTGACTCCTTTTTCTTAATGCATTGATAAAAGAGAGGACTGATTTAAGCACCAGAAAAATGATTGAGGAAAATAAGAATAAGCTAAGAGAAGATAATAAGAGATCAGAGGATACAAGGGTTAAAACAGAAGGTGCTGTGAGCCTTTAAATTGCTATAGCTTTTCTCAGCTGAGTCAAAAAACATACATTATTCACTTGAGTGATTTAATCTGACAAGGTCTAGGATGAGAATGGACATTTAGATCCTGTGAGTATTTCCAGCCTATAGGTACGAATGCCCTTCATCAGAGAGATCAATCAACCGCAGTGATGACTCTGCAGTGTTGCAGAGTCTTCCCTCACTGTTAACCAGACTCCCCTTTACAGTTCACCCTGTATAAAGTGAGAGCACAATTATTCCTTCTAGACACAACCTCTTAATTGGACCTAATTACCTGTTGTATTAATTTGACAATAGATCCTGTTTGCTCAAGGGTTTATTCTGAGTTATGACCTCGGGTTAGTAAAATTATGATAGAATCAACAATATATTTGCTATGGGTATATTGCCCAGCTTACCCTTTTTAATAGAATCCATCAAAATTACACAGAATACATTTATACCATTAAGTAGCAGAAGGCACAAATATCTTTAGGTTAGGAATCTTCAAGGTATTGGTTTCTGCTTCCAAATTAATATCAAGGTCCTTCACAGAATGTTAAAGCCACTCATGACACAGTTATCACTCAGGCATTCAATGGGTTATAGATCTGTGAAACTAATTCAGTGCTTTGCAATGGATTAGTCAAAGTTTAATATGATTTGATTTTATTTTTTTTTTTCCTTAACACATACAAATCAGAAGCACTCAGATTTGCTTAATTTTGATATACAAACAGTCTGGGGAAGAAAAGGCATGTGAGAAAAAAAATCATGGGTCTGAGTTTCAAATGAGAGAAGCCCTCAGAGATCGAACTATTAGCAAATTTATTTCTCCATCTGAAAGGGAGAAGGAAGAGTCAAGACTTTTGAAACCCACCAAAATCTTATTTTGTTATAAAAAAAGCATGAAGGAAATCGAGCCACATGGTGCAACTGTTGGCATACTCTCTGGGGTGTCCTGAGGGCCATTTAGAATAACAATATGGATATTTCAGGATCACCTAAGATTTACAGTGAACCCCAGGGTGCACTCCTGAGGGATCTCTACTGTGCCTTGCTCCTGTCTGATGTGTCACAAATCTGCCAACATATTTCTCACACTTGTCGTCTGGCCCTTGCTGGTACCCTCCCAACACATGCACAATGGAATGAAAATTTTCCAGTTAGAGCAATCTTGTGACCTCCACAATGAATGCTGGCTGGATCAATAGGAAAGGTGAACATCTGAATGCTGCTATGATGCTTCTGTATCTTCCTTGCTTCATGGTCTTCACGAGGAAGCCGGGAACTTGTGCAATCTGCTCAGCAATCACCCCGTGGGTTTCTGGCATGAACATTTTCTGAAGTCTGGTGGATTTCCATGGAATAACTATGCTGGTGATGTCTGAGAGCACAAAGGTTTTGAGTAGGACAATTTCAGAAGGGCGAGGTAGGCGTTTAGGGCTGGAACTAGAGTGACACTGCCAGTTGAAACAGGTTTTCTTATACAAGAGGCCTGCCCTCTGGAGCTTCCAATAGCTAGGATCTTCCTGTGATGTAGCAGAAGGCTGTTCTTGCTGTTACTCCATAAGAAAATGGTATTTTAGAGTTAGAGAATAAGAAGGAATGTCCAAATGGAAGGGGCATTTTAAGAAATCAAATTCATCCAGCTCCCTGTTGAGGACCTCACCGCTGTCTGGAGTACAAGGTGCCTCTCCATACGATTTCTGGGATGATCCCTGACTGGCTTGACCCCTGTACACTCACCAGTAATTCCAGGACTTGAGAAATTGTTTTACTGGGGGCATGCAAAGAGTTTTCTATATATATCAAGAGACTGTAGCTCGCTGTGTCTGTCAACGACACTTGTGCCTCCTTGTCATGAAGGGGTGTGTAGGAGAAAGCATCCTGCTCCATCTCTCTTCATGGCTCTGGATGCATCCTGTCTCTTCCTCCAAATTTACTAACATTCCTTACATTAAAAAAGGGGTGTGTTCTCTAATGTGTGTTCTTAATGAGCTTCTGAGATTATAACTGATAGGAAAAGTGAACACCAGAGATGGAGAATTCACCCTAAATTTTCACTCTTGTTTGCAGGCAGAGTGTTACTAGGAGCTCTAAGGATCCTCACCAGTTTTATACCTGTCAGGTGGGAATCCCAGTCTGATTATTTGTCTGTGAGAGTTTCAGTTCCTCATTTCACATTTCGAAATGATGGGCAGCAGTTTGTTTCAGCACTTTTGTTCTTTCTTCTTCACAGCCCCATACTAAAACTGGGATCTTTTACTAGCAGCTATTAGCACTTAGCATAAGATTCTTCAACCCACTTTTTCCTCTTCTGCTCTCTTTTGCTTTGTCTGAGATTGTAGAGCTGACATAAACCAAGATAGTTCAGTGCCTCAAAGAAAGGTTAGACATCGCTGTCATGAGACACAGCTTGCCTGCATATTAGCAAACACTGAAGCAGTTTGCAAATCTCCTAAGTCTGATCCTTTTTATCTTTCCTGATGGTTTAAGAAGTCAAGATTTAAAGAGAGAAATGAACAATTAAAAAAAGGAAAGAACAGAAGCTACCATCATAAAACTCTGGTAATGACTTATCCGGAGGGCTGCATGCTAACTGTTGCCTTTAGGAACCTGCACACACACTTTCATCTCATCTCTCCTGTAGATTGCTGTGACCCCTCCTGGCATCCAGATGTTCCCTCTTCTTTCTTCACTAGATCATCATTTTCTGAGTCATTCACCTTTCAAGAGGCATTTTTTCAGGATTGGTCCCTTCCTGCAGTTGATTTTTTTCTTTTTGTTTTTTTGTTAAAAAAGTCATAAAGAGTGTAGTTAAGAAAATTGTACTTTCCTTATTGAGAAAAAATAAAAATAAAAATAAAATCCAGGTTACATTGTAATCATTACAGAATCCTAAGGGGATAATGGAAATAGTGTGGAAATAGCCCAGGGGGAAAGTGCTATTGAATCTTTTGTTGAAAAGTCTCAATGAGTAAAGAATTTACCAAAAATAGTAATAAATGTGTGAACACTCATGGCTATGCAGCTAAGGTATTTGTGAAATGTAAGATTTAACATGGGATGGACAAGACGAGAGCTGTAAAGTGACCTTTGTTATTGGTGTTATTGGTAAAGTCAAAGCTCCCCCAGTTCCTCTGTAGGCTTAGAACAAGGCAGGGACTTGTTTCCGTGCACCCTTTGTCAGCTGACACACAGCAATCACCACCAGTTGGCTTAGAGAAAGAATCCTTCTGCCACTGTCTCCTCTTCTCACTTGAACACTTGCCAACCTTCTTCCTCTTCTGCAACCCACAACTGCAGCATCTCTTGCTCTCCATGCTTCTGGGTGCCTCCTTGCTCATTGGGCTTTGGCTGTCTGCCCACCCATTCCTTTCCTTCCAAGTCCTCCCCAGATGAAGGTGCTTCCATTGCTGTTCCTTTGTTGGACATACCTGGTTATCCCCACCTCTTGGAGAGCAAAGGACAACGATTGGTGTTTTGGGCTCCTGGACTTGCCTCAAATGTTGTAGTGTCATAGGTGTGAACATCACTCATTGGGAGTCCCAGGAATACTGAGCTTTGGAGGCACCATCTCTAAGGCAGAGGGAAAACCTATATAGAGGAGCTACTGTTGTTATTTCTGGTATTAAAAAATTGCACTTAAAAAAAAAAAAAAATTAAAAAAAAAGGAGTCAGAGTATCTAAAAGTCAAGTAGTTAGGAAACTTTGAACATCCAGCCATATCCCCTTTCCCCTGCACAGACACTTTTTTACTTTAATGTTTGTAATATCCCTGTTTACAAATAATACTGCATCCTATACTTTTTAAAAAGCTTATTTTGATTAATATACAGCTAGATAGGCAGACAGACACAGAGGTAATAACCCTTATAAGAGCAAGACTTAGCCCTTCTTCTGGCAGGGTGTATTGCTTATTCAAAACAAAGAACAACACTGTCAGGTTGCTGCCTCAGATTGGCCTGATCTTTTCATGCTTCAGACTAGCTTATACATTAAGGTAAATCTTGACCATTGGAAATCCCTTGTTTACAGGACACGGGCTTGGTGACACCTTTAGTGATGTCTATAGGGCTGGAGGGGTCACTGCCCAACTTTGGCTCCGGGGCATCTGTCAAGCATAGCCTTATCTCCATATTAGATCTATAGAAGGCTGTTTAGTTAATGAAGTATTAATGGGAAGTATTAATGGCTGCTTTGAAGTGGAAGTTGAGAAGTGGTGAGTGCTGGCATCAGTTGCACAAAGTCTGTTTTCTCAGGGAAAACATCTTCCCACACAAAAGACTCAAAGACAATGACTGATGAAGGCAATAAAAAGTTTACAGATACCGCAGAAGAAAATAATTACACAACACATTGTTACATATTTTGGGATGTTTATGCTATTGATTCCACGATTTCGGCTTTAGCAATAAAATATTTTACCACAGAACCATTGCATGAGTTTGCCACCTCACAGCAGCACTAATGAAAATAATGATTCCATCTATTGATAAAATGTAACTGCATATAAGCATCACTACCCATTAACAGAAGACAGAGAGCAGAGTCTAAAGGACTGAAGTACTTTTTTGCAACCCTGTAGAGAGAAACGTGGGCACATCGGGTGGAGTTTTCATCTCCATATTCTGAAGGTGCCTTGGTCACATTACTCAGCATTGCTGTCATTAGGCTCCTGCGTTGAACAGTAAGCCCTGGACTGAGCAAGCTGAGTTAGAACTGCTTGTTAGACTGAGTGAAGTCGATTTTTTACAACAGCCATCATTCCTGAGGAAAAAAAAAAACCAAAAACCCACACAAAGCTTGGTAAAAAAAAGTCAGGACGTGGTTCTCACAGGTGTCTTTGTAGAGATGACAGAAGCATCAATAGTCACGTGACATTCTACATTCCCTACATCTCCACCATCTTCCCCTTTGAAGACCTCACCACTGGTTTTACTGGAGCTTTTAAGAAGATGTCGTTAAAAAGTATAACAGCTCCCATGGTGCTGGCTCCTCTGTAGGAAACTGGAGTATAAGGGCATAGCCAAGACACATGTGGCAGTGAGCTACCTGTGGAAAGAAATCCTGCACTTTTGGGCTTTCAGCGTGGACATTAGATGGTGGTTAGAGCAATTGATTTTCTGGCTCACCCTCCACCTCACCACGTTTTTATGAGGATGGCTTGGAAAATAGCTTGGGTCCCATAAATATGTTAATGAAAACAAAACACATGGCTGTAACTTCTTGTATTTCTTTAGCTGCTCCTGTTTGTTTCCCTGCCTATCCCCACCACCTCGTCCACTCAGCGTCAGTAAATAGAAGAGGGCTGGTGTGTTTTTTTCTTCACAAAGACCACATGTATGGGGGCTTCAGAGTGTTTGCAGGACAAAAGCCTGTGAAATGAGGATAACCTGTTTTAAGGACCCAGAACTCTCCTTAGATGAGACTTGTTTTGCACCTTGCCACATGGTTACATGCCATAAGTTACCTGCTTAAGACAGGGCCCTTTTTGGAAGCATGAAGTGTATGAAGGAGGCCTTTTATAGCACACAAGGATAACAAATTCTGTAGTCCTACAATAACAACGTAATCACAACTAGTCTTCCCTGGAGCACGTGTTCTTTAACTCTTCATGGAGTACTGAGATATACAAAGCTGACTGCACACATTTTCTTCTTGCTGGAGCAGTGCAAGCCACAGTACCCTTGTCCAAGGAGTGAGGAACCTACGTGGGGCCATAATGCTGCCTCGTGCAAGGGGAGGGATGAAATGGTGCTCCTCAAAGAAATTAACTGCTGGAATGAGTCCAGTGCAGAGCCACAAAGATGATCAAGGGAGTCGAATGTCTTCCTTCTGAGGAAAGGCTGAGGGAGCTGGGGCTCTTTAGCTTGGAGAAGAGGAGGCTGAGGGGTGACCTCAGTCATGTTTATCAACATGTAAAGGGCGAGTGTCAGGAGGATGGAGCCAGGCTCTGCTCAGGGATGTCCAATGACAGGACAAGGGGCAACGGGCTCAAGCTGGAACACAGGAGGGTCCATGGAAACATAAGGAGAAACTTTTTCATGGTGAGGGTGACAGAACTGGAACAGACTGCCCAGGGAGGTTGTGGAGTCTCCTTCTCTGGAGACATTCCAAACCCACCTGAATACATTCCTCTGTGACCTGCTCTAGGTGATCCTGCTCTGGCAGGGGGGTTGAACTCGATGATCTTTCAAGGTCCCTTCCAGTCTGTAAAATTCTGCGATTCTGTGGTAATTGGTGTTTGGACATCAGGAAAAATCCATGGAGAAATGAGAGGGAAGAGAGGGAAGGAAATACAGCACTATCACTGAGGTCATGGTGTAGTACCCAGGATCACACTGAAAAGAGCTGAATACCTGAGGGAAGGTGTGAATGGGAAACCCATCTGGCAGTCCAGTGCGACCATCTAGGGCAGACACAGCTATCCAGCTAAAATGGCATGGAGTAAAACAGAGAGCAGAATTCCTTTTCATAGAGGAGGTTTATAGCCCTGCCACCCTTCCCCTTGATGGTGTTTCCAGTGAGTAAGTGCATATTAAGTGACAGTGGGGCTGTTCAGTCCAATTTTAAATGAATGCTGTGAAGCGGGCATTTGACAACTTATTAAAAATTTAAGTATAATTCCAAACCCCCGGGTTAGTTGATTTTATAGCTAATGTTTCTCTGTTGGAATAGCAACACATGGTATCTGTCAGCAAGCCAGCCACAATAGCCCTAGGCTGATTTTCCCAAAATAAAACAGCAGTCTATATCTGTCAGGACTGTGCCGGTGCCATGTTCTACACGGGCACTTCTTTAACCTGATAATTCAGACAGCTAAAACATGTCTAAGAATCAGCTGGTGTCCTTGCAATCTGAAAGAAATTCTGTTCTCTTCCCCAGCGTGGCATAACTGGAGCAGCTACTGGCGGCAGGCTTTCAAAACAGCCCACAGGTTGTATCAGAAGAGAACTGAAAAGTCAGAACTTACCAAAGTTAGACAGGTATGTTAAGGAAAAAAAAAAATAAAAGAGGGAGGTTGGACCATTTTTAAATGAAAAGATGGTTATAGTAAATTTTTTTAAGGGAAGTGAGATAAAGGAAAAAAATATGCTTTGACGGATCACTGACCCTGCTTGCAACAGAGACCTAAATTTGACCAAGTTAATGAAAAATTGGGTATTTGACAGCTGGCACAAAAGCAACTTGTGCAGTTGTGTATGTATATGCACCTATTCAAAATCTGCAAAGAGACCCTCCTGACCCTCAGCTTTATCCCGACCATGGGGTCCATGGGCTGGGATCCCTCACTGGTCAGTCTGGGGTCCCCTGTCCTGGCCGCTCCTCTCTTCAGGTGCCACCTTTTCCTTTCTGCACCCCCAGTGTGGGGCACAAGCCCCAGCAGTGGCCTCGGGCTGCCCCCCAGCCCTTGGTACTGACTCTGCCCATGGGGTGTTACCCCTGCTGGGAGCAGCCACTGCCTGTGCCAACAGCTGCTGCCTGCAGCCAGGGCAGGGGGAGAAGAGACTGAGCTGGGAAGGGAAAGCACCAAACAGAATTAGTGCTGTTCTCACTCTAACCAGGACAGTAGCATTAACTTTGCAAGTGCTTCCAGTTCTGTCAATGTAGAGGCCTTTTTAATCACTCATATTGCATGTCCAGAGTACTTGTACTTACGCAGGCATTACAGGGAAAGATTAATTCATAGTCTCTTTTTTCTATTTACAACAGTAATGAATTGTGACAAAGTTACAAAGCTATTGTAGTTTGACCATGGGAAATGACATGGAGTATTCCCATCTCACTGCAGAAGTGATTGTTTAATAATCTGATTTTCTTCTTCTGGAGATCCATAAGGAAGCCACTGTCTGCATTTCAACTAAGAGAACATATGAAAAACCAAAACACGAGGCCATGGAATACAGATCCCTTTTAGAGATGGTGAAGCAACGGTTCAATTTGTCATTGCATTGAACGCAGCTGACCACTAAGGAAAATGGATCCTCTGTCTGCAGTGGTCACGTTCTGAAATGAATCCTTTCACTGTATCACGCTGTTAGTAAGACTTAGGCGTTCTGTGAAAAGCAAGCCATTCCCACCAAAACTGAGCAAATTTAGTGTAATACAAGTTGGTTGTTGTTGTTTTGTTTTGTGTGACTCCCCCCCCCCCATATCTGTGGTAATAAGATTCTGCTCCAGAACTTCGCTTCTTGGATGGACCTTTTGTTTTCAGTTACCCCAAATTCATTCATAAGCAGTTTATATTTCCTTATTTTTGTGCCACCACTACCTGCCTTCGCTTAGCTCTCATTTTGCTAAGTCAAAAGAAGCCAAGTGGGTTAGGCTTTCTAACCATTGCTCTATTCTGTCAGCTCTTTTTCTGCATCTATTCCTCTTTTATGTCAGTACATCTTTCCTCATCACGGAACATCAACGTTGTGCACAGTGTCTCATGTGGAATCTTCCCCTATTGTATAGAAGGCCCTTAACAGTACTCTGGGAAATACTCTCCATTCAACAACACTTGATTTTCTAAGGAAAAGTTGTTTTTCTTCTCAACAGCATAAGGTGCTGGGCGTTTGTTGCCTCTCCCTTAAGTCAGGTGTGATAGTCAGCAAGACATTACTGCACAGCAGGACAGGTTACTGGAATGGCAAACAAGTTTAATGTATGGAAACAAAAAAAAAGAGGTACAAACCTCTGTCTATGAGATAGGAAAGAACTAAAACAAACAAAAAAAAGAAACAGTGGCCAGCTAATGTTCCTTAAATTTTTCAGAGAAGTGCTGAGTATTGTACAAATTGCTCTGTCACATACAAGTTAAATATGTCATTGCCCAGTTTATGAGGGTAACTGTCATATCTGTCCTTGGTGTGCTTTTAGGTTCTGCCCAACCTTCTGTAGGTTGTGTTTGCTATAGTAAAAAAGAGTCTCTTGCTGCTCCAAGACATACGCTGGAGGTACTTTACAACCAGCTTCAAAAGCTATTAAATATATGGGAGCATAGGCAAATACTTCAATTACATGGAATGGACAGAAAATAGTTTTTCCTCTCTTTCTTTCTCCCTCACTGCTGAATTAAGCAATAGCACTTGTCTTTATACTATTGTCTCCATTGTGGAAGGGTCATAATTTGTTCATATGCTTAAGTCATTTTAAGCATGAGCATAGTAACCTATATTGAGGAAAATTAATTCCCATCCCTATCTTGCACCCTGTTCTTGAAAGTACATGCTGAGAAAAAAGAGCTGAGTGTATTATGGAAATGGAAGAACTACTTGTACTTTTGTACTTCAATGTGCAATGCTCTACAATATATTTTATAATTACTTTGATGTCTACTTTACGGATAAGAATTGTTTGAGGAATTGGATGGAACCACTTGCTCCTCCAGATCGTTCTTCTCTTAGTCCTGTTCATCACTAACGTGCATAACGCAGGAATCAAGGACTAGGAGGGATCTCCTGGTCACAAAGATGAATAGCAAAACATCTCAGCATTCATGTAAAAAATTCTCTTTTATCAACGGCTCATGAACAAGCTCCTTCAGACAGAAGTACTGTTTTACATATTGACTGGGCTACTCTGCCTTCACTGCAGTTGTACTTTGCAGTATCACACCATCACTGATATAAAAATGCCATTTAACTACAGCAATAGAGATGAAACTTCCTTGATGTTTGGTTTTTTTTAGGTAAAATACTGATTCTCTGCAGATTGACTAACATATCCAGGCACTTCATACTCCATTCCCAGTGAAAATTTCCCTAGGGACACTAGACTTAGAGAGATTTCATACAAGGACATATCTATAGATCAGGAACAGATTTGTGTGAAGTTTAAAATGCATTTGTTTCTTCTCTCCAATAACATCCTGTCAACTGACTTCAGTTATTTCACTTTCAATAAAATCTTTCTATCTCACAAATCCAGGCCTTTGCTCTTCTGTAGCAATGTTTGTTTTTACCTTCCTTCCTTCCTTCCTTCCTTCCTTCCTTCCTTCCTTCCTTCCT
>JANVCC010000270.1:6353563-6475372 GCA_025345505.1 Todiramphus chloris collaris
CCTTCCTTCCTTCCTTCCTTCCTTCCTTCCTTCCTTCCTTCCTTCCTTCCTTCCTTCCTTCCTTCCTCTCTTTCTATAAAATCACTCAAGACATACTAATAACAGCAACATCAAAACTTTACTGAAGGATTTCGTTTATTTGTTTGTTTTATACATTTATAGACGTTTCCACAGAGAGTACCACCTGATCAGATGATTGGGTTGGAACAGATGTTGAAGAATGGAACCAAGAAAGAATCTCTGATTAAATGTGAATGTCCTTACATTGGGAGGGTGGCTTTGATGGCACTGTGTGTAACGTGTGAACCTGGCTATGCATCTGGCCAGAGAAATTTAGAGGGAAAGTCAGAGAAACAACATCTTCTGTGATGTGTACCTTTTAATAAATGTGCATGAGCACAAGTCTGTGTTGATTCCGAAGCCCTCAAACTGACATGGCAGAGATCTCTCAGGATACATTTGGAGGTATACAATGTGCTAAAAGAAAAGCAGATGCTGTGTGGCAAGGCTGTCAGGCACTCGCTGGTGACAGGTCATATGATGAGTTAAAAAAGGAGAGGTAGATAAGATACCAAGCCTCCTCTCGGCCAAATTAGGAGAAAAAAAAACCCAACAAAACCTAACAAAACCAAATGCCAAACAATAATGGTTGTAAAGCAAACATCAGTCAAACCATGTCATGGATGAACTCCCAGTATGACCAGTCATATCTTGGGGCACAGACAGGACAGTAATCTGGTACAGAAAATAGAGAGAAAAGCAGAGTATGTGGGAAAGAAAAAAAGAAAGAAACACAGAAGTGCTAATAATATTCAGACTCAAACCTCCCTTGGCATTTCATCTGCACCTTTTTCCCCTCATTTACACTTGTAATTGTCCAGAATGGCAAGGAAACCTCTGCAAGGCCCACACTGATTCCAGTTGACTCCAGATTTCTACAGGAACTATAACCATGCATATTGTTTCTAGAGGAAAAGTACCTGGACATTCAGCCTCATATCCTGCTCCTTAGCAAGCAGGCACGATTTATCAGTGTTCTGGTAGAGCTCTCAATTTGAAGTGTTTGTCTTGCACGTTGATGTCAAGAGCGCTGTGTCACATCCACTCTTGGCTCTTATCTTATGTGTCAGAAACATCACAAGAAAGTCAAATGAGAACTAACTGATTTTGTGGTCTACAGTGGACAGATTGAAGCTGCAAATAATGATCTAGTACATCTCGAGCAATTTAGCTATTCAGGACTGGAACCGGTATGTTTCAAGATGCTTAACATATCCAGTAACAGCACACAAGTGTTTTGGGTTCTGTCTGGCAATGGCAATACAGGAATCATAGTGCACTAATTATTCTTGACACCATTGTCTCCTTAAAAATGTCTTTTTAATTAGAAAAACGTGGGGAAAAGTCTAAAGCATTCATTTTAAACTGCAAGTGCAAACACGTGATGTACAGGTACATAGGACTTGGTTAAGGGTGATACAAAATAACACAACTGTCATCCACAACAAAACCTATCAGTCTCTCAAATGTTGTGCAAGGTATTTGTATATTCATTTTCATTTGGCTTTATTGAGTTACTTCACCTCTCTGCTGTCGTTCTTCAAGCAAGGAGAAATATTAGTGTGATAACACAAGAAATATCCACAATGATGTTCAAAAGTTTCAGAGGTGTTTTCTATACTTCTCTGGAGGCAGTAGAAATACCCGTTTAACTGGGGACAGAAGAACTTTCAGATCCAGCACTTGAAAATGCACTGAGACTGCTGTGACAATTCACACAGCTGAGTTCACCATGTAGACAGCCAAAGATGCTGACATCGAGTAATGAAATCTTGGCCTCCCTGGAGTTAGCACAGACTCAGGCACTGATCTCACTGTGACTGTGATTTTAACAGTGATTTTAGAAATGGCAGGCACGACTCATGAGACTAATTGATGGACACATTTTCACAGCTGCCGAATTTAAAAAATGCCATTTTTACCCCAAGCACAGAAATTGCTTCTATACTGATCCCAGGTGCAGGTTTTTTACAACACAGTATAGGACATACTATACTTGGATTTTTATGCACACAGCTCTAATAGCTGGATCCTTGGTAGCTGGTGTTACTGCTAGAATGGGAAACAACGTTAAGGAGCTCCAGCTTTGTGCCTACAAAGCTATACTATTGACAATATCAAGCTGTGCAATGGTAATTTCAGCTAGGTAACTGGGAAAAAAAACCAACAAAAAACAACCCAACTTCTCTGTGATTTAGACTTCTGCTTGAGTATCCAGCATTTCTGCAGTACATATGCTGCAGCTTAGGGAAACCAAACTAAAATCAGGCCTTCTGCTGCATCTACATTTCCTTCCACTATTCCCATAGAGGTCCCACAAAAAAAAACCCCCAACATCTGCAAGTCAAGTACTCAGATCGGAGAACAATGTAAATCATCCTTCTTCTAGTCTCCATCATGTGCTTTGCTATCAAACAATGCCAAAACCAGAATATAAATGAGGCTAAAAAAATATATATAAAATACAAGTATATATGTATATATGGGCTGTATACATTAGGCCAGGTGAATCTAGCATACTGAACTGCTAAACAGCTCTCTGCATGGGTTTCACAGGAACAGAGCCCCTGTTATGAACTACTCCCCTCCATTTTTTTTCCCCATACACTCGAACTATTGTAACATCTTCTCTCCCAGCAGTGCTTCCTTTCTCTTGACCTTTTACCCTCTCTGCTTCAGCCCTTCTATGAATGGTAGGGAAACAAAAGGGCAGAAAAATCAAGAGAAGAGTAATTAACAAGAAGATGACTGTTCCAGCTCCTCAGACATATCCTTACAGAGTGACTCTGAGATCATCAGTGCAACAGAAAGTACCAGTTTCAGGGATAAACAGGAATGGGGAGAACTGTAAAAAACCCAAAAACAACGAAAACCAAACAAAACCAAACAGATAAGGTACTGCCTCAGTTATTTCTGAGGTTCATTTTATTATAAGAATATAACACCAGGGAAATGAAGAGCTTATGCAATTTAGACTGGCATTCTGTTTTTAAGTTACAGCGATTCAAATGGACTGTACAGTAATAACCACACTTCAGCCCCTTGAAATCTTACAGGATGTGTGTTTGCATAGGATCAAAAGAGCAATATTGGGAGAAAAATCTGTTAATACTGTTATTCAACACTGTATTGCCAAATTGCCTGAAGAGATGCTGTAGACAGATAGACTGTTGAACGTTAACCAGCTATCAAGACCTTTTTATTTCATCTAGCTGTACCTTCAGTAATAAAAGAGCTAATACAGATTGGGGAATTTCAAATGTATGCCCCAAGCATGCACATATATTACATCAGTAAAACCCAATAGTGAACCTATTCCTTAGGCATTATTTATAGGATTTGGATAATCACAGGAAAAGCCCTTGGTGCTAAAATGGTGTTCTTTTTGTTGACAACACGTGACCTAATGGGACTATGTGCAGCTGAAAGGAAAACACACCGACGTGAATATTATAGTAGCAGAAACCACAACTTCAGTGAGGCCTCCCTGCAAGTTCATCATTTGTTTTACTTTATTCCTCCCTTGCTCGTCTCAAGGAATATTTTCAAATGAAAATCACGTGCTCATGCCTTCTAGCTGGAGTTAAGTACTAAGATAGCAGGTTTTAAAATGCCTGTTGTGGGGGTTAGAAGACCTCCTACCAGGAAGCCATTCCTGGTGCAGACTTCACAGGGGGGCCACATGGAGACTCTGTTCTGAGTATGCTTCCCAGTCACGTTCTTCATCACAAAATCCATCAGTGACATTTCGTGTCTCCTTTACCACTGGAAGCTGCCCTATCCTGGCCCTTGACCCATGAAGTAAAATTACATATTTCATGAAATTACTGAATATTGCACTTCTTGTTCCAACATCTACTAATGTGATTGCTCCTGCCTGCTGAGGAAGGACAGACCAAGTTAGGTAAAGACAGGCTGCAGCCAAACTGGAACAGTGAATTATTAACTGGGAAAATCTGAAAGAGAGAGACACCTCCCAGGAGGAGGCTGTCCCTTGGCTGTCCAACGTGCTGTTTTCTCTGGCACCCCTGGTCTTCTTCCTACATCCAATCTGAGTGATTCTTCCATGCAATAAGATGGAAAGAAAAGCAGATTCTGCTGCTTTTCCCCTTTTTCCTGGTTTCTGTCCTTTGCCAGTCAGCACAAAGTCCAGTGGAAAGAGGAGAGAAAAGAAGGCACAGGCAGAAGTCTCTTTCAAGGAGCACTTTACTGGTGCCAGACTACTGTGCCATGAGCAGTTATCGGTTACACACTACAAACTTTTATTCCCCCTGCTTGCTGGCCACATGGTACCAAAAGACCCTTCTGTCCACAAAAGGCATATGCCCACTACTGCTACATGAGCAAAGGAAAAAGGAGGCTATGAGAACCCTTGGGCTATGACATGGCATTTTTCCTAAGCCATCTTTGGATGCTGGAGCTCTGTACCCTCTCCTACCAAGTGTCACATGGTGGGAATAGAAGCAGGGGGTTGATTCCTTATTTCTATGATTTGCAAAAAGGTAAATGTTTAGCTCAGTTTTGGCAACGAGAGGAAGAGCAGAGAGGGTTTTAAAGGCACTTTGCATGTAAGTACTCAGAAAACAATACTGTTATTCTCACTCAGCAGGCAGTAAGAAGCAGAAACAGAGGCAGAAGAACTTAGCAATGCAAAATGAGCTCCAGGCATCTGGTAACTGTACCTGTTTTTTCCTTTTAAACCCCCCCAGAACACTGAATTGCGCGGGGTCAATCTGACTTGTTCCTGACAGTGCTCGCAGAGTCTTTGTGACTCACACTTTCAATCACAAGAACATCTTAGATTATTCAGGTACAGAGGGTAAAATCCACCACAACAAACTGTTTATTTGCACCCATTTTATGACCCCAAAGGGCTCTAGTTTGCACGCCTTGTATTGAAGTTAGTGTGTTCTAAAAGTATTTATCCAAAAGATGTCTTTTCATCTTACAGCCCCCTAACCAAATTTCTCTCATTTCATTATATGTGACCTATTTTCTGCCTTTTTTTTAAAGACATGTAATATTATGCATCTGTGGAAGCCTGTGATTGAGAGAAGGATGGCAACATGTCAAATGTTTGAAATGCAAAGATACTGGAGTTCCCTGGGGCAGGTACTTCAGCATCATGACAAGCAGGACCTTCTGTACTGAAAGCAGTGGCTCAGACTCAGCTTCTCAGAGTTTTTGTGAACTGGTTCCAGCATCTAAAAGCCTGTGCCCTGTATCTGGTGGTCCTGTGGAAAGGGTGGAGAGAGATGGGCACTTCAAAATCACAAAACTAAGAATGCAGTCAACAGGAATTGGGCATCCTTCCTGGCTCTACTGGAAGTCAGTATAGCCAAGCACCTGCAGAAATGAGCTATACATCCACCACCAGGAAGGTGACCCGTGACATTGACCTTCAGATACTGCTCTGCTCCATCAACACCATGTCCCAGGTGGTGCAACAACAAGACAGGTCCTGGGCACAACCATCCCTAATGCCTAGAGATGGGCACTAGCCAAGGGGCCCGTTCTAGCGCAGCCCATAATTGACACAGCTCTGTCACAGGAGCTACACTGTGAGATGCCTATAGAAAAACTTCATTGGTCTAGAAACCACCTTGCAGTTAACAATACAAAAAATATTTTAAAAGCAGCAACAAAATAAGTTTAGCTTTGACCACTAGTTCTACTGCTTGCAATTAAGAGCAATCCGTAAATAACAGGGGACTGGCCATTCAAACCGCATTACATATTTCAGTTTTTAGAACAAGAAAACATATTACTTTTCTGCCATGCATTCAATTTAATAATAGTTACCATGTTTAGAAAGACTAATGGGAAAAACCTTTCCTTGGTTTATCAGAGGGAGAGAGCTAATATCTGCCAGCAAATCCCATTATGATTATTATATATGACTCTAGATTGGATTAATTCATAGATTGCACAGATATTACTAAATAAGACTTCAGGCAACCATACATGAATTTTTGTAAATTTTGATCAGGCCTGGGTGTAGCGGCCGCCAGGTAATAGATTAACGAGCTGTCAGTATTAAATTCATTCTTTTCTCCTTATCATTTACAGAGCAGGTGGCACACATAACTCTGAAAGACTTGGAGCTTTTCACAGAGAAATGGAAGGAGCAGCAGCAGATTTCATTTATCAGGTATAACATTCTGTTCATGACCTTTCATCTCCAGAACCTAGGCAGACTCAATCTGCCGGTGTTATTGACCCTGCAGACTGGGGTGGAATGATAATAAATACACTGAAATAGGATAGACTTGCTGTAACTTGACATTAAGTGAGGCCTTGAAAGAAAAAAAACTTCAAAGGATTAAAAATGTGTGCATGCATGCATGTATTTGTTCAAAGAAAGCACGCAGTGATTGACTGGGCTGTGTTCTGCACATTTATTGGTTTCGGGGGAATTGTAAGGTGTATAAGTCAGTGCAAAAATTTGTCATACCCTTCTCCAAAGTCAAGTCAGTCCTGGCTGCCTCTGTCACATAAACAGTGTAAATTCAGGTACAATTAATATATGTGAATTAATTTGACTGATTTATTACAAAAAAGCAAAACTAAAAATGCTGTAAAGGTTTCACAGTTATTTTAAAAAAGGGATAACCTCTAGTCTAGTCAGGATATGCTGCCCATTTCTCCCTCGTTTTTACTGTATTAGAGCCAATAACACATTTGGCTTGGAAAAAAATGAAAAAGGGTGGGGAAAGGATTCCGTTTTGACCTTTAGCTTACAGCTTGTCTGATTGAATCTCCATACATCGAAAAAATGAAGGCAGGCGAGCAGGCAAGCAGGAGAGTTTCACTGGGCAGGGCCTTGATGGGGCTACATTTCCTGTCATCTCACTTATTTGCACAGCACGATTATGAACATTACTGCAGCTACCCAACTATTACTGCAGTATTCCAATTACCAGCTAAAATGGTACTGAGGACTTGGTTGGGAAGGAAGAATGATCACGAAACAAAGTAAAGCACCCATCTTCTGCTCGGCACCAGCAGGCAGATTTTCCACAGGTAAGCAGCCCAAGGTTTGCTGAAAGAGTTTTGTAACACAGCTGATGCTGTCTCACTATGGTCCTAGGTGTTAGCAGGGAGTGCTTTCACCAAGAAGCTGAATTACAGTCATCGTGAAGAGCAAGGTCGTGCTATTGTCAGCAAGATGATCGACGGCACAATACAAAGCCACGCGCAATGAAAGTTTGAAAGACAGGATAGATCTGTCATCAAAGGAAGCTTTTTCTTGCCTTGAAAAGGCTTTCTCCCTTGCATTTTATAAGAAGACTTTTTAATTTAAAACACAAAAACAAAAAAAAAAAACCCAACAAAAACAAACAAAACCACAAGAGGTAAAGGAATTCTTAAAGTAGCCCATAAGAAAAATCATCCTGAAAACACTTGTCATCTTTTGGGGGGTGTAACTTCAAGGTGTGAATTCAGGCAGGTATCTCCATAAAAAATATCAACCAAATCCATTCTCTGGGAACCATGTATGCTTATATTTGAGCCCTGGATGTGGCTATTCTATTTTCATTCCTGCAGCACTACCGCTCTGAACAGTACTTGGTAAGAATTCTGTTCTTGAGCAGTGTGGCATTTAGAAGGTCAGTATAACGTAAAACCATTTCATTAAGAGTAGGTCGCATCAGGACCCAAGCACAAAGAGACCTGATCCTTGAATAACTGAAAAATCATATGTATGGACTGAAAAATCATATGTATGGTCTGTTTTCCTATTGGCCTCTCCAAAGAATGCAGCCCAACTAGACCTTAAAATCGCCCCCCAAAAGAATATTTGGACACGCTGCTCAGGGAAGTGTGAAGTCAGCTGATGTCCATTCCTAATTCTCGGGCATTGACACCACAGACAATTTCTGTTTTTTGAAAGGAAATAATTTCTTGGTTTATCTTATTCCTTGTTTTATCCTCCGTGCGGAAGACACGCACATGGACCCTCAGCCCGCTCCATTTACAAGGAATTGAAATCACAGCCAAGTTCAAATGTCATTAAAAGTAAAAAGGACAGCTACTGGGTTTAGAAAGTTACTCACAGCAGACAATAGACCCATTTTCCAGTCTTTTGGCATACACGTGCTTTCCTCCTGAAAACACAAAAATTTTGCTTTCATAGAACAAATCACCCAATTGTTTCCCCTATGAATCTGAAAGTAGAGGTTTCTCTCGTGCAAAAGAAAAAATAATACAATTAGTACTTGAAATGACAGACACTCAGACATAATTACTTCATTTTGCCTTTTTCCACTCTTCTTCCTCATTATTCCATTAGATTAATGTTCTCCATGTGAAGTTTATAAGAAGTTGATAAAAGAAACTGGTGAGATCAGCCTGCCTTTACCTGACTTGCAATAAATAATTATATATATACATAAATAATTATCTATACTATATAATTTTTTAAAAGACAGGTTTCTCATTTGTCTTCTTTTTTTCTTTCTTTCTTTTTTAGTTTCTTTTTACTTCCATGGACAGCAGTGACATTTGCCCCCTGCTTCTACTTCTAGAACAAACGTTTGCTTCAAAAATATGCTAACCATCCACTGTTTTGTTTGCACTCTATTCAGAACCTTGCATAAATATTCAAGATATACAGAGAAAGAAGGCAGCAAAATGCCTGATATTCTACTTTACATTACTAGGATTCCTTATTGGATTGAAACAAACCCTTGGCCACGCTTGTTTCACACACTTTTATGGACAGCTCTTGGCAAGCCATGTGAATCCTGGAGGCTGGAGCTTTTCTCCTTTCATCTACTCTCTTTTGGTATATGGGTTTTCCTTACCGTATACCACCTACCTACTCAGAGCTCTGTCCTCAGCATAGCTTACACTGCTGGTGGCATGCCAGCCTGCTCCCATTCTGGTTCCTCCTTTGCACCACTTCTCTTTGCCACCCCCAGCCTGCCTGCAGCATCCATCTGCTCCCCTTGCTCCATAGCCTCTTTCCTGCTGCTGGCCTGCTTCTTCTAACTCCCTGACCAATTACTCCTTCCTTATATGATGGTAATGTATGTAAAATGCTTTCGGTTCGCCAGCTTAATGATGTTATGCAAGTGAAAACACTTATGCCATTGCTTATCAGATCAATGAATATTTAGATAAATAAGGCTTTCTCCAGGCAGCCAGCTTCAGTATGTGCAGGAATGTTAATTGCAAGGTGTTGGAGATAAAGACTCCATACTTTTAGCAAGCAAACAGGTAATGAGGAGGGAAGGCAACGACTTTGAGTCAATGGCCTTCACATCTCACTGCTGACAGAGATCCACAAGTCACAGCAGATATCAAATCACCTATATTTTGGAACTGTTCACGTCAGTCACCACACCTGAGTTTTCTCTTCGTGTTCTATAGAAACAAAGCCTAAACAGTCACACTCTCTCTGTTTCTACCCACAAGAATCAAACGGCTGAGTCTAACTAATGGATTGTCCCTTTTCACGTGCTACCAGCCAGGACTCAGGCCAACAGTCCCGCAAACTGGGGACAGCATGTTAAATTCACACAATGTAACCCATTCCTGGGCACTGCAGGTGAAGAAACAGAAGAGACTCCATACATGTCAGGGAAGAAACCCACTGGAGTTTGCAGGAATCTCTTTGTTATCTTTAAAAGCCCTTTGTATTACCCCATGAGAAGTTCTTCCGCAGCAAGTCTCTTTCTGTTCTCCTGTTTGCAACTCATCCTCATCCAAAAACGTAACAAAGCTGAGATCTTCAAAGGATACGAAGAGGCTAAGGAACATAAATGTCCCTGAAGGTTGATGGCACTTTCCTAATTCTCTCAAGCTACTTCTAAAACTATCTGTTCAACAGGTCTGAGAGGTTGGGGGTTTTTTGGTTTGTGTTTGTGTTTTATTGTTTGTTTATTTTTTAATTGTATGCCCTTGTTTTGCCTTCTCTTTTGGATTGTAAATCAAGAGAAGCCAATTTTCTACTCATACAGCAGCTTGCAGAAAACTTACTCAGCTTAAACTATATCCAAAATATAGCCACAATGCACAGAATTTAAATACTATAATAATAATAATAATAGAGAGCAATAGTCTATCACAAACATTTAAAAGCATTAGCTTTATCACACTTTGAATACATAACCTCTTCCAGGATTAGTTAGTACCAGTACATTTTTCATACACTTAGCCAGAAGTACCTGATCTCCTCTCTAGACACTTCTTCTCAGAAAGGGATTGACAATTTGTAATACTTACTGAATTTAAAAAGTTAATTGCTATCTAACTGAAGTAGCTTATTATACAAGTACTGGGACTATGCCTGTCTGCCAGTCGAATACACTAAAGCATTCCATTTAAGCAATTTAAATTAAAATACCATTTTATAAAGTTGTTTTGATTGTGATTGCATATTGAGGTTTTAAATAATTTTGACTTAATTTCAAGGGAGATGGATTCATTTTGTATATTATAAAACTGTAATCATTTCTGTGTGATTAACATTTATGTCTATACTCTTAGCAATTTCCTACCCTGTAGCCGTACTTGTATTATAGTTTTTGAAAAGAGAGGAGTGCTCTGTGCAATGCACCGTGGAGATGAAGTAGCAAAAAACATGATGGAAAAAAACCAAAACAACATCTGGAGATCTACAAGCAACCCCCCAGCAGAACATCACTGTCATGTTCCACCACCCAGCCAAGGTGACAGCTCTATAATGGTAAGAAGAGTTTTGTAATAGAGACAGTTAAAGATATCAATGCGTGCTCTCTAGTGTTATATAGTCACTTGATAACCAAACACCAAGACGACCAGAAGACAGCTCTAGATCAGCCTTCGGACCAAACTTTTTGTATTCATGAGACAGTAATGCAGACAGAACGGGTGTAGCACCATGCTCTCTGCTTTCTCCTCTGCCCTTCTTCGATGTCTACTTCAGAACTTACACACCCACTTTGAGAAATTATGAGGCAGTACATGCTCCACTGCAAATGTGGAGTGGAAATGGGCATTTTATTTTGCATTTTGGTAGCTATTTTATTTTATTTTGAGGGGAGGATCTGCAAAAATAGTTGAATTACCAAAAGAAGAGTGAATAGTCTAGGTTGACTTTGGTGAATAGCTCTAGCCAAATTTGATAAAGCAAGCAAAATAAATGTCAGGAGCAGAAAGACAAAACATTCTGACATTTCTTTAAATTAACCTTTCTGATTTTTCAGCTAAGTTCACCAAGGGGCAGATCTTCTAGTCCTTAAGCAGCATTTGAGGTGAATTACCTGGAAATAGTCCAGTTCAAATAACTTGGATTGCCTAAGAAGGATGGGAGAAAATGTATGCCTCCAAATACGTTTTCAAAGTTAAAGGAGTACTCTAAAATTCCCCAAGCTGTTAGCGAATTGTGAAGAACAACTATGGACTAAGAACTTAGCTTCTGACTTCCACTGATTTTCACCCAGGTAAATATTTAATAAGTATCCAGTAAAAGTTGTGGTCAGTACCACTTTAAACTGAAGTGTCCTCGGTAATTGCTCAGCTCCCCCTATCTCTTCTGGAGGAAATGCTGTTAGCTGCAATCTGATTGAGCTCATCAGAAACAAGTACCAAGCAGGAATTTACATCCTGTCTTTGTCCCGGGAGTCGATCTTGAATTTACAGATTTGTTTCCCCTGCTAAGTTTTATAAATGAGTCCATAGATGCTTTGTCAATGCACACCATGTATTATTTTTTCCCCACTGTCAGCTCTCTGCTTTGGAAAGCTGATGTGAAATATCCCAACTACTAGTTATTTTGAGTGCTCAGTTAATACGCTGTAAACCAAAACACACACACACACAAAAACAGAAAAAGAAAAAAGCCCATAATCTGTAAGATAACAGCACCAGTACAGCAGCCAAAGGCATTTAGAAAATGTCAGCCCTTGTAATGATGCAGTAGAAGCGGGAACACAATCCAAAGGGCAGATGATTGCTTTTAAAAAGCTGCATATGCACATTACAGGAGCCATAATATATAAATTATGCTCATCCAGAAAACTACAATGGGACAGGATTTGGGGGGTTGCTTGTGTTAGGTTGGTTTTTTTAAATGAAGGAAATCATATCATCAGTAAGCAAGGTATAGGAAAGCTAACTTTAAGGACATTATTTGAGAAGATTCTTAAGTTTTCAACTTCAAAGTTGGAAATATCAAGGAATATCCTGCTAAACTAACCATGAATAAAAGCAGATTGGCTTGCTGTGAAATTAGATCCTTCTTCTCAGCCTCTCTCAAGTGCACAAGGTTAAACTAACTGTCACTTAGATAGTTTTGAATATATTTTCACTCCTAGGGAAAGGATAGAGAGTGTAGGTAGTCGTGGGTCCTCTCCCAGCCAAGGTGGGAAACACTCCAGGAACAGGCTGCAACTGATGGTGGTCCCCCAGTCATCTCAATAACAACATCTCTGTTTAACTGCCCGACCACATGATGAACCTCAGTAACTTTAATCCGAGCAGAGACACAGTGTTTCTGCTCAGGACACAGACAGAGCTAAAGGGGAGCTAAGGACTCATCCGGTCCCTTCACTGGACATGCAGAACATCATATTATACTGGGTGTTAGCCTGGAGGTTTTAATTATTTTGCTGCAGTTGAGTTTCCTGATTGTTTCCATAGTAAAAGTGTAGTGGAATTCTGCCATCTACAGAGTTGGCAATATCTAGATTTTTGTCTTCTTCTTCATTGTCAGTGTATTGTATGTCATGTCAGACATACCAGCCAAGCTCATCTAGCTTTTTGTGAGTAATTTTTAAGTTCAGAAGGACTGAAACTAGAAACTTGCATCTGAACATCTCTGAATCTTCTGGAAAAGCCTTGATTTTCATCTTTGGATAAATGTTTTCTCCATCAGTTTTTGCAGATCTACATCTGCCAAATCTGCTAGACCTTCATCAGATGTACATTTACACCCCACTCCCTCCTCTGTTATAGGCTCAGCTTCTTCAAATGTTTTGTTACCAAAATATAATATGAAAATTTCCTTCAGAAGACTGTGTAAATGAAGAAGGAAAGAACAACTGCTTAACCCCATTACAAAAACAGGCAACTTGCTTCCCTTAGGCCAGGCTGCAGAACGTTGGATGAAATAATAGCAGGAAAGCAAAAGAAATCTATTTTAAGGTTAACAGAAATCTTTAAACACAACTTCAATCTTGCCAGCCCCAAACTTTGATTTGCACCTTAAAAGGCAGATTCAAAGCATTCGAGTCTTCAGCCTTCTTTACCTTCAAACAAATTTTACTTTAAAAAGCCTGCTTAGTGATTCTAAACAGCTAACAACTTTTGCCACCTTTTAAAGTGATTTTGGGACACTTTCCAATAAAATCCCAATTGCTTAAATGGCTCTGCATTGGAAACAAAAGGTTAGTTTAACTTATTTCAGTGAACAAGCCTCACCCGAGACTTTTGAGTTTGTCTAAATGCAGCCACTTCAATCAACGTGGGCTGGGAAAGGGAAAATCCACTGCTGGAAAATGAAGCTAATGACCTTCACACTGCACAAGAAAAAGTAACAAAAAAATAAAATGGTTGCAAAGAGCCAAATGCCGAGGGAAATTTAAGCATCCACAGTGTTGCTATATTGGCTGGAGATGCTGGCACTTGGCAGCTCTGAGAATTTGCATCTAATAGAAAATCTACCTGGTCTCATGTTGCATTTAACCACATGGAATACTGTCATAACCTGTGCTTCTGTGCACTGGGTTTTGCCGTAATGAGGATCTGCGTCCAACTCCAGGTATTTCTAGATGGCTCCGTATTCAAAATGGACAGAGAAGACTACAGAGCATTTCTTTTGTGCATAGCATATACCATTTGTTGTATCGACAAAAATTCCACCCCTGATTCCACCTCAATAAATTACAAATGGGAGGAAAAAAAATATTTTTACTAATTATCTTCATTCCTCCACCTCTTTTACATAAACACATGAACTACTGTAGAGGCCTTTACAAGGCTGTAAACACTTAAGATTTGCAACCTGCAAGGCTGTTACACATAACAGGGTTGATTGTTTCACATGACAAGCTTTTGCCTTGATTTCCAAGTCCTTTGTAAGGCTGGCTGAATTACTCAACAGAGATGACATCTCAAGGTATGGCAGATATCTAGGGGGGGGTTACCCTTATCATTCACTTCAGGAACCATCTAAAGAGCTCTGAAGAACTTGCAGTTAGATGTCTGCGCAGAAAAGAGATGAAAGTACAGTACAGCACAGCAAGAAAGTAAGTAGAAAAAGTTCCACGTCTTCTTCCATTAAAGACAGCAGAAAAATCCTACAGAACTTCACGGAGGAAGGTTTTTCTGAGTAGGCAGCATTACATCACCAGCCATTCTTGAACAATGATTTTCATCTCATGGCTGTGTATTAATCTTATCACCTACTGTTTTCATCTCTCATTTATTCTCTTATTCACGAAGGCAGCGTGCTGGTCCCCTCTTTTGTGTAATCACAGAGATTATAGCCTTATGTAAAGGATTTGGGTCAAAATGTTGCTTTCTCCCTATCTTTGCCTTTTCTCCCCGTACTGTGAGGAGAGTTGCCTGAAGGTCTTACCCTCCACATAAAATATTTTTACAATCCCAACCCCAAAAGCTTTTGAAGATAATACAGATTTTTATTTTCTTTTCTCTAGTTGCACACGCTAGGTTTTCCAGAAATCCCACTAATACAAATGTGTGTGTGTACACACACACCATTTATTATCTTGGCAAGGAAGCAAGGACAAAGAAGACTTAGTAGCAAATCATTTAGATAAGCGCTAAAAATCTATAAAAGACTGAAAAGCTTTCTTGCTGTTGTGTTCTTTTCTCCTCCTTAAAACACTGCTATTCTAGAGAAGTATGAAAAGAGGAGCTTTGGGAAATTAAGCCCTTCCTATAACTGCAGAACAGAATCAGAATGGGTTATCGGTGTCATCAACATATATCTCAGCCCTGCCCTTTTATCTTTGTGGACAAGTTCAGTCTCCTGTCACTTCCCTAACCCACTGCCAGCTAGGTAAGTCAAAGTAGCAAGAATTAACACAACACACTCATCCATCCCCGAGAAATGAGGATGAGACATGAATATACCTGTTTCAGGTAGGTCAAAGACCAACTATCACATTCTCATTGCCTGCAGCCTCTGCAAACCAGGCTCAAGTGCAGTGGAAGGTCTTCTGCTGACAAGCCCCCTCACATAACCAGTGCTGAAAACAACAGCAAAGCAGCTGAGGTCTAATAAATTGACTGTAATTAACAACCCTGTGAAAGGACTGAGGAATGGAGGGGAATGAGGAGGAATGAAGGAAGAAGTATGAAGTATGTCTTCTTGTCCAGAAGCCAGAATGCTGGGATCTACCTGGTGGTAGGTGACAGAATCACAGAATGTTTGGTGTTGGAAGGGACCTCAAAAGATCATTGAATCCAAGTCCCCTACCAGAGCAGGATCAGGTCACACAGGAATGTGTCCAGGTGGGTCTGGAATGTCTCCAGAGAAGGAGACTCCACCAATTCCCAGGGCAGCCTGTTCTAGTTCAGTCACTCCCAGCCTTTGGAAGAAAGGCAGTTCAGAGGGTCTACCATATAGGCAGCTTAACAGCACTGGAGACCTGTCTGAGCATCTCCTGAAGGTAATTTTCAGGATACGGCCCAGCTGGTGAGCCTGTAAGTAGAGTAAGGGCTTATCACCACACTGGTGATAAGCTGTTCCTCCAACAGGACTCAAGCTTAACCTACAAAACACATATGCAAGGAAAAAGGTTAGGTCTTTAGGTGAGGTGACCACCCATGCTCTCCCCTCCCCACATGCACCAGCGTTGCCCAGCTTCCCCCCCTGCTTCCCCAAGGTGGGGGAATAGATCAAGTTTCCCAATATTCAGAATACTGGTTTAACAATGAGCTGTCTCTGCACCTGCTTCCTTAGTACTGAGCGAGCGGCCGCAGCTCACCTCCCGCTGCCGCCGCAAACCCAGCCTAGTGGTGATTAACTCCAGGAGAACACAATGGTCAACATCTGAGCTGCCTGTGTGCCAAGGAACGTGTTTTCCTTGTTTATCTTGCACAGCAAGTTTCTAGCACTTTTTTTTTTTTTTAACAAAGGCCATGCCTACTCCAAATTCCCAGACGGTGACTCAGTCACGGTCCCTGGTGAACCTGCAAAGCCATGTGATGGAGGATGAGGAAACTTCACCCCATGGAGGGGTCAGGAGAGTTTGCCACCAGAGCACGTCTGGATTTGAAAAAACAAACCTGTTTCCTACCTCCACACTCTAGCCCCGGCCAGCAAGTAAACAACTCAGGAAAGCTGGTGTTAGGTGCTCGCTGGGCTCCTCTTCTTGAGGGCTGCCTTGTCACCAACACTCAGCAATTTATTCCTGTCGTATAGAAGCGTAATTCCCCTATTTATTTATTTTTAATCAATGCTGAGTAATGTATGTACATTACAGAGCTGTCGTCTTAGTTCCTAAACCACCCAAGCTCTCGGTCTGAAGTACAGGGTGTGGATGTGCTGTCTCCAGCAAAACCCAGCAACAAGAACAGGCCTTTGAGGTCAGGAGCAGCTGGTTGGAAATTAGAGCAGCCCTGAGGCTAAGGAAACTCAGAGGCAATAGAAAGTTTCAGCTAAGCAAGAAAAAAGTCCAATGTGCAGAGGGTGTGCTACAAGGACATTCGAGTCCCACAGCATTTCCTGTCTCAGTAAGTGGCTTGTTAAAAAAGTTTGAAGGTTTTGGAAAGTTTGGTATTTTGCAGCGTCTTCTCACTTTTGTAGCATGTAGCAATGATAACACACAATTTGGTTTTGTTAGAACATTACGGATAATGTTATGTAAGGGCATCACATGGAGCTATGAAGTGGGGAGAGGTTGTCATGAAAAGGAAATTTATTATGGCTGCTAAAGATGGTCCTGATGTACCTAGAATTACCTTTGTAAGATGCAAGATCAATCAGAAAGAGGTTTTGGTTTTTTTGCTTATGTTGTGGAGGGCTTTTGCTCTATCTTACAGCCTGGGTATGTGTTATTTTCATAGCCCTGCTGTGACTCTAACTGTAGGCAATACCAAACCTAAATCTCAGTGCTCTCAGTGTCTGTGATGCTGCTGCAGTGCCACCCCATGAAGCACAGGCCAGGTCTGCTCAGCATTACTTGCCCTCCATGCACTGCATCCTCCCACTGTTCACATTGTCTGACCTACTCTCTCTTACAACATCCTCCCCTAAGACAGTTAAACTTTGTGCTGGCCTCCACATCAGGACAACCTTGGTAGCTTTCTGGGTCAGGCCCTGGGTCAAATTTCTCAGAAATGAAGGTGGCAGAAGGACAAATGTTCCTCCCTTAATGTCTATGGACCTTGAAGTATGTAAGATTTAGAGGAGAGGTATGGAGACCAAGCTACAGTACCATTTAAATTACTGATTGTTGATTTAACCTCCTAGGTTAAAACTTGCATAGGTTTTATTATTACCATTTATTAAAGAACAAAATATAATGAAAGTTTTGTCTTTGACCTGAGTGAAATTTTGTTTGGTTCCTTTACCACCAAACACCACTTTCCACCATCTCCTCTCACAGGTAAGATTACTGTGGACCTTGGTGAAAGGTGTGAGCTGCAGGCTGGGAATGCCAGACATTTTCTGCACAATGCCCACAAAGTTTCTGAGACTGATTACATCGTAGCTTGTAACAAATGTCAGAGGGGAAAAAAATTAAGCCAGTGGTCTGCATATTGAGCCCTTCTTTACAAAGCACAAGACCTTTAGGAGGAAGCCAGCATGCACAGGACAGCATCATAGGTGTCCAGTCACTTATATGATGGGCATACAGGTTTACCCCATGGTTTCCTCTAGAGAAAATCAGGCTGGAAATCATGATTTCCATCTCCAAAGCTCATTCAAGCCAGAAGTTTTTCATTTCATAAATGAACATATGGTTTAATTTGAAGTCATACTATGGAGCCTAGCTTGTTGAATGCCCATTTTTAGAAAGCATTGATAACATATGTAGGATGGTGGAGTTTTGTTTTGGTTAGAGGTTTTATGAAGGGTTTTGGGGTTTTTTCTTGACAAGTACAGCAACACAAGCTGGATGGATTAGAGCACCTCAGTCATGTCATTTTTTTATATTGTCATGGACTGTCATAATGATTGGTGTTCAGAAAGGATGCGATGAAATGTTTATGTGGAAAACTAATCATTGTTTTGTATTTTTTATTGACACTTTGCATGGTATATCCTACGCTGGTTTTGTAGGGGAAGGAGGGTGGGTTATTTTGATTTTAGCTGTCTAGTTCTTATAGTTGGTCTGATCCTGCTCCTGCTGAAACTTCTGGGCATTTTACCACCCTTGTGAGCAGACTTGGAGCCAATACGTCTATGAATGCACTAACAGGAGCCCCAAGTATATGAGGAGCTCTGAGCAGGAGGAATTCCATCTCCATATATGAGACCTTGCTCAGCTGCAAAGCACGTCAACATTAAGCCAGATTTTGTGCAGAGCAGCTAAATAAGAGCAAAGCTTCTTTAATTTTTGAGGTACTGCTTTAATATTAATACTACAGTGTCAGCTGCTGTTTTTCAGAGTCTGGGAAGCACATCTGGACTGTTGGTACAGTTTGCCTTGTAAACAGTGGCATTAAGCTCTAGCTCCACCTCCTTCCCTTGGAGAAAACAAGCTTCTACACTCTTCTCCATGGATGCAAGGGCTAAAGGCCAGCAGACCTCTGGGCCTACACAGAACTTGAAGAAAATATAAAGAAGTTATTCTTATTCATAATAAAAAGTGTAACTGCATTTTTTTTTTCCCACATGCCAATCTGATGAGAGTAATGAGGTTCACCCCAGGCAGAGAGCTCTCATCCTCTCATCCCACAGCTGGTACCCCAGGAAAAAAGCCAACTCTTTCCCCAATGTTGGTCCTTCACCCACTCACCTGCTTAACCATGCCAGCAGACCCACTTACCAGAGGATGTGGGAGCATCCTCTCAGTCTTTGGAGGGTGACTTTCCTTTACAGCGCTCATCTGGAGGGGATGATGCTTGCTCCAAAGACTCTTTTTCACAGAAGGCTATTAAGGCAGTCCCTGGGCTGTGAGAAAATGTGAGGTGTAACTCCAGTGCAGAGGAACAATAACAACTGCACACAAGTTCAGCCTTCTTTCACAGGGGGAAAAACAAACAGGCTTGATTTGTACAAACCTTCCACCTCCTGGCTTTCCCTCAGCAGTTCCCCAGGCACTGGAGAAGGCTGAATTGAAAAAATGAAGGTTAAGAGATGCCCTGGACCATACTTAGGTCTACTTGTCCCTCTAAAGACCTGTATTTTGTTAAATGTGAGAGGCAGTGGACAACCTGTTGGCTTCTCTCTTCCCCCGTCTCCTCCTACATTAAGGGGAGACAGATTCAGAAACGTGTCATTTTATACCTGGCAAAGAAACAGGGGTTGAAATTATGCCTCCACGAAGCACACAGAGGTCAGACTAGCCAAAGAGTTAATGTCCAGGTTTACTGGAAACGTTACCTAAAATAAACACTTTCTAAACCCTCCTTATGAAAGGAGGAGAGATGCCCGCAGCCGAGGCATTGTCGAAGATTAGACTCCAACACTGATGCATCCTGCTGTGAGAGAGCAGCGGGACAACAATCACACCAGTGAGCTGGCAGTGAGGACCAGCCATGGCACAGCTATGTTCCTGCAGGTTAGTTTCTTCAGCCAGAGTGAAGCCTTAGCCAAAGCAGCCTTCTTTGGCAAAACAAGAGCCAAATTAGCGTACATTCCAAATTAGGCAGCATTTCTTCATAACAGCTCCCCAGTCTAAATGAAAATTAACATTTTTTTTTTTTCCATAGGTATGGTTTCTCACTAGCCATCCTGGCATAGAGTAGTTCTTTCTGTCCACTATGTACATTTTGATATGTCTACATTGGTATTATTTTTGATATCTGGAGCTCAGATTCCTTTATGTATGTCCATAGAAATTATGCTTAAGAGCCTAGAAGGAAATTCAGCATTGAAGAAACAGGAAGGAGAGAGTTCCAGCTACAGTCTGTCCTCTGCTCCACCTTTTTCATGACACCATTTATACGGTGAAAGCTTCTGCTCAGCGTGCATTATTCACTCTTTGCTGTGCCTTTATTTCCAGCGAGGTGAACCTGTTGCAGATCTCAGCTGCACCTGTTCTCAAAAGAAAATCCCCCATTGAATTTTTTTTTTTTTTACATTTATTTACAAAGTGGTTTGGATGTTTTTACAATTTCCACGGCATGTTTAGTCCTAGCTTAGCTCTTAAAAGGGATTTATGAGAATGGCACAATGGAGGAAACAGAGCTTCCTTGCTCCCCCCATTTTCTTCAGAAGCATTAAAAGCTGCACACCCAGATCTTCCTTTAGGCATCAGAGGATGCGACACAGCTGGCAGCCTGGTACCACTTGCAGGCATAGTGGCAAATAGGGGCTACCTGAAGAGGTGTGCAATAATGGGAGCACTGAAGGACATGCTCGAGCTAAAGCAGGGTGTTGCAGTTAACTTTTACAGACAGAATGTGAAATGTGTGAGGAGCTTTTAAGGGATAACATTTCCTTTAGTTATCACGTATCAGGTTGTACCTCATCTTGGATAAGTAGACTCGAGTGTTGCTCAGTATCCAGCAGGGCTTAGGGACAAGACTGATGAGTCTTCAGTAAATAAATCTTTAAAAAGCATAAATGTGTAAATCAGTGGAAGGGGCTATACAACTTGTTGTTTTGGTCAGTTGGGCGTAAGAAATCAGCTATAATACAAATACTTCATTTGTGGCTGTGTCCAGGGGGTCTCACATGCTGTGCACAGGGCACAAAAGGGAAAATCAGATTTAAAATATCCACTGCGCTTTCCCCCATCACTGGGGGTTACATAGGATTTGTTTACACAAGGTGTTTACATTATGCTTACGTCTCTGACCATCTTTAATGGCCACATGATGAATATAATACACTTTAAACATTTATGAAAATATTCTGAATCTTCTGCAAAGGAAAATAACGTATAATTTAGTAAAGAACACCAAATGGAAGTTGAAATATTTGTCAGAGTTTGAAAATTATGAATACAAATGTGTCTTTGGAGATCACAAGCACCTTGGGCAGTAAAGGGGCTTAATAATTTTGGTGTTTTTTTCAGAGCAACAAAAGCAAATGATTTCTATGGGGAATATTCTTAATTCTGTGCTGCAAATTCTATTACCTAAACCAACAGTGGGTTTTAATGCAATAGAGTCAAGATATTTGCAGGAATTAAATTTTTTCATAAAGTTTTCCACTAAGAAGCAAAACAATGGGATATGCATAATTCATGTGTTTCACAGGGAAAGGGACACATTTTATTTACTTGTAACAGTAAAGAAAACCAAAAAAATGTATGTTGTAAAGTAGCCAGTGCAATATTTGATCAACTTCAGTGTTATTAAAAGATGGTATGAATTAGAGACACAAAGTTAATGGAACAAATCCACTGAAACTGTACAGAAAAAAAACCCTTTTGAGGTCTAGTATAGAAAAAGCAGAAGACCGGAGAATGTAGTTTAGATGGTTTTGTATCACGTGTTTTCTGTCAGTGAGAACAAATTCTTTTTTAGAAATGTGTAAAGCGATATTACTGCTTATCCATTTCAATCCATCACCCTCAGTTCTACAATTACAAAATATTTTGAAGGGAGGCATTGTATTTCAAAACCTACAAAATCTGATTATTTCAATTCTTTTATGGTGTAGCTTTATACATTGAATTTACTGGATTTACGAGTGTTTCTTAATATTGTATTGGAGTAACTGTTTGGTGAGTAATAGAAGAAATGAAGCTGGAAGGGAACCCTGAAGATCATCTGTCTATGGCTATCTTCAAGGTTAGAGCAGGTTGCTCAGGGCTTTGCTCAGGCTGGGCTTTGACATGATCCAAGGATGGAGATTCCACAGCCTCTGTGGCAAAGCCATGATGATGTGACAGTAGACTTGTCTTATTTTGCCTCAGTTGACTAAAGATTCCTTAACTCATTTAAATTAACTTTGTCTCGGTAATTTGTAAGTGGTGGAAGGAATCTAGGCTATTCTTTGAGAGGCAGTATTTTTGATATTTGGAAGAATAACTGTATCTTTGAAAGATGGTGGGCATTACTGTAGACACAGATTTGGAGGCGATGAGGAAAGACAATCCAAAATGTGATGAGCTTTGGGATGCTAAAGCCTACGGAGAGGTGCTGTGAATTTTTATTTTTTTGGAGGTGGAGGTTCTGCACTAGCTCGTGCTCCTTCTGCTGAAAATATCAAGTGCATAGAAGGTGATGAGTTTGCTTTTTGGTATCCACCCTAAATTCAATCAGCAAGATTAAAATTGACTATGCTGTGAATGCAAAGCATGTATTACCAGGCAATGCGTTCTGAGTGCTCTTTCAACTGCTGCAGTAGACCAAAGTCACCACTCAAAAAAAAAAAAGACTTAATAGTGGTGGCTTTGGCTTTTCTGACTTAGGTTGGGGTTTTTTGGGGCTTTTTTTATTTTGCTGTGGGTTTGTTTGGTTTTGGGGGTTTTTTTGGTTATTACTTTAAAGCTGCTCTGTTATTGTGAAACCCTGATGGTCTTCCTATCACTCGGATAGCCAGAATATGTGATGTTATCCGTTGTGACAATGTTATTAATTCACTGTAACAATAAACCATGACTATCTGCAGTGCGCATGCTGCATGCTGAAATTCATATGATTACATTAGTTAATAATGGTGGATTTTATCTGACTTTCTTTGTTGCTTTTTTTTTCAGATAGCTCTTCATGAAAATTTCAAGTGTCTCCTACTCGGTAACAAGTCTTAACTCCTTGTAGTTGCCTTGGTTTTCTTATCATACGTGGTGTACAGAATGGTCTACCATTTCTCCCTCTCCTTTTATTTAATGACTGTAATTACTACTTGAAATCTCTACTCACCTTCTTTTGATACAGCATATAAAACTACAAAATCTCTTAAAAATTAAGCACTGCCCATACAAACAAAACAGACCAAGATGATGTTTAGCTATTGACATTAGCATGATCCGTTCTCCTAAATAGAAATTTGGGTTATGTATCTTTCTGCATGCATTTAGAAAAACATTGACCCAACCACAAACACTGCTTAGGAAAAAAACTTTTTCACTGTCAGGGTCACAGAGCTCTGGACCAGGCTGCCCAGGGGGGTTCTGGAGTCTCCTTCTCTGGTGACCTTCCAAACCCACCTAGATCTGTTCCTGTGTGACCTGCTCTGGCAGGGGGGTTGGACTAGATGATCTTTAGAGGTCCCTTCCAACCCTTAACATTCTGTGATTCTTGAAGGATAGCTTTGCTTTATTCTCACTTCAGTGACTACATAAATTACCCAGCCTGGCCTGTATCACAGGAAGGAGTTCCTTTGTAGTGGTGCTACAGAAGTGAATTTGAAAGAAGTGGCCTCACAATTACTCTGAATTGCCCTCTATTGATTTCAGGTAGAGATCCCAGATTTCCATCTGAGATTTTCTGGGAAAAAAAAATAGGTTCCAAGAGCTCTATAATTTTTCTGGCTTACCTACAACACATGTGACCTACCCAAGCTTGTGCTATGGAAACAATATGTTCATTCTCATTAAATACAGTGCAGGCCAAACACATCAGACCTACTGTGCAGATGATCAGTTGAGTAAGATGATTTGCACACAGGGTTTAGCCCAATGAAAACATGCAATGCCACTAGGCAGTCCAGCTATAGCATAATACAGTATTGATTATTACAGTTCCATGAGCAAGGGAAAACTGTATGCTGAATTATCTTCAGTGTAAATTTCAGGAAGATTTATAGCCCCTTTTTATATTTTATAAAAAAAAAATTTAAAAAAAGTTGATCATGACTATACAATGCTAAAGACCTAGGCACTAAAAACATTTTAACTGAAGTTTGTACTCCAAATTAACAAATCAATAATATCTTCAACTACCCCACATATTTATTAAGCCACAGCTGCTTCTCCTTACAAGGGTTTGAGGGATGGAACAGGAAGAATGTCAGGCTGGTTTACCCTCAGTTCCTGAGTCTGGAGGAGGAGGGAAGTGGGGGGGGTCACTTAGTAAAACACACCTTGAATTTAAGTAGAACTTTACATCTTTACATCACCAGTCTTCTGTGTTGTGTGGGCTGCAGGCAGGGATTCATAGATGAAACTGGATAAAGTGCTGGGGAAAACAATCCTTCTCAACTATGCTGTAACTAGGATGAATTATTTCTCTGGGGGGGGTGTGGGAAACCCCATATATACATACATAAATTTAGCTGGAGCTGGAATAAAAATGCATAAGAAGGGAGATGGTACATTCCTTTTTTATTCTCTTTCACTACTGGAAAGCCATTCCTTTCACTCTTTAGCACTTAAATACAAGTGGACATGCTGTTTATCTTCCAAAGCCTCTTTCTGCTATGGAGAGATTTCTTGAATTTCTTCTAGAGTTCAAGTTCATTTGACAATTTGATTATTCACTGTGTTACACCAGGTATATTTAGATCCTTGACCTTCAGGCAAATCATGATCTAGTGCAGGACCTCTGTCTATTCACCAGCTTGCCTGTGTCTGTTAAGTTGTGATTGTTTGTATCCACATATCCACAAAGCCATGGCATGTCACTTTGCTTCAGTGTTTTCACTTGCTCAGCGTATCCTCTCCTGATACCTAAATTTAGATTCAGTAGCAATTCATTCTGCAACTTGTACTGCTTGACAGGAAAGACAGTTCTGTGACGACGTTCTCTCCGATGTGCTGAACACTGCACAAGACAGAGAAGAAGTCATTAATGTATTAAACCTAACAAGACGACAATTAATGGAGAACAAGGCTCTCTGGATGTGTTTCAAGCGTACGTTTAAAATACGAATGTAAATTCTTTTGCAATTTGATTTATTTAAATTTCCTAACTGAGATTGAGAAATACTAATGGTACTGACCTGATCTCAAGCCACTCATGCCAGGATTGATTTTGCAAAGGGATGAGCACTCTGGACTCAGTTCTGGAAGTACTTCTTATGCACATGCCTCACTTTAAGCCACATGAATAGTTCCATTGAACACAAAGATCATTCTTGTGCTCTCAGGTTGAAAATGTGCTCAGCTGCTTTGCTGGAGCAGGGCAGGAGTATGAAAGCCTTTCAGTAGTTTTTCAGCCACAACAATTTAATTATCTTATCCAATATCTTGTTACTTGGCTTTCAGGTAAGTCATTTAGACCAAAGCCTCCTCTCTCTATTTTCCCTTTCTGTCTGTTTAACTAAAGATCCATTTTTTAGACTGTTGCAACTGCCACTATGCCAAACAATGTGTTTTGGATTATCCTGACATTATTTAGAATTGACTTCTTTTCATCAAGTTAGGAGAAACCTAAAGAAGCCATGCTGAAAATTAAGTAGGGATTTTGCATCAGGTTTAAGTTAAACACATATAGCCAAACATTCTCCTTGACTTTGCCAGTTATTGTACATCCCTGGAACCGTGTCTGTCCTGAGGTGGGCTAGCAGAAGGAGAAAGGAATCACAAGCCCACTATGTCTCTGCATTTTCTCTTCAGTGCAGGGCACGTTATATAATAAATATAAACCTAAATTTATTTCACTGCAATTTAAGCGCAGTCTGATTACTCTGAGTTTGCCACATTTATTAATATAAATCTGCCCATTATCATGATCAAACTGAAAAAGCTCAGATGTTGTCAAACCCTAGGTGCTAGATCACGCGGCTCATAAAATACTTCTAAGAGCCATTTATGCCAAGTGCATCCAAGTTTTTTGTGTATTCAACTCTCAGCTTAGATATACACTCCATCTAACCACGTATCGTGCAGCAGGAACAGCATCACAAACAGGCTACTAGGTGACCAAGCATAGCACAAGCCCAGCTGTAGGGAGCCTGACCTCGTGAAGTGTAGTTTATCTCGCTTATGAATGCTCTTGCAAGACTGCCAATGCAGTTCTACTCCTAAAAATATATAGGTGGCCTTCTGCTTCCTACAGTGAGAAGGAACATAGACCACAGAGTGGAAAAGCAGTTCAGGAAAGCTCTTTGCAACAACAAGAAAAAAAGTGTTCTTGCAAAAGAGCGTCTAGCATCCTCTGCCCAACCCAAAACCACAGAGGCGGAGTGACAAATAAGTCTCCCTCTGTAAAGCCATAATGAAGAGCTGTATTAATAAGGCAATAAAAAAGCTTGTCATAAATTAACTGCTTGGTTTTTCTCAAGGAACATAAAACTTTTTCCTCGGTTTCAGCCCGTTCCACCCTCTGCAGTAAAACACTCCCAGGGTCTGGCAGTTGCTTGGTCCCACAGAGGAGTCCTGCTCTCCCTCTGGGAGATCTGCTGAAGATGATGCCCACCCATGGCATGAAATACTCAACCTCTGTCCTCTCCACCCATCCACAGTGCTGCAAAAAGGAGCCCAGAAAGCTGCTTTAAAACCTCCCTGTTTGTGTGTAATTTCTTTCTGTTTCAACAGGAAAGGAATGACAATATCATCCTTGCAAAGATAAGAAAGCATCAGGCTGAGGCACGACCTTTACTTCCATATAGTCATTTTACTGTGACTATATATTAATGAGCAGCAGAATCCTAGAGAGCAGCAGATACGGAGCTCATATTCTCATGTTATTGGCTAATTCTTTGCTATACATTAAATTCAGTAGATTCAGCCTCTTGCTGGGAAAGTTCTTGGTACAAAGGTGTGCGCGTGCACACACGTATGAGTGTGCAGACACATGTGTGTGCACATGTGTGGTGAACAGCTCCCTGTGAGAGGTGAGAATTTAACAGTGTGCTTGCTGGAGTAACTGATGTTCACCCAGTTCCAAAGCAGATGCAAGATCTCCATATGCTGGGCTTTTTTATCTTTTAAACCAGATTTTGTGTGAAAATATGTGCTGTGAAAGTACGTGATGGTGATTTTTAGCTTATCTATTTATCTCTACTCAGTCTTGGGGTTTTTTCCGTGCTTTACTTGTTTGTGAGCCTCCTAGTAGAAGATTCATTACCATTTACTGAGCTGATAAACAGTTTCTATTCACCAGTCCTGTTATCGTTTTCTATTACAGTTTTTGAATCAATTATTTTTATTCATTGATATCCAGCCTTGTAAAACCAGCTTTGAATAACCAGGACATTAAAATGAAACACCCATTGGAAAACATTTACCAAGAAATATCTGTCCCCTGTCCCTTAATGGATTTTCCTACTATCCTAAGTAAATATTTTGGAAGCAAGTTGTTTTATCTCCAGACTGCCCAACAGCTAGATACAGATGCACCCATCTACCTATTTATTTACCTACCTAGCTATGTAACTGCTGTTTGCTTACTGATTTTTTTTCTTTTTTTTTTCCTGAACAGTTCATTTTCGCAGCAGGAATTTGCAGCATCTGAAACAAAGTGAATAAAGGGTTGAATATGCTGTTATCCAAACTCCTCCCCTAATGGGCAGACTTTGGGAAGTTTTCTTTAAATGCTCAGATCCTCCATATTTCATATCCTCTGCAAGAAAAAAAGAGTGAGTGAAAAATGAACAAGTCATGGATTTTCAGTGCTCTAATGACTTATACTAATGTATTCCTTCATCTAAATACAGATTTCTATTTAAAATTCAGTATGCAGGGGTATTATGAATTCTAGTTTAATAGATTCCAAATAATTGCCCTTTACAAATGATTAATAGCTGTTTAAAGCCACTGATAAGAATATACTGTTTCTCCCCCAACAATGGGCCTTCCGCATTAACTGTATTATATATGTCTGAAATTAGTTTATTAATTTTTTTTATTGATATGCAAACTACAAGCTGATGGCAGATGGCAAATAACCCCTCACACTAACACCAAACCCTCCAAAAAAGGCCTTGTCTTTGCTACTGTTCTTGTAGAGGGACAAAAAAAAAGAGAGATAAGAAGATAGCTTTTATATTGAAGGCAGGCCACTGAAATGCAGATGATGCCGTCCTCTCTTGTACTCAGTTTTCAGATTTTTCTGGCATAAAAAGAATAAGATATAAGGTTGAATTAATGACCAGATTTGGCACAACTGCAATTCGAGGTCCTTTCTCCGTGCTGTTTATGCTGTCTCCTGACTACCCTTTAAAACAACCATCCTAGACTTGTTCTTTCATTTAAAAGATGAGCATCCAGAAATACTGAAATTAAAAATACATTATTCATATATTCAACATAGGAACGACCTGACCAAAAATTCACTTAACAGAGCTGATGGTTTCTTCATAACACATGAAACCCTTTGCGAACACGAAACAAAATAGATTAAATGCATTTACAGTTGAATTGAAGTTATGCATACAACAAGATATTGGAAGTTTCTAAGGTTGTATGTGTTTTGTGTGCTAAATGCACCTGCTGTGCCTACATGCAGCACTTGGGAAAATATCTGCAAAATGTGAATTTATTAGAAAACTAACACTAACAACTTTTTCTTTAAAAACTGGGGCATGGGGGTGGGTGTTTGAAGTATTATCTCAAATATGTAAGCAGACATACAAGGATGTTAGGCACTGACACCAGTAGTTTTTATCAAATAACGTGGTAATGCTGAAGATACAAAAGACTGCTATATATATAAATGTTTTTTCACCACATATTGGTTGGGCTTTACCAAGCTGTTAGATTACAAGCAGAAATAAAACACTTGCTGGGCGAAAAGTACATATATATATATATATAAATAAATTGCATTAAAGAACAGTAGTATCTCTTATTATGCACATACTGTGCAATGTAACATCCTTGTACTCGTGCTCGCTTGCTTTCCCTGTCCATATGTGACTGCGTGTAGTTATATTTGTGTACAGAGACTGCATCTCAGCTAAACGTTTTCTGCTGGAAAAATATTTGCTAACAGCAAAACAAAACCCCCTTCATTCTTTCCCAGAGGTGAGGAAGTTACTGTAAGAATTGGTTTACTTCCCTCATTTTTGTCTTTCCTACCTACAAGCGACTTCGATTTGCTTTCCAATTAATTTTCCCTTGGCAAAGTTAGCAACACCACAAGAGGTCCTAAAAGTGGGTTAAAGCAGTTTTGTGCCTTTACCATAGTCACGTCTATAATGCTTGGCTCTGGTCCCTCTAGCCTTTTCTTTTTTTTTTTCTATAGGAGCAGGGCAGTTACCCCCCTCTCAGGGCCCTTTCTTCCTCCCTCTGGGGTAGGCTGCCTTCTCCACACACCACTGGTACCCAGAAAAGAATGGTTCTTCTGTTTGTCTGGCTGCCTGCATATTGCATCCATTGCTCCATTCAGCCTGTCTTTTCAGGTCTGCTAGCTGCTGTACAACTTAGCTTTTGTGCTCTACTGCCAGGGGTTTTCTGAAGCCAGACGCTTTTTGAAAAGAGGGTATATTTGCATAAACAATACCATGTGAGGAGGTCTGCTGGAAACAAAATCAAAATTCAGCTGAGCAAATCTTCCTGAACAACTCATTTCTTGCAACCGACACCTCCTATCGTTACCATCTGTGTACTAAATTATGGCTGAAAACGTGTGCAGCTCTTTCTTTTCACTGGTTCTTGTGTACGGATTCCTCCTATCAGCTGAAGTGTATTTTGTTTTCAAATTTAGGCTGAACAGAGACCCTTAAACAGCATTTGGTATATGGAATGAGAAAAATATGGTTGCGTTAAATAAGGAACAGAAGGCCAGCCATGCATCAGCTAGCTTGCAACCCAGATTGGATTTGTACTGAAGGCTCATCAAAATGCATATCAGAAACAAGATCTACCCATCAGCTTGCTGAGATTTCAGGTCAGCAATGGCAGGGCAGCTTTATCAGAACAGAGCAGGAAGAGTAAGGCTTACTACTGTGGCTGATAGCCGAAGGAATCACTCTGGAAATACATGTGCTTAAAAACAAATCTCTAGTGGCTTAAAATATTGGAAATACTGAGTGCATGTGTATGTGTCTGTGCACACAAACAAGTCATACGTATATATATATATATACACACACACATGAGTGAATTCATGTACAGTTCTATGCCCAAGCAAACATACACACATAGTCGTGCTACATCCTCTGCGTGCATTTATAATATCTTACCCATGGGAATAAAAATAATTAGGCTAGCCCTGCAAAAAGGCAGGCAGGCAAACCAGAAGTAGCCACATGGAAAAAAAAAAAAGTAAAAGAAAAAAAAAAGAAATACAGTTTCATAAGCCACTGCTCAAATCTCCCACTTATTTGCATTTTGTGTGTGTGTATGTGTGTGTGTATTCAAATATCTAGCTAGGTAATGCATATCTCACTGTTCCATTAAATTGCAATCTTAATTTTGCTTCTGTGCTCAGATGCTTTGGCTATAATTAATAACAATATTCAAAATGTGCCTTCCCTACTGCATTAGGTCTGTATATGCAGCATCTTCTACTTTGCACTGCCTCTTAAAGCACAGTCTTCTGCCAGAAAAATGGTGTCTATGGATGCGTTCAGCATACAAAAATACCACAAATGAGGGGTCCTCCTTCTACCCTGCTGCCTCGATCCCTGCCCACTTTCCAAACCATAGTGCCAAGTGGGTTGGGAGAAGCCAGATTGCCTTCCACCATCAACAATCAACACACGTAGGTGATTTCTGTGGGCTTCTTTTACTGATCTGGCTTCTTCTCACATGAAACCCAGCTCAGGGGAGCAGTTTGAAGAGAAGATCTCATATCTTCTTTTTTTTCACATACGAACAGAATTCTTAGCAAACAGCTTTCCAGGCAACTCCCAAGGGTCTGAGGTAGCCCCTTGCCAAGAGTCAGATTTCATTTCTGTCATGAGGCTCCAGTCAGGGTGCATCTCACCCCGAAGATGTATCCGAATGGACAGGTAGCAGAAAACTGCAAGGAAACACTTCCAATCCTTCATACAATTTCCAAGTCCACTATAAGATATGGAGCTTTATTTTTCTTACCTGGGATGTGAAAGTTGCCCATTTCATACAGCACTGGAAAATGAAGGTCCTTTTAAGCAACGGGGATTAGTAACTCTTTTTTACTGGATTCCAGTCTGGGGGAACCATCCCTTTAAGGTATTTGCCATTTGGTACATGAAAAAAAAATGCTACACAAATAACATACATAAACCACATCCAATAGGGTTTAATAGGTGTTCTAGAGATAGGAATGGCCACCACACAACATCTCTAAATATGGATTTATTATTCTACTCCATTTCCTGTAATAAACCTCTCATTATTCTGAAATAAAAGGCAAGGCCAGCACCCCTTATTCAAACCACTCCTGGTATTAGTTTACAACTTAAGTGACTGTCTCAAGTGAAAGAGAAAATAACAATAAAGCAACCAGAATTCGGCACTTGACCAATAAAATCCAAAATACCTGCTACAAACGTCATAAAATTCTAAGCTTAAGCACCAGAGACCATGTTTGTCACCCAGCAGCTCCTGATTTTGCAATAAAGGAGTGTCTTCACAGCTCTGTCTTCTCTGCATGTCCTTGTTTAGCCCCAGAAGGCCAAGCAAGGTCTTCTCTCTGCCTCTGCAAAAGCCAGACATGACCCTATCGCTACCTCATCCAGGTCACTCTGTTTCTGGCTGGTACTCTCATGCATCTCCTGCTAGTGAGATCTGAAACTGCTCTGCTGATTTCACTGGTGCCTCCAGGGTGGGGGTGAAAGTGTTGTAACCTCATGGAGCCCTCCACTGATGTCAACAGGGAAACATCTATATCAGTATACTGGGCCTCAAATCAGCAAGACAGATGAAGGGCAAACTACATTAGTCTCACCGAAGGCAATTCCTTATGTTACACCCGGGGCATAAATAGGGAAATACAGGAGAAACTCACATTTCAACATTAACCAGTATCACCTAACTGGTTCAAAATATGGTATGTAATCCTTTCTTTTAGTTAGCCTCGTGGCGACTGAGTTGCTTCTTTAAAATGACCCACAAAGCAAGAATATTTCTGAAACAAAGCTCAGGAATATGTCAGTTTGAGAGCAGAACTTGCACTTGAGTGATTAGCAGTTATGCATCCTGCAGTTAATAGGCTCACATATGTTAACATATACATTAATCTGTATGTTAATCTCTGCTTTTCTGAGGATCCTCTGCATCACCCATCCTGCCCTGACATAAAAAAAAAGAAAAATAAAATAAAAGGAAATTCAGGGAAGAAATAATGGTGTTTACGTAAAAGAGACATTGCCTGATTAGCATTTTCGGTGTGCTCGTTATAGTGCAAGAAGAATTAGAGGAGAGAGGAGGGTTGGAAGTAGGAGCCAAGGAAAAGTGAACTCTGTGTTGTTTGCAGAATGTATTTTTCATGGAGTCTGCAAAACGCTTTGGAGAGGGGTTTGCATGACTGGATTTTGTAATCCTCATAACTTGGAAATCAATAAGATAAATGGAGGAGAACAGAACAGCTAGTGGCCTCGGTCTTGATGATTCCAGGATAAATCCTTTTAATAAACATGAAACTGCAGCAGAGCAGAAACTCTAAGTCCTACTTTTGATTTAAAGATGTTTACCTCTGTGTCTGCGACATTTCTCGGGTTTTATTCTCTTCCTTATCTTTTCAATTTTATCTCTCTGGCTACCCATACAGTTAATTTTTTTTTTTATCTATTCTTCTTAAACATGGGTGTATTTATATAAGACATTAATATATGCAGAGAGTGGGGACATTCATACAGTTTGGCTTTGTAGCGGCTCTGAAGAAGAATTAATGGAAAATTACTGTCATCCTATAGATGTCTTGTTCCTGCCTGACACTGGCTCTTGGCTGTATGGGAGAGTCACCTTTGTTCCACATGCAGAGGTAGAGGAAAAGAAGGGAAATGGCAGCAGAGAAAACTTACAGCCTAGATTTTGCTGATGATGGTGGTGACAAAGGGATTGTTTAGAAAAAGGAAACAAACTGCACCAGTCTCCCAGCATTAGGACTCCTTCACTAGTTAAACAATCAGAACTGGGATTTGACAAGGCTTGGCTTGTATAATAAACGTTTGATTAATTTACACATTTCTACAATATAACCACAAGAATTTGGATGTTCAAGATTTAATATCCAGGCTTCCCTTGATATACTGGTGAGGGGAGGGGGAAATACATTTAGATCTCTCATTTATTTTCCAATTAACTGTTCTTTATCCGTGCATTAATATTACAAATATCTCAAGAATAATTAAAACAGATAAGCAATTTATAAAAATCTTCACATTTCATGCTAATTACCATAATGTAATGTTACATTTCTATTAGGAGCTTTGCTCCCTCCCCCCACCCTTTACTTCGAGCAACCCTGGGGCCTCAGCCAGTCAGCATGTTATAAATCTTTGTTAAAATACGACACGAAGCTAAGAAGCTTGCAACAAAGCAAATTGGACAGTGATGGAGCTCTCCTTTCTTTACCTTCATTTCCCAACAGCCAGCCTGTCGTCAAATATGAAAACAATGATGGTTTTTCACAACTTCTCACTGTGAAGGCTAAGGGGCTCCCAGGACAGAGGTTGTGAGCGTGGGCTTTGAAGGATCACAGCCAGGCCATGGGAAAGGCAGAGGAGAGCAATTTGATCACAGGTTCCTGTTAGAGAAACAAATCATGGGCCCAGAAAGGAACCACAGAGCCAACATACCTACTACCACCACATCATGCAATTGTATGCACAAGCTATTTAAGTCCTATCTGAGAATGAGTTTGCTTGTTTGGTCCCATGATTCCTACACGAGATTATTATGGGGATTTAAAACCATTCTAAGGGGAACTCCTACTGATGTTTAACATTCATGCCATCAAATCAGAGAACAGAAGTAATGCCATGATGCTCTCCCCACACCTCTGTTCCAGCCACCAGTAGAATCAACCAAGTAGTCAAGAGAAACACCATGGCTATCATCAGCAGTTTGGAGTAAGTAATAAAAGCAGGTTCAAAACCCTGATCTTGTGAACAGTTCACATTGATAAAGATGTTTCCTTTGCTGAAATATGAGACCACACATCAGTAAAATGATGCTGCTTTCAGGAATAATAATGTAGTTTAAGTTTCATTTTGCTTTTATTCTGGAGATAGACTTTGATACAAGGTGGTGAAAATGAGATATTCAATAAAAATCTTGCTCTAGCACCAAGTCCTGAAACCTTTAAGGAGAAGAGTACCTATGTGCATGTCCTCAGCTGCTACTCAGTCTGTTGATTCAAAGCTACAACACTTTTGTTATATTACTAAATTTATCTTTATTTACTGCAACATTGATAGCATTCAAACTGCATTAGATAATGTACTAGGTAAGATACCTTTTTAAAACCTTTTACTGAGATCCTATTGGGACTGGCATGTAATTGAAAACACTTAATGGAATATTTCAGGGCACATTGCCAGAAAATGAATGAGAGAGTCAAATTTCATTTTGAAATGCTGTACAAAAATCACTTAAAATGATCATAGCTGTGGTTTAGTGTAGAAAAGGATGAGTATCATAATTTACATAGACTTTCTTTCCTTCTGAAATTATTTTCTCTCTTTGTTACATTTGACAACTCACCCACTGTCTTTTCAGAAATGCCTGACATTCCTTTTAATTAAGTAGCAAGGGGACACAAGCAATACATTTTTTTTTAAGGACTGCTGAATGCACTGGGTGTGTTTCCAGCCCCAGGGCCAAATCCCCATTTGAGTCACTCCCTCGGGAAGAAGTATCAGCACTTACAAGTTCTGCCTTGACCTCCTCTATGATAGCACAAAACCAGATTGCAATACCCTTGGGGCTTGGTTTGCTCTGTCCTTACTCCTGTTGGGGCATGATAATATTTATATCTTGAAGGGTTCAAAACTGTGAAGTTCTGAGGTTTCTGAGGACAATACAGCAACATCCATCCAAAGATGGATTTCAAGGGGGATGTCTTCTCGTTAATTTTCTGGGTGCTTGCATGGCCTCAGACAAAGGGAGACATCCTTCTCCATTTGTTGTAAATAAACCAAGGAACAGAGAGTTTAAATGGCCTTTTCTGCAATCACACACCAGACCACCTCGAAACCTCGGCGTAGAAGCCAACCTGCCTACCTCCATCATCCCATAGGCTACAGAAAGACATCCCTGAAAGGCAGCTGACAGCCCTACACGTTCATATTGTAAACTTGCCACTGAAAATCTCCCTCAAGCACTCCTGCCCAAGGAAAACTTTAGCACGAGAAAATCCTTTTGTGCAAAGATAAAAAGTTTCTACCAAGAATGTTGTAGTCAGGAGAAGCACAAAAAGGCATCTTGAGCTGACACAAAAAAATCTCAAAGTTAAATGAATGGAAGCCAGGAAATAGTTTCAGATGTAAATTTTTTTACTGTGTCTACACACTGAGGCACGTATGAAATATTTTGCTGATTCAGGCTTGGCCAACCTCTCACTAGGAGCCTGTCTTCATTTACGTGAAGAATTACAAGGGAAATACATAAATGTTTAGTTGTACCTGTGCAACTTTAGGAGTCTCAAGCACTCAAACCTAATTTTGTAGACCAATACTGTTTAATTACGACTGACGTTTTAGCTCTAATTAAAGCTAGAACTGTTCATGCCACAAAGATGTGTCACCCATCTCCACTAACAGTAGGCAAAGTATCCACCTAGGACAAATGACTGTGTCTAATTTAGCCTCTGTTCCTTTTGCAATCCCCTTTGCAAGCTACATTTCAGAGGTGAACAGCACTGGGTTGTTTTTGTCCAGCCAATGGTCCTGCCTTTTTTATATCATGGCATTAAAATTTAGGGCTAAATCCAATTTTAAAAAGATTGAATTAAAAATTCCTCCAAACACTGTGTTTTGACATGCAGATTAGAATGTGTTTGAGCCCTGCTGGTAACTATCTCTTCTCAGAGGAATCTCTTAACATCAGTCAGCCAGCATCTTAAAGTGCATAGCCCATCCCTTGTCTATAATCCTGGTCCCGGACCTGGATTTACATAAGCACAGAGTTCTGACCACGCACTAGCACCATATGTCAATGTATATTTGCCTGCAGGTTTCAGGAGCTCATTAGTAAACAGGCCCTTCATAAATATGCAGCAATGACAAAAGATAGCAAACATTTTGAGACCTGGCTCATCCTTTCCACTTGTCAGAGTCTGTGCTGCTATTGGTTAATATTCCCTGCAGGCAGATTTTTCCCACTGGGTGCTCAGAAATGATGAGGTTCACTGAAGCTGTTCTCTCTTTTCTGTTCTTTTGAATCCATTGGAATGATGACCCCAAATCTGGAAATGGAATGTGGCGAGGAAGCCACGATCACCAAAATTGAGCTGGCTTATCAGCTTGATTCCTGTTTTGCAAAGGTCAGCCCTGAGCATTCCCTGAGAGATCTCATCTCACAGAGATCAGATGAATGTGGAAAGATCCTGCAGTGAACAGAAATCTCCATTCCAGAATGGAGGTCAGAAATCACCACATTCAGATCTCAGCCTATGGAAAATAAGCTGAATGTGTGAGCTCTCTGCATCCATGGTTTTGACACTGGAGTTATGGGGGGGAGGGGGGTATTTACCACCTGCTTGAGCAGCACTGGCCAATTTCTTCAAAATCAAATCATGGTCTTCCTAGCAAATAAAAGCAAACCACCGTCAGTCACGCCATCACTAATACTTAATGCCTTTTTCAGAATATGTCCAAAATTCTCAAATAAAACGATTATTTATATAATATCCTATCTCACTCTTGCAAATCCCATCCACCTTCTCACTGAATGCTCCTGCCATTGGCTTCTGAGGCAAAGCCATCAAGCTTGAACAACACCCAGCATAGTCTCACAGCTGGGACATGTCAAAAGCAGGTTCTGAACCAGTGCATAGCACAGAGATGCCTCAAGCAGCAATGATAAGTATCTTCCTTATGGCTATAATTTAACACCCAGGTTTACAGCATTTGACCTCAGCTGTCTTTGGCAAAGTCACAGGTACCAATGACCTGTGGTGCCAAGCTGGAGTGTATGTTGCCTTGGAGGACACACTTCATATATCCTCTGGTATCCGAGGCGATGAACACAGGCAGGATACAAAAAAATCAGTAATCAGCAGGGTGAATGTGCCATGCAATATCACATACCCATCACGGGGGAAGGGGTTTGCAAGGGTGTACGTGCGGTGCTGCTTGCCAATAGACACAGATTGTTTAACAGTCACCTCCAGGCAGTAAAACCGGTTGCCAGTTCAAGTGCCAGGTAATTTTATAGGATAATTATTAACCTTACTGAAGTTATTACAGACTAGCTACTGGGAGACTTGTGAAGTGTGAATTATCGCTCTCCGTCTGACTGGGAAGGATAACTAATCCCCTCAAACATTTTATGTTGAGCTGAAGATTATCCCCCTTTTTAGACATTAGAAAAGTCTTCAGAAAGGATCAAATTACATACAATTTTTACAGTTGTGAGAAAGCATTTACAAGATTTCTCTTGTATTTCTCTTCCGTTTCTCCACCACCCACCCACCACCCTTCATACGCATCCTTCTTTCCAACAATATGTTAGGAAAACACAGTTCTGTCTCAGCCCTCTCTGATGCTGCCATCTTTTCAGAACACCACAAGCAGGGAAGTAGTGGTGTGAATTTCATTATATCTTCCACGGAAAATGTTTCTAAAGATGGCAGCAGAGCTAACACCATGTGCTAAGTCAGTCAGCACAGCTCTTTCAAGGTCCCACAGTCTCCCCTCCTCCTCCTTCCCACTCCAAGTTAAGTTTGTTGTGCTGAGGATACAGACAATTAACCTTCTTATCAAGCCACTGATGAACTACCACTGCAAGGCAGCGTGGTTAGCTTCCCCTGCTTCCCACAATCTTCACCCAGCATTGCCCCTAATGTTGAGCTTTCAGTACCTGTGCCAAAGGCAACTGCCACTACAGAACATTATGAGGCCACAGCCTGTGAAGGAAAGTGTGAACAACAAAGCTATTCTGCAGCTACCAGGGCCAACTTGGGATTGCTTAAAGAAAGCATCACATGCACATAATACTGAAGAGAAATGGAGGTTAACCAGAGGGGAAGAAATGAAGAAAGGCTGTAGCCCAGTTTTTGGAGGGTCTTTTGAAAAGGGAGATAGAGTACTACCAGAGCATGCCCTCTTACATATGGTACTCCTCACTACTGGCATCTCAGCCCTGCCCTAACACACAACCACGTGTCTGCACATCCTTCCTCCCTGTGTGTCTGGCACGGTCAGCTGTGAGAAACGTGCAGAACTTGACTCTTCCTGCAACAACTGCAGAAGCATGGTCTCAGTAACTCCAGGGATGGTAATGTCTTTGTTCCAAGCCCCAGCTGATGATGCTTCCACCCACTAAGCTCCTGCCACTTACCTGCATCCACACATACCAGTGTTAACTGCACAGATGGAGAGATGGTTTCCTGACGTGAGTTACTGCCATCTTCAATCCACCACTGGCAAGCATCTGCCACAAGGGAAAGCAGTAAATTCCAAAAGACTGTCCTTTGTTGATTTGTTACCCAACTTGTGGCTGCTTCCTCTCCTCCCTTCCACATGTCTCTTTTGAAATAGCACATATCTATTGGCATGCTTTGAAGGGATGTTCCCTTGATTATCTTGCCCTTTCTTCTCCTATCCCCAGAGTTTTGTAACTGTCTTTTTACCTCCAAGAGAAAAAAACATACTGTACCGTTGTCTTCCTTTTCAGGAAACTGTTATATGGTAGTGCACACAAACTTGAATTCCAGTCATTGGTTTTCCCTCTACTGGCCTTATTTCTTGATGCAAGATCAGCAAATATCTTCTTCAACGACCATACACAGGCAAAAATTTGCTATTTCTGTTGCAGCAAAAGGGGTAGAAAAAAAAAAAATCTAAAAAAATGCCTAATCTCGCTCTACTTACATGGTACTTTTGTGCCAGCAATAGACACCTTAATTCCTTGAATAAGGGATGGGGACACTTGCACCACTATGTTCTCTTCTATGAAGCATCCCAGTATTCCTGCTTTTCTTCCCTAATTTTATCTTAAAGCTCACCAAAACACTGCCAGTCTTTTTTTCTTCTACACTCTGTATTATAAACGGGAAAGAAGTCTCATCATTTAAGAGAGGGATTTAAACTACTCTTTTATATTTATGGTCTTACTTAATTTGTTGAATTTCTTGAGCCTCCTACCTATCAAACATGAAAATTAAAATACATCTGCAAATTATTTGTATTTATTTAAATAAAAGGGGAAATTAACTGCTGCAGTCCCTACATATATAGCCTGGTAGGGAATCTATGCATGTAGCCATAGATTCTGCTTCATCAGAGTCCAGAGGTCATTGCACATCCAAAGCAATATTATTCATTTCATAAAGCATAAGGCTGAGATGTGGGAGTTCTTTTCTTTGGTTCCTTTCCTAGATGTTTTGATTAATCTAGGGCATGGCTTGAGTTAAATAATGTTTTCCTTTTGTTTTATGTACCCATTTTGCCCATCTTGGGGTTTTTTTATCTTTTCACTCTCTGTAGTGAAGTGGTGTGTGTTCATAGAGTGCTTAGTGCACTGCAGCTGTGAGCTCAGATAAAGCTTCTAACTAATTTCTAAGTAAATAGTACCCAAAGAAAGAATTTGAGCCATCAGGTTTTGTCCCACAAAGACTTTTTGGCTGGTCAGTAATGGGTGTGAGACTTGCCCTGTCTTTAATCTTGGAGGACCCAGCCATGTGTTTGCATTGGTAAGAAAAAGTCAAAAGGTAGCTGTATTGTGCTGGCTGGGGGGAAGAGGTAGGGAAGGTCAGTCTAGACAGGAAAAAACGGTGACATCAAATGCTTTGCAGGTCTGTGACTCTAAAGTTACTCTGCCAACAACCTTGATGCTCTCCTATTAGCCAAGGAGACTATTTTACCCTTAAAGATGCCATCTGCAGCAAAACCATCTCTTTTCAGTTATGTAGGGAAGTGCCCTGAAAGTACACTACATGAAATTAATAATGTCTGACACTCTAGTTTATATGCACCTTGCTGTTGGGAGGTAAGGTCTCCAGGGAAATTTATGTTATTTAAATTATATATTGCTTCCCATGATCAACTTCTAGGGGCATTTTAAATAAATTACAAGAAATATTTCAGACATGCCAGCTATATCAGTGTTGTCACAACGGCAGTAAGTGCCTCATCAATAAATAAAACCAGTCTGGGTCTTTTAGGTTGTTTTACTCCTTGTAGAGTCAGTTCCAACACCCACGCCCCCTTTGATAGCTAGTAGCATTCTTCTGATATGGTAGCCTTTTTGGAGGCTCTGTGCATCCACAGTGATCTACTACTTGTTATCACGTTAATATTGTCTCGAACTTTAATCTTGGCCATAGATGTGTCTCCTCCTAATATATTTGAGCAGCTACATCAGCCCCTCTGCCTTTATTTTGTCAGGCTAATATGCACCATTAGCACAGCCCATTCTCTAGAAGCCCTTCTCCATACCCAGGCCAACCTGGCTTGCTCCTGCTTAAAAATGAAGTCTTAGGAGAGGCTGCAGAGCATCAGATGCAGTTTTCCTCATGGTGCAACAGTCTACCCTGCTCATGGCACAACAGCTCAGATATTCTTTGTACAGGAAGCTACTCTGAGTAAATAGCTGCCTGAGTTTGCCTTAGCTTCTCCTGGCTTAAAAGTTCTTTTTGATTATTCCATAATGAAGTTTCCTTCCCCCCGCCCCCACAGTCCCAGTCCTCATTTCTTAATGAATGTATACACATTATTATTGTATTTTTTACAACAATCAAGTCTAGGAGTTGTTACTGTTTCCCAGACTTTCCCATTTCACCATATGGGAAGCACTGCTTTCTAGCCACATTCACTCATTTTAAACTTAGAAGCAGATACAAACTTGTCAAGATTGCCTGATATTCTCTTGATTCACAGACATTTCCTATACCGTTTGAATGTGTTATAGAGCCCCAGAAACCTGTCTACCTACTTTTCACTCCAAGCAAAAGGTTTTAACTCACCACAGTTGATGGCACAGCAATGTCCTGTTGAGTGATGGTGCATCCAAAATACTGAGGATGAAGCCAACATCTTACCCACGACCAGTGGGGTGAGTGGAAGTGTGAGGACATGAAAAAGTATAATAAAGATCTTTTTCATGGTTCTTTTCCTTTATATGTAGAGCATTCTGACTGGAGGACTGTGCTTGTCTGTAGACTTGGAGAGCAAAGTCCCAAGTGCTGCACCCAGTCAAACTGTTTGGGTCAACGGGATCCTGGTTGAGTTAATAGGGAGTTTCAGAGTATTTAGGATATAGGTTTATTATTCATTCCACTCTGTACACATCTGGGCTCATGAAGGCCTAAATTTTATTCTTACTAAGCCTTCCTTCCTTCCTTCCTTCCTTCCTTCCTTCCTTCCTTCCTTCCTTCCTTCCTTCCTTCCTTCCTTCCTCCCTTCCTCCCTTCCTCCCTTCCTCCCTTCCTCCCTTCCTCCCTTCCTCTCTACAATCCAGGCTCAGGTTCATCAAGTTTCAGCTTGGGTGAATTTAAAAAAACCCACAACACTATTAACTTCCTCCTGTTGTGTGTATCTAAATATGGCAGTGTCTTTTTTCCTGTGAAAAGCTTTGCCAAGAGACTGCTAATCTATAGCTTTCATGGAAATCCATGATGTGGAGAGGTCTTTACCATCTGCTTCCATCAGGAGAGTTATCTCAGTGTCTAGACACTATAGTGATAGGCTTTTTAGGGTTGCAGATAGATAGACAAGGGCTTTGGAGAGCTAGCATTTAATCCTCTTCAGATGTGGATGGATGTTTTCTTGAAGTCTGGGATGAAGTTCAGAACTGTATCTCAAACAACTTTGTCCTGGTATGTAAATGGGACAACTTTGGTTAATGGTAAACTCTAACAAGTCTGAGGGATTAAATAATAGAGAATCAGAGAGCCTGCATTTTGATATAGGATATGTTTATCTTCCCTTTTTTAAAAAACCCCACAAATTAAAATTCTTCAAGCAGAGTAAAAAATTCTTCATATACTTTCAATGGCACTGGTTTCCTTCAAGAAAAACTGTTATAAAAAACCATAGAGGAGCAAAATAGAAAGGGAGTGTGTGCCTATATGCACATGAAACTTTTAGCACTGATGCTTTAAAAGATGTAGATCATATTTAAAAAAAAAGGTAAAAATATCAAAATCTTGCTAGCTGCTCACCATTTGTTTATTTTGGCACAATTCTGGTCTCAGAAAATGAGAATAAGGCAAACAACCATACTCGTGCCCCCCGTCGTGTCCTGGTCCTCATGTGAGAGCACAATGCAGCAATGTTTGGGTCTTGAACAGCAGAAAGCAGCATCTGTTCTGAAAAGCTACCTCCAAGGAAGCTTTTAAAAGTGCCAGACATTCCTGCACTGTGAGGTGTTTGTCCTCCGGCAGCGCTCCTGCTTTTTCCACAGTCCCCAGCAAGAGGAATGAGGTCCTCGCGTGTGAGATGGTTGGTGCCCCAACCATCAAGTAGTTTCAAAGATGCTGAAAGTGCTTATACCTGACAGGAGGAACTCACTGTCGAGATGCTGGTTCTTCATCTGTGCCCTTCTCTGTTTGCTCTGAGTACAGCTCTCAACAACTCCCCCCCCAGCTTCAACCTCTTCACCTTGCAACCAACCTGGGCAGGCTGACATCAGTCTTGCCCCAGCTCCCCAGTCCTCTGCAAACTGAGTTTGGTTACAGTGGGTAGTACAGCTTGGACGTGCACAACTCTCCTTCAGGAGAACTAGCTCACCAAGGGAAGTTCCTCTGGGAACAAGTCGGGGAATGATCTTATTTTGATTATTTACCAGTGCACGGGTAGAGGTGTGAATGACAGCTACTAGCAAGGACAGGAAGGAAGGAAGGAAGGAAGGAAGGAAGGAAGGAAGGAAGCAAGCAAGCAAGCAAGCAAGCAAGCAAGCACTAAGAAGTTCTTATTTGACAAGCAAAAAAAAACAAAGAACCAGACAAATGTGAAAACACTCTGCTGTGGAAAAAAATGTACCTTGTTGTAACTCAGCAGAATCACCCCAATAGGTGGTCTGCAATATGATCAGAAATGAAGAAAAGCCAATATATGAATAGAAGTATCCATCCTAGCTGATCTGTGAAAGAAGAGCTTATATTCCTGCTCCTTTGTGGGTTATAGCTCAGGTGGCCAAGCTCCAACTGCAAAAAGTGTAGGAATCTGTTAAAAACATAACTGCTCTAAAGCAATGGGCATATCATTCCTCCTCAGGCTGTAATTTATCAGCTAATTAATTAGACTGATCGTAACAGGTCTCAAAAATCCAATCCCAATGTCAATATTCAATAGTATTTTAAGAAACTGAAAAGTTTGTGTGGCCCAAAACACTGGGGTGCTACAATTTACTGCCTGGGATTGCTTATGTTTCTGGTAGCAAGGATGGCTGAAGTTTTGGATGGGGGAATCTTCCATGTGATAAAGTAAATCCTCAGCTGCCATGTCAGGGTGTGAGGGTCCCTCTCACTGGGGAGAAGACAGCAAGCCCCCCCCATATCCATGAGACATGCTTATAGGTGCACGGCTGTCATATTTGTGACCATAAACACAGGTCTTCCTCTTCTTTCTAAGTACTTTCTGACTATATTTTGACTAAAGAAAGCTTCCAGTGATCAGTTAAAAACAACCAATGTAGTCACAGTCCCCACTGAAACAGCAAGCACAGACAACCAGTTAACTGGTGAAAAGAAGATAGTTGGATCCAGCCACTACTTGACAAGTCTTGCTAAAGGTTAAATTCTGACCAGTGCAGCATGGAAGCAGTAGGATGAGAGAAGAAACCATACAGACTTTCCTCTCCATCAGATCAGTGCAGATTACAGGCACATAGCTGCATTCCTTTGCATACAGAAGAAGGGGGAGGAAAAGAGCAAGGGCAGAAGCAAGACCTATTGCAAATGGCACTTGTCATCTGTGCCGAAGTGAGGTCCAACACTTAAGCAGTGGATAGCAGGTGAGTAACGTAGGTCATTGCTGAAGCAAAACGTGCTCACATACTTTTCCCAAACTGCTCTGTCAGTTCAGTTTCAGCACACAGGGCTCTCTGTGAGGTTCAGGCAGGAAAACCTCCATTCTACACAGAAAGAATCATTGCCGTGATCCCACTGATCAGGACATAAAATTTCCCAACCCGCTTGGACTTTTGCTCCCACTTACACTGCTCAGATTGCCTGCAGTCCTGAGATGGCTGCTGACAAAGTTGGTCCCTGCACACTCTCCTGAGATTGAAAATTGGGCAGCTGCTCTGCTGTGAAACGGGCTGCAACAGGTCATAGCTGCACTGGGGTACACTGGCATTTGGGTAACGTGGGCCACATTTTGGAGATGCCAGCAAGGCCAAGGTTGTTTGCTAGTAGCAGCTGTAAAAGGCTCCCTGGCCTCTGAATGCACTGGTCTGTAAAATCAGCTTGCTTTTGCCTTCTTTTTTTTTGTTTGGTTGGTTTTGTTTCACTTTATGAACAGACTTTTGTAATATTTTAGATCGTTGTATGTGTGTTGTTATCCTCGACTAAATGCATATATTTCATTACTTTGCTTTTGTTGGGTGGTGATTTGGACCCAATGCCAATTCTTATAGGGACATAGAAATATTTCCTTTCCTATTAAATACTTAACAGCAGGGTTAGAGAGCTGAGAACACTTTGCTCAAAAGACATCATTCTTTGACAGCAGAGAACATGCAGGACAAACAAAAGCAAAATCATCCATCTTTTCTCTGACCTCAGCCTGCTACAGACCTTTACTACTGGGGGCATGGTTTCTTGCAAATGTATTTTTCTTACAAATTATTTTTCATCTGGGATACAGTATTTCTCCCTACTGCTAGAAATGGAGAAGCTCCTGCTGGCTTGGAGCAGAGACTCTTTCTCTTGGAGCAGAACTTTCTCTGATCCCTCACTGGATGGATCACTGGGTAGCTCACAAAGCTGAGATGTCTCACAAGCAGCACCTTCTCATTACCTCTGTTCACGAGACAGGAATTCTCATGCAATGACAGTTAAATAAGTGAGAAGTCTCACTGACTCACACCACAGGTTTTTTTCTCCTTGTTGGAGTGAGATTGTGTGTTGTAAAAAGCTGTTTGAAAATGAACAAGTCTCAGCTGAAATAAGTGAGAGCTGGCAGGCTTGGTCCTGCACATTACATTCTTTTGTAAACCAGAGAGATGCTTTCTGTAAAGATTTTCCATGCTCCATTAAAAAAAAAAACCAAAAAACAAACCCTTTTGTCTTGCATATATGCTGTAGCTAGAGACCGCTTAACTGTAACGGTGGAGGGGATTTATAAGGAAAGCTACATTTGTAAAGCAAGAGAGAAGGAAAGAAAAGTCTTTGTACATTTAAAGGATTACATTTCAGCCCATGGAAGGATAAGAAAATGAGTTTCACTAAGCATTACTAACAAGACAGAAAGCTACCAGCAGACTCTCAAGCACATAGTGGGTAAAACTGTCTAAGTCACAGGAGTGGGTTGCGGGGCTTCACGATTCTCCTGCTCTCCATAAAGCTTAGTTTATGAATAGGGGAGGAAACCTATTTGGCAAACCTGCCTCTCTATTGTACCTTGTCATCATGCACAACAACTCGTGGCGTGCATGCTGGAGAGGAAGGACAAGCTGATTAGGAGGAGGAAAGAATGCAGTTGCAGAAGTAACGAACCTAAGTTGCAGTGGCAGATTTTGGGTAGGCTTTCGGGAAAAAAACAACCTCAAGCCTCAAATTCTGTGTTGCAGAAGCCAGTTTTCTACCACAAGAATGAAAACCAATCTTTCAAATTTCAAATCTAATAAATCTGAGGCATTTTGCCTGTACTGTAGACAAAGCTTATTTTTATTGCTTGGGGAAAAATAAAAGCTAACTCTTAAAAATAAACGCTGCAACTAGAATACACAATTTGCTTCTTACAAAAAAACCCATAAGCAATCATATATACAAGGGGAACATACTAGCTGATACATTGTCATTTGCCTCTATTTATTGCTAACTTGAGGCCAGATGCTGATGCCTTTACTCACAATGAATCTACTCTTACTCTTTAAGCAACTCTATCCTTGACTGAAACAGACTTGCAAGAGCAGTGAAGTACTACTCGAGTATTCCTTAGGGGTGGCAGCACCTGGCCCTGAAAACCTCATTAATTTAAAACATATTTTTGAAAACAGAACAATGTTTAGGCATTGTCACTTTGGATTGTTAACTCGCTCTGACAAACTTTGCCAGCTGGCCCACATATACACAAAACAGATCTACAAATGTTTGCATCCAGCCCAGAGCGGTTACAGAATAAGCTTGATATGCTTGTGTGTGTGAGCACACAAACTCCAGCTCTTTGGAGGAAAACCAGCTTGAGCAGAAGACAGTCCAGAAGCTTTTACCTTGGAGTTGAAACAAAAGGCTTGAGTAACGTGGTTCTGCTCGGTGCTCCCTACAAAGCAGCACATCCTAACTGGAAGCATGGCTGTGTGACTCCTTTGGGAGTGAGAAAGCATCCAGCTGCTCTCCTAGTAAATAGGTCACGATGAGAGAACTGGCAAGCCGGTTGAGAAAGGTCTTCAGCAGCAACCAGCCTTTGGAGAGATTGGTTAGTTAAAGGAAAAACATGATCCAGAACCTGCAACAAGTGAAAGCATTTCCTTCTTAATGCATCTCTGGTACTTGCCCTGCAAACACACTCTCCAGCTTCATTTGCTACCTGGTGTACCCCCTCAAGGGCACATGCAGCAACTTGTAATGAGGAGAGACAGGACACAGTGAAGGGTTCTCTCAGCTCCTCCAGAACCCCACCTCTGTGTCAGTAAACACAGAGCTGTCAGGGCACATCTAATGGTTTTATTCTACTTTCTATAACTTTTTACAAACATAACAGCAGGAAATGAAAACTCTGAAGGGTACCATAAATTCAGGCAGGAAGACAGATGATCTATCTTTCTACTAAGGAAGGCCAAGACCTCTAGAGACCAAAAACACCCAAGCAGCCACAGGGATTTATTCTAGGGACTGGAGACAAATTTAATGTTTCTTTCTGAAAAAATATATTGTAAGCATCACTAATATTTGTGTTTGGGGAAGCAAGTGCAGTGGGTTGCTTTTTTGACTATTTCCCTAGAAGAAAGAGAGTGGTTTACATAACTTACCAGAAAGTTTTGTTTGCTTTTCTGTCTTATTTGTCTATGTCCTGGTTTCCTGTTTGAGAGTCACAGGATCATAATATCACCAACTTGGTCAGGCTAAAAGGGACCTCAGGTGTCTCTAACACAACTTTCTGCTGAAGCAAAGTCAGCTGCAGGATTAGACCACGTTGCTTAGGTCTTCATCCAGATGGGTCTTTAAAACCACTAAGGATGGAGACTGCACAATTTTCCTGGACTTCTGCTCCACTTCTTGGCTCTCTTCAGGGGAATGCAGTTTCTCCTTCTATACAGTCTGAACATCTCTTCTTTTAACTTACAGCTGTTGCTTTGTCTTTCCTACGGACACTGCTGTTAAGAGCCGGGCTTCATCTTCTTGAGTCCTGCTGAGGAAGGCAAATATACCAGCAGGTATATTCCCCAAACTAAGATGAAGGGAACTTTTACAATCAGACTTAGTATGAGCATATTATCAGCTTTAAGACAGCAGACTTATTTTCTGAGTGTAGTGTTACATATAAAGTAATACAGCCATAGAAAAATAGGCCAGTTCTGACAGAATATTGGAAGATGGTCCTTCAAGAGATTAAACATGTACCAAAAATAGACCAATCTCACTTGTAGTATGTAAAATTCTAATTCAAAGAATTATTTTCTGTGTGGGTCCTCAGAAATCCATAAGCACACAGAAACTCTCAAAATATTTGACACTCGTATGGCCACCCCGTCATCTCCACACCCCCTCTGCCACCCCCTCAGCGTTAGCTCCACGTTACCGACTTTTTAATGCTGCTTTTACAAGGAAGAGTACATCTATATTCTCTGCAACGTATTTTGAAATCAGGCATGAACTAGGTAGGAGTACAGCAGATGGAAAATCTTCATATATGTAAAAAAGAAATGTTGTAAAGCAGATGGTGATCAGTGGTTCAAGTCACCTAAAAGGAGGCATTGCTTTTCTTTGCATGAATGATACTAGCAAAATAGTCCAGTTATGAGGGTGGTGAGGGGTGGTCCACCTGGAGACTCCAGGAAAGAAGAATAGGCTCAGTAGAACCTTTTAAGAACAGGTTAACATCTGTTGGAGGTGAAGGTTCTATCTTCGAGGCAAAAGTTAGATCAACTTTGATTTCCATATTCTTGTTTCATGATATCCACCCTGGACTCATGGATCCAGCTTTTCTTTGTCACTAGCTTTTAATGTCACTTGTGAATCTACAATTCAGGAGTAACTTAAAAAAAAAAAACCAAACCCAAAAGATAACTGTCTGCTAGAGACAATGAATAGAAAAACCATGAGGGTGGTGCAAGGGCAAAAAAGACAAGTAATAAATAAGGAAGTCAAAGACCTGAAGGACAACAGAGAGATGAATGCCAGGAGAGGGTAATGCCATTCTTTTATTTGCTGAGAAAAGCAGTAGACAGTACTGTGGAGTATCATAAATGCTTCCCAAGCCTTAAGACTTGATTCCTGTGAAATTCACACTATCACAGAAGAGCTGTGGGCAGAACCCAAGAGGAATAATAACAGCCTTGGACTGAACAATACTTTCATTAGCAAAGACTTTGCACCTTTGGAGGATAAGTATCATTTACTCACAGTACAGATGAGGTAACTGAAAAACAGAACTGTAGGCTGCTGGGGGTCAGGACCAGCTCCTGCTCACTTTGAAACCCAGTAAAAAAATGTTTCTTTATTAACTATGAATCTGCTCATTAGCTCTTAGCCGGAAGACCACACAAAAGAGGATCCTGGTTCTGCCATGGCTCTTCCCCCAAAAGACCTGCTTCTTCAGCTCTAGTGTCAGGATGTGTTCAGGTTGGCAGGAGAGGCTGGATCAGGAATAGTGTGGTCAGCAGGAGCAGGGAGGTGATCGTTCCTCCGTACTCAGCTTTGGTGAGGCCACACCTCCAATGCTGTGTCCAGGTTTGGGTCCCTCTCTACAAGAAGGATGTTGAGGTGCTGGAGAGGGTCCAGAGGTGGGCTACCAAGCTAGTAAATGGTTTAAAGCATGTGTCTTATGAGGAAAGACTGAAGGATCCAGGGCTATTTAGCCTTGAGAAGAGATGGCTGAGGGGAGACCTTATTGCCCTCTCCAGCTACCTGAAGGGAAGTTGTAGTGAGGTGGGAGTTGGTCTGTTCTCCCTGGTGACAAGGGACAGAAGAAGAGGCAATGGCCTGAAGTTGACCCAGGGGAGGTTCAGGCTGGATCTCAGGAAGCATTTCTTTCCAGAGAGGGGTGTCAGGCATTGGCATGGGCTGCCCAGGGAGGTGGTGGAGTCACCATCCCTGGAGGGGTTTAAGAGACAGTTGGATGTTGTGCTTAGGGACATGGTTTAGTGGCTTTTGATAGGGCTGGGAATAAGGTTGGACTTGATGATCTTGAAGGTCTCTTCCAGCTGAAACTATTCTATGATTCTATAACAGAATCTGATTTGTAAATTAGAGCAGAGTCTGATAAAACAGTTGTATCTGCTACAGACCTGTGCTTATAAATCTGTACTTGCATTACACAGGAGGAATGGTCAGCAATCAGATTGAGGAGGAGGAACTCTGAGGAGAACAGCAGAAGAGTCATTTGCATAACTGCAAGAGACTTAGGACTGGTGAGTGATTGAATAAAGAATGAAAATAAATAGATTCACCATGAAACAAGACAATTTGAATCCAAAGCAGTTTTTCAACCATCTACAGAATATTTAGTTAAATTAAATTAGCTTGTATCGTGTAAGCAGAATCCTTCAATTCTACCATGGCAGTCTAACCACAGAAAAAAGGAAGTACACAAGTGTCCTCATAAAGTTGAAGTCTGTGGGTTTGGATTAACAAAGTTACATGATTTTTTTTTTTTTTTTTTTTTTTTTAGATCAAAAGTTCAGTCTGGCTTCTTTTACAGATTCCCCTTGCCAGGCTTTGCCTGGACGGGACAGCAGAAGTATCAAAATAGCTCATATATTCCTGTTCTTGCACTACTCCTGGGCCAACCAAAACCAGGATACTTCTGCTTCCCCTGACCACTGGCTGACTGAAGTCTGTTCTTCCAGGACAGTTATTTAAGAGGTGTGACTGTCAGAGCCAGCCAAGCAGTGTTTACTTCCTCGGCCGATCCTCTTTCCCAGAGATTGCTGTTGTTTTCCCAGGGGCACGCGTGCTCAGAGCAGGGCAGTGCTTCCTCAGCCTCCCTGACCCATACACAAGGCAGTTATTTTATTGCAGCGCTGCGGGAAGGGTTTCCTCCCACTTCTTTTTGTGCAGCCTCACATCTTATACCTCCCTTAATGTGGGGAAGAGCTGCAGACATGGATCAAAGCTGCTAATAGAATCATGGAATAAACGAGGCTTAATAGGCTAACTACTTCAAATGTGATTAAAGTTACAAGAAACCAATCCTTCTCCTTAACCAGGCCTGGCAGTTCCAGGTTAAAAACTGATTTTCTGAGGTTAGATGCTCTTCTTTCACATTAGTCTACTTTCTGTATTTTTTCCCCTGTTCCCACAAGCTGCAATTTGCACATTTCCCGACAGAACCCTGCCAAGCCATCAAACAGACAAGCTGGCAACTTTAGGGACTGAGCAGCAGTTTCAAGCAGAAGAGAAGAATCCAGCCAACTACTCAGCTCCTTTCCCCCATACCCAGCAAATCTCCAGGATAATTTGTAGTCCTGGTATTTTTGTTCACCTTGCACATCCAGTAATTTATCAAGTTTGCCTCTCCCTGTCGCTTGAAGGCCTGCATATCATATTGATTTAAAACACAGAAGACACATTAAACACGAGTGTTCCCTTGCAGCAGATGCTGCAACTGCAATGTTCTTCGTGTTCATCTTTGAAAGAATTTCATATATTAAAAATATGAAATGAGATTATTTTTTATGATAATAAGGGCTTTTTATGATAATAAGATACATCGGCTACATCTCTGTAAAAGATGCCATGTTATTGTTACGGATTTGTGATCAGCCAGCAGGAAGTTCAGGACAGGAGAAGACTTGCAACTGATGCCACCTGGAATATGATGAGATTAAATTGCCAAAGAGAAAAGACAGTATTTAGGAGACGTGTTGCAACACATGTTGGATTTTTAAAGCATCCATCATTTTTTGCATCAGTGAGACTAAAACCATTTGCAAGGCCCCTACCATGACCTACACAGATATATGTGTAATCAAGAACACCACAGAGAAGGTGCACAGGGATTGAGCATTCGCTGCCTGTCACTGTGTGAGAGCTAGGAGACCTCAAATTAAATTAACAGGTGGCAAGATTAAAACAAACAAAAGGAAGTACCTTCTTTTAACCCATTACACCATGGAAATTCATGAACACAGGATGTGGTGGACGCCAAATGCTTGCACAGCTCCAAGAAGTGATTAGACATGATAAGGTGAGAAAAGTTAAACAAAGGCTACTGTGCACAAAGGCATCGTGGTTGTTGCAGGACATGCCTGAGCAATAGGTGGGGGGGAAAACATCGCTATAGCCTGGTCTGTTCTTGTAGCCTTCCTGACACATCTGTCCTCAGCTACCAGAGACAGGATACTGCTCCACGAGGCCCTTTGCTCTGAGCAAGAAAGCCAGTCCTACGCTTCTATGTGAACTGGCAGCCAATGTGCCAGCCCTGGCCAATGAAGCACTCCTGCCTGGCCTGCTCTCTTTCCCCAGAGGAGTCCAGAAATAGTTGTTTCAGAAGCAAATGCCACCCAGATGTCTGCCACACTCACTCATAACCCAGCACAGAGATGGATGAAAGGTGGCTGCTGGGGGTGCAGCCTCTGCCAGGCAGAGCCACAGCTCCCCACTCCCTCCCTGCAGCAGCCATCAGGCTGACAGGCTCTGCTCCCATCCCATCCCATCCCTGGCTCCCCCGGGGAAGCAGGGAGCACCTCGAGGGGTTTGCTTAAGACAGGGCCAGGATGAGCATTCACTGTGTGTGGGAAGGGAGAAAGACTGTGGCCAGAACAGTATGAGCAGATTGACTGTGGCCAGAACAGTATGAGCAGATTCCCTGTGAGAGAGAGTGATGAGATGGAGAACACGTGCACCTACAGCCTAGGCTTAGCTGGCGGGAACACTTCAGCATTTTCAGCCTTGCCTGTCCATTGAAAGATGTCAGAAAACAAAATTTAGGCCTACAATCTTCTGCATCTCTTTTCTGCTCTCCTAGTATACATCCAACGATGGCTGGTGAGGCTCTGCTGGTAGCTGCTGGGGCAGAGGATCAAAAAATGCAAGCCTGTTGGTATGGGTTTTTTTTTCCCCTTCCTATTTTTTATAATCTTTTCCTTTTTATGTTCCAGGGAAGAATTACATGGCAAATACATAACCTGGTGGATTAATCTCAATAAAATCTCTCCACTAGCTCCTGGAGGTAGCCACCTGATCTCCTTATTCAGCATAGCTTATATGATTCTGAGGTCTTTGAATGGCAAAAGCCAGAAATACTACATAAAACATAAGGTACATCTGAATATATTTGATTTTGTAAGATAGGGCTAATATTCAAGGACCATAAGAAGCAAGAATTCATCATCAAGCATTCCAAAGACTGATCAATGCTCATTTATGAACGCATGTATAATGTATATCTCTCAGTCATAAGTTCACGGGCTACACTCCTGTAAAGAAATCTGTGAAGACTTAAACAAGAAGCTGTCATCCCATCAGCTTTGAAAAGCTGAGACAGCAGAGAAGGGTACTTTGCTAATGGAGCTCTGGTTCTATTTTTGCTTTCTACCTAATGATTTTCCTCCTGCCTTTTACTTATTTCAGCTACTTTGCAATTTAATACCAACTACAACACAGCAGAAGAAAACTGGATTGGAACTTTCCTTATAGACCTCCCTATCAGCCAGTATTGCCTCTCTAAAAAAGTAATTTTCCCCCCCTTCCCATCGCCCTGCTCTGGTTTCACAGTTGAGTATCTTTCATTGTGCAGCAGGAATTAAGTTTCATGATGGACACTGTACACTTTAGACACATGCAGATAACCAAAGTAACGTATTTCCAGCAACACTACACTCTTTTCTATGGAAAAATAGAAAAACTCATGAAAAAAAGGACACACACACCCCTGCCCTTTTCTTGAGCAGAAATCCCTCACCTTTCTAAAGCATTAAACACATCAGTTCTTTAAAATACAGCCTGCTCTATAAATCACTGAACAATGGAAGGGCTCTTAAAGAACCAGAAACACATCAAGATTTACTGCCATTGATGTATATTCTCTTATTCTCTCAAGATTCCTCCCACCACATTTCCCAACCTCCCCCCCCCCTCCCCCCCCACCCTTCCCCCTTTCCTTTTTCCCTTTTTCTTTTCAGCATCTGACAAATAAGGTTGCTTATTCCTGTCCCTGCAGAGGGCAACAAAGAGCTTTGCTGCTGGACAAATGATTTGATTTGCACCCTAACGAAATACTGTAGCCAATTATACCATCCTTTGGCTCCCGGGCACTTGTGAGTCCTCAACAGCCAGCCCAAAGCTGACCCATCACCTCTCTGAACATGGCACTGCTACACTGGCCAGGCTCCACGTCAAAGGCTTAATTGTTCTGACTTACTGGCCCATGTGTCTTTCAGGGAAACATATAAACCCTGCAGGAAAAAAAAAAACCCAAAACCCAAAAAGGAATGCAGGCAAGAAAGTTCGATCTGTAATCATTCAAATGTTTTGGAGGGTTTTTTTCCTCTCCTAACGCATTTGTTGAAGTATTGGGCTTTCAAATAAATCATTCCTTCTTTGGAAGAGTAGAAATATAGACTTAGCACTAAGTGCAGGATAATACTTAAAATAAAGTTACATGTAGAAACCATTTTCAGGTTCTACACTTGGCTTTCCTGCAGGTGATTTTATTAGAAAGCCTGACGTATTTATGTACATGGCAGTTCAAGCTGCATTCTGACACATACTTAATATTTATGTCTATCCATCTTTTCTCACCTATCTACAGGGTAACAAGCACTCCATCTAATCTGGGTGCAGATTGGTGTGGCTGGTGTCAGAGCAGCAGTCACTCCGCCAGCGTGGAAGTTTCCCATGTGCCATGTGCATCCTGGCTTGCTTGCAGCACAACTCCTGCCTGCAGGCTGACAGCTTCTCCTCCTGGATCTCTTCATTATCATGAACCCCTGACCGGATGGCGAAACATTCAGTCAGCAGGAGGAGCTGCATGAGTCCACAGCTCAGCTGCACGAGCTATGGCTATCCATCATCACATAAAGGATTATCCTGGCAACTCGCAGAGACACTGACGAAAATACAGCAGAGCCATAAATAGCAGGTGAAGAAAAACCTAACAGCATTTTCTGTTGTGTGAGCTGCACTCCCTGGCTACATTCAGTTAGGTACAGTTATGAACGCACAGCATAGATACCTACCAATGCCTTACCAGTCTTAGCAGATCTCTGGAGGTTTTGGGGGGGTCTTGTTTAGTTTTGCTTTGGTTTTTTTTTTTCTTTTCTAACTATAGATAAGACCAGGGAGATGAACAGCAATGCAAGACAGTGCAAGCCCAGCCCCATACTGCAGGAGCTTGTTGCAGAAGAGCAAGCCAAACACCCCTTGCTCTCTCCATCTCTAAGTTCTAAGCAATAAGTGCAGGGCAGTAGGTAGGATGAAGCAATATCTATTAACAGAACAACTGACAGAACTGGGTGGGGAAATCCAGGAAGGTTTTTGGCCACACCAGTCTTTTTCCAGGTCTGAAACAGTCTGGGAGAGCTCATCCCACGGTCACAGAGGAGGGAAGGGTTTGCTTCCTGCAGGCTTAGCACATCATGGGTACAACCACTCCCTCAGGTGACTCAGACTTTCACATCTCATGCAAGCTACACATTTGCAAGTGCAGGGAATACAACATATTTAGAAACTTCAGGGCCTGGGAAAAAAAAAAGTATCCTGGAAACACATACAGAAAAAGTTAGTGTTGGAAGGCTTTTTTTTCCTTGGGTCTGGTAGGGAAAAATTTGGGGGAGGAGGGGGGGTAGGGAAGGAGGTTTCCATGTGAAATACTCTGTCAGAATGAACAGTGAAAGAATGTTTAAAGTAATGCTTGCAATGATACTGGAATTTTTCCCTAAATGGATGGTTTCTCTGAACATCTCCTTCCATCCCCCTCCCTTTCCATACTTTTCCAAGGAAAATATTTGTTTCCCAAACTTGCAATATTTCTAAAATGTTTACATCCATAGGAAGGTCAGGGCTGGGGATAGAGCTGAGGCAAAGATGTGGGCCAGTAAGGTAGGACAAAATACGGCACACATGTTGTAAAATAAAGATTATAAAACAAAAACTTGAGGCTGGGTTTCTGGCTGGTACAGACAGGGGACCCTGACCGGGTTTGAGAGACAATGTTTGTTCCTGGAAACCCACCATGAAGCTGAGAAGCCTTTGCAAGCGTGGATGACCTGCCTTGGTTTCATTCTGAAGCTCACAAGCACCTTTCTGTAACAACCAGATCAGGTCTAATGGTTCCCACTATTCAGGGAAAGGGATAAAATAAGCTGAAGTTTTAAGATTAAGCCAGAGTGTGTCAAAAGACTGCCAAAGACCAGCAGATGCAGTGCCTGGACTCAGGTAGACAACGATGCTGTCTGGGGAAAGGATTCCCATGTTCATCTTCATCTTTGTTTCTGGAAATTAATTTTCCTCTCTGTAGGACAGAGTTACAACTCTCTCTTTGAAAGCCATGTATGCCCAAGTTCTTTTATTTTTTTTTAATAGAAGTCACAACCACTCTTGCTTTTCTCGAGGTTTAGTTTTTATATCCTATCTTAGGGATATTTCAACATGTAGCAGATACACTCAGGAACACTGGTGTGTAGGGAAGCACCATCTTCAACATTTGGTGCAGCCTGTTTTATACACTAATACTTTCTAAATTACTCAGAATATTTAGCTAGTTAAATCAGCAGATTTTTTTTGTTGTTGTTGTTATAAAGAAATTAAGTTTCATTATCATAAACACGTAATAAAGATAAATAGTTTAAATTTTCCAAATTTTGGGGTTTCCTTTAAGAAAAAAAAAAATGTCCTTTGACCTGTTTTTTCTTCAAAAAGACCTGTAGATATTCTGCCTTTTTCTCCCAGTCACATTTCATAGCTCAGACTGACCCATGACAGCCATGTGCTCACAGTACATATAATGTAACTTGTATTTTTCATCATCTCAAATAACCAGAAAAAGTTTCTTTAGCCCATTATAAGATCCCACATCCAGCTTCTTTCAGCCAAATTTGTTGGGGGCCTACTACCCTTCCCGAAATGATGAGAGGCTAATTACCTCTCATAATAATGAGAGGTAATGAGAGACACAACCAGGTGTTAGAAAAGCCTTTCCTAATGTAACTCCCTCTGAGGATCCATCTGACTCCAAGAAAATGTTTTTGGAAACTCAATGAAGAGAGTGTGTCACCTGCTTTAATAGTGAGGGTAGAACCTGGGAAAAATGGTACCTAAATTGATGCTATTTTACACCACCTCTAAATTATTTATATAGTGTAACACTGGCATTGCTTATTAGGTTCTTTTAGATGATAACTACTGTTGAAAGCAGGCAGGAAAGGCTGATACAGAATAAATGCACGGAGGGCAGGAATTAATCAATAGCAGTGTTCACTACAGAGATATTTATCCGTAGTCTCACCAACATTTCTTCCTCCAAAGGCAAGGTCATACAGCATCCCTCCTTACAGCGCTGCACAAGCCTCTCTTCGCTTTGCACCATGCATTTTTCATGAATATTGACTTCTCATACCTCCTCGTGCCTACAGGTCCATGGCCCCATAGTACTTAGAAAGATTTGACAGCAGTAAGTCAAACTCTGTTAGCACACAGGCATCCTCAGAAATTCACCCTGGGGAGCCACACCTTGACACGGAGTTGAGCAGTATCCCAAGTTACACCCTCAAGTAACTCAAGGTCAAGGCTGAGAATCACTCCTTGGTGCACACCCAGCTTACAATACTCAAAAACTTCACTGGTATCTGTGTAGGTACCGCGACCACTCTGCTGGTTATCTGCTCACAACCCTCACGCCAACACATCTCAGCTTTCACCAGGTCTCCTCTACTCTCTGCTACAGCTCAGGACGAGTTGCTGTGAGAGGAAAATCTGTTTCAAATCTTTGTGCTGATACGAAGTTAATTTCTTGGTGAAGGTTCGCTACAAACCTTCCCTGATTCTTTCAGCCACATTCTTCCAAGCTCAATTCCCTGGACCGAAAATCCACAGAATAAAGTCCTCTCCACCTCAGTCACCCTCAGCCAATTCCAGCTGAGCTGTAACCTGTCTGCAGACAGCAACAAATCGAACCGAGCATTTCAGGTCTGTGTTTATAACTCGCAGTTCTCAGTGGAAATACTTACATAAATCACGCTGTTTTGCTTTTGTTCCTGATTGCACAACATAACAGTGTGACCATACCAGAGTGAAATTGTCATGTTACACCCAGATATGGATTTCAAAACTTCTCTGTTGGCTTCTTACTTTGGCCACTAAAAGAGGGAAGGAAACAATACTATATAATTGACAAACACAGCGTAGAGAGCTGGCTGAAAAAGTAAGCTTTTAAAATTGGAATATCCTAAGTGTAACAACTGATGAGTTAAGCAACAAATACACTGTTTTATTTAAACTGTTCTGATTAGATGCTTGAAGATGCATACCATAGGCGAGACTTACTGATTATTCAGCATAACTGCATCAGTCAAAGGAGAGAGATACGAGCGAGGCCAGGGGAATGTGCAGAGATCCCTGTCTCTGAAGAGCTTGGCAGCAAGCTCCAGCTCCATCCACATATCCTTTTGTCAAACACAACTCAGGTATTTCTACCTAATTTTGAGCTCCCACTAAACTAAACCAACCTCAGAAACACACTCCTGCCCTATGTGAAAGAGCTCTGAAATATTACAGGAGCCATCAGGAATGGCATCCTGATGGGTTTGAGGCAAGATTCATTTTGGCAAAAGATTTCTAGCAGCATGCTGCCGGTTTAAATATCCCTGGATATCTGCCCTGGTCTTCTTGGAGTCATGCCTAAATACCTAACTACATCCAGGTATAGAGAAGAGTGAATTTGCTTTCTCTGGTCCAGAAGGCTTGCACTGGGGAGGGGACCAGCAGGGAGCCAGCAGTCCCTGGGGGAAATTCCAGAAGCAGAGTCCTTTCCAGGGCTAGCCCCACCAGCCTCAGGCACAGAAATATTTTAGGGATCTAGGTTTAATTTTTCCTGTTTGTTCATAGGAGAGGTAGAAGGTGCACAGCTGGTTTCTTGGTCTGCCAACCTGGTCCCAGCCCTCTCACTGCCTTGCGCTGCGTGCAGCTGTTTAGACCATGGAAAGAGCAAGTACATCAGGAGGCTTCAGCCAGAACCTGTATCTTACTGACAATTTACATCGATATCAATTACTCAGCTGGGGAAAGCAGTGGAAAATCAGGCTTTTTTTGTTGCTGTTGTTGAAATAGCTTCGTGGTATGGGTAATGCACGTGAAGCATTTTGAAACTGCTTCTGTCTACTGTTTTGCAGGACGCACAAACCCACTCCCTCCTTGCAGTGCTTGGCAGTGAACTTCATATCATGTTGACTGAGATTTATGGATGGAATTTATTTTCATAATGCTGGGTGAAACCAATCCATATTTTCTCAGAAGAAGCACATGCATCTGAGTGAAAAATAAAAACATGCTAATTTGCTTGTAAAAAATAACAACAACTTTTTAGGAAAGAGTTAATGGAAATAAAGTGAAAACCATTTAAGAATGAGATATTGAGGGCCATTGGAGTTATCAGCAAAACAAACAGCTTAAATGTCTTAGACTTGAGCATCTCCTCATCACTGACCTTCATCATGACAGGACGTGCTGTTATTCTTCTCAACGAGTGCTGAATGCAGAGGCAGGAGCTACTGCAGCTATGCTCAAGGAAAATTAATCTTCTGTGATACTTCACTGTATCACAGCACATTCTAACTTTCCCTATTAGCAAATAGAGTTCTTTGCTAATGACAAGCCAGACCTGCACCATGAACAGGAGCCACTTATTTTCTGAGGAAGAATAACACTTTTTCCCCCCCCCCCCCCCCTCCCCTTTTTCCTCCCCCTCACCTCTAACCCCCTGTGTGCTCTACTCTAATGAAAGGTCAGAGGTTAGGACTTTATTTTCCTCCAGACCATGAATGCTAAATAGCGTCAGCACGAATGGTTCAATGACCCCTGTGTGTTCTGAAGCCACTGAAAAATGAAAACAAATGTTCATCTGGGGTCTGCCTTAGACTCTCGTTGCTGATCTATACTTATGGAGCACATTAGGGCCACTTACGAAATCAGACCGAGCGGTGACCTCTGACCTCGCTCCCTTTTCAGATGGCCTTGGTCCTTCTGCTGGGAGCCTGGAGCAGCACAGGGGCTGGCCACTAATTCTCCCGCAGTGCCCGCTGCTGCTCACGGACAACTTACATAAGCCAGAACAATCACTAGCACACATCAATGGCAACGCTCCAATTTAAAAGTAGATGGCTGGAGTAGGTGTTATTAGTACCCTGTGTCAAGCTGTGATTGCTCACATATGGCCACAGGCTGAATAGAACTTTTGATTCAGGGCAGAGAAAGAAAAAGTTGGTGGTAAGGAATAAAAAAACCAACAGAAGACAAAGCAGTCTTGATCTTACCATTTTCTGATTTGGATGGATTAGACGTAACTACAGCCAAAAAGAAATCATGCCATCGTGGATGTCATCGTGATACCCTTATGTACAATCTCCTGGATTCCTAGGTGGTCCTGATCTTAAATTGAAAGTCCTAGTCCACTGGCATTAAAGCCATATACTGGATAGCAAACCAGTTGCTTGCAAAAGGCTTCTGATGAAGAATACATTCTTCTTGTTAGCATGACAGAAGAAGCAAGAGAAGTATTTTCCCTATAAAGTGAATATTAAACAACAATAGTGTTCTTGCATTTAATCTCATTGTTTTGAGAAAGACAGTTTTAAATTCTCTCCTTCTTTTTGTTTGTTTTGTTGTTGTTATTGGGTTTTATGGTTTTGTTCATTTGGTTTTTTTCTTTTCCTCTAGCCTTTTCCCCATCCAATGTCTCTAATGCAAACAAATCTCAGAGTTATAAGTCTACACTGTTGAGATCTGAAGATTACTGCTGGTCTATGAATGTGAGTTGTGTAAAGACTATTACAGAACTTAACGTTTTTTTCATGAAAAAAAACTCATGGAATAAAAATCATATATGTCACATTAGTTTCTGTTTGAATATTTCTTACTGCAGCGCTGCCTAAAAAACATACAATGTGTATATACAGTATTGTGCAAGGGAAAAAAAGGAATGAGACATGATAGACTCTACTAAAGCCTACAGGGAAAACTGAACAATTAAAAAAAAGTTCTCCTTTGAAACAGTCAAGTCTCAAAACAGGAGAAAAACCAATAAGCACTTCATTCAAGATGGGCTGATCATATTTCTAAGCGTACAGCTACATAAAGCCCTGAAATACTAAGTATTGTAATTCCCTTCTTGTGCATTTAAAAGAAATGCACAATTTTCTCTGCTTCAACAAGGCTCTTCAGGAGAAAAGGCTGAGCACTAGAGGTCAGAAATCACTAGATGTTCTCTTTCACAAAGTAGCAATTGTTCACAAATTACCTGCATACTTTCAGTACAATTAGTTTCAACTGGTATTAAAGAATATGATTTGGTATTTGCTTTTGGGGACATCACCTAGCATTGTGTTGGTAACAATAAAACTCGTGTTGGCCCACTCCAGTATTTGCCATTTGTTTCAGGTTTCAAGGTAAATCTAAGTCAACTGATAACATCAACATGCAGTGGCAAGTAATTTTTTTTCAGGATAACAAAATATCATACATTATTATTATTATTCCTGATTTTTATGTCATTTAGATGGGTCTGGTCTACACTGATGGACTCATTCAGAAGATCAGGTCTTTTATATTGCAATGGATACATATATTGGCTGGTATTGCAAAGTCAGCAAGTTCTTAAAGTACTGTCGGCTGACACTCAAGAAAAACAGTATAACCTTCTTAATGGTGACAACCATAAGTGGGTAGATTATTTGTAGCTATATATTCACCTTTAAGCTATAAAAATTGGTAAGACTGGGGAGGAAAATGCTGATGAGGTCCAGGTTGAAGGGCTGGGTGGTAATGGAGAAGAAGACATAGATTTAATGGAAATGGACCATCAGAAACAATTTTCAGAAAACAGTTGAAAGACAAGAAAAAAAATGATGAAAAGAAGGAAAATGTGCATTATTTTCCCTATCTTTGAAAAATACACAACTTACATACTGAGCATCAACTCTTAGAAAATTATTGATCATACACTACCACCAGCAATTTTCTTCAGAAAGGTTTCAAAAAGCTTTTTGAATGACTTAGATCTGTGAAATTTATGTAAGCTATTTGAAGCAGGAGCTGTCTTTTATGTATTTGTACAGTATCTGGCACAAGGTATTTGTAAATGTCTGGCTAGATAAATGGGAGTTGGGTAGTGTCACCTAAAATGCAAATAACAATAGCAATAACAACAATAAATCTCCCTGTACTGAACAGGATTTTAACTCTGAATCACAAGTGGCTGAGCATTTTTTGAAGAGTTGTTGCATGTATCTCCATCCAGCCAGATGAGATATGCTGTATTACATGGCTCTTTCTATTTCTCCAGAAGAAGGGCATGGGGTGCTGAAAGACCGAGGAGTAAAACCAACAGGAATGAAGGGTTGCCTGTGGCAACAAGAGCCAAGAACCTGCCAGCAGTTGTACAGCCTTCTTGTGTGATGCTGAGCCCACCACTGTGACCTAGACACCTACCACAATGTCAAGCCATGACTACATCTCTGCCCCTCCACAAACCACCACCAGGAATTTACCAGGCTGGAAAAAAAGCTCTATCAGTTTGTTTGGGTTTTATTTATCCTAGGAATTACAGACCAAATAAATATAGCACTGCAATGCACAACAATGTTCTAATTCAAGTGCAAGAAATAGATATGTGTCTGTGTATGTACCTATACACACATGTATGAATGTATACATGCATGTGGGTGTGTATACACTCACTAGAGACTATAAAACATAGGAGATCACATTGTAAAGGAGAAAGAGTAGGAATCCAAAATCACTACCACTACAGGATCCACAGGCTAAGAACCCAATTGCAGAAATATCAGCACAGGTATTTTAAAGCCTGTTTACTGATTCCTATCTCTGTTGAATTAACCTTCAGAACAAGGACCTTACAGAAACATTTTCTGATCTGTGTTTCTAAAGTATAATTAATTTATTATATCAACACACATCCATCTCACTGGAGGAAGAAGAATTTCATATGCAGAACTCTCAGGCCAGACAAAGTTTATTCTTCCTCTCACCTTTTTTCTCTTCCTCTGCTTACAATAATCAGGTGTCTGAAAAAGAGGGGGTGGGGGGGGAAGCCTCCTGTGTATGCTTCCAACTTTATCATCACTGTCTGGCACTATTGCAAATACTGTTTGATAAAGACAGTCCTTGAACCCCCAGGAAATAAAATGGACTATGGAAATAGCGACAGCAGCAACTATAGATGAATAAAGACCACAGCAAGCTATATTTTTTCCAAGACTAATAGATACACTAAGAATTTGCCCAAAAAACAATCAGGGCCTCCAGGCCATCTCTTCCTCTTCTTATCTCCTGGTCCTCACATTATTATTGATTTTTATTGATTCAAGTCCTAGAGCACCTCAGCAGAGCTCACTGGCAATATTAACATATTTCCTATAATAAAATATTGTCTCTGTTTTGAAGACACTGCACTCTCAGTAAGAGGGAAAAGAGGATTGGTTTTATAGTCCCAGTGAGGGGCAAAGCTGGGTGTAAAACCTACGTGTGCTAGCTCCTATCCCCATGGCCTAAACCAGTTCTGTGCTGGCATTCATCTGACTCACCAGTCTACCTGGATGATAAAAATCCCACCTTAACAAGACACTAAAATGAAGGCTGACAAGTCTCTGTGCTTGCTTTCCTGCTTGCAACAAATGCTGGATGACCTCCTAAGGCAAATGCAGTTGTATACGCTGGCACAATGCACACAAGACTCCTATTTGCTCATATTTCCTAGGTAATGGGCAGTCAAGCAGACCAATGGGATAATTTCATGACCACTGATGAAAACTCTGGGTCTGGAAACATGGCCTCATATTTTCCAGACTCTTGTCCCAGGGAACAGGAGTTGGGCCAACATCCCAAGACTGTGTTGTGGCTAAAGACCAGTGAGTTCTTCAGAAACTGCAAATTTGCCCACAAATGCAGTTTCATGGGTATGAATGAAAAGATAATTCCAGATGAAAGAATAAATTATAGAGAGCAGAATTTGAAAAACACCCATTGTAACAGGCCTCATTTCTAAAGGGTTCAAATGACATTTTTTCCCATACTTCTCACTGTGGCATTATGAGCTTCTCTGAGTTGCTTCTGTCTTGGCAGATGCTCAGCAACTCTCCATCTCTTCTTCTCTCTCTATCAGCAGCATCTGGCCGCATCCTTTCAACCTCTGCAGCTGTTTCTCAGCTGTGCATACAGATGGGTGTGGGGTGGGGATGACACACAGCCACTGGGAAACGAGGCAAGACAGGGAAACGCAGGCTGGAGAAGAGGTTATGAGAGGCCTAGGAGTCATTTCCAACCCTGAAGGAAGGATAAGTCTTGGGTTTGCCAGCTGGTGGAAGATGCAAAGAAAAGACAGACATGTCCATGTGGTGAGAAGACTAGAGGGCTGACAGAGGATGCATGAGGAAGAGATTTGTGTCCTCCATAAAACTATAGAAACTCCTGGACAGGTCTCAACGTGCGGGCAGTCCGGCTACCAGGACCCACACCTAGACAGTGTAGATCTTCTCCTCCTGCAGCTCTGTGGCAGGTGCCAGTGGCAGGACAAAGACTTCAGTGTTGAGCACATCTGCCTTGGCCATTTACACCAGGGGATGCGGTGGGCCAGCAAGGTAACGAGGGCATCAAGGGCAGCCTCTGTGACTCTGCACAGTGTTTTCTCTCTTTCTGGGAAACAATTGTTCTTAATCCCTTCAAAAAAAAAAATCCTGCCTGTGGACAGGGAGCTGAAACACCTGCAAGTCCTGCACGCACAGCACTGCCATTATGTGCAGGGGCAGCGACTCCTCTTGCTGGGGAAACACAAGACACTGTGAGATTCTCCTCCTCCCATTGCTGGATGGCCGTGCCCTGGCTCTGCTCGTGTTTCTCTCTCTCTCTCCTTCCAGCTTCTTAACCCAACACAACAGGCACGGAGCTGAGGGCCAGTGCAACGGCAGCACTGGCAAATGCTCGTGCATGTTCTGGGTCTGGGAGGGTAGCGTTTGGTGAGAGTTTCACAGATCACTCCTTATCTAGCACAAAGCTGTCACTGCTCCTGAAAGGGACAGGCTGAAGCTGGCTGCTGTTGCTTCTCCCTTCAAATACCATGGTCAGTAAAACTCCTCTTTGAGCTTTTGGAGATATTTCTAACAAGTGAAACCAAGGCAATTTCTTTCTAAGCAGGATTTCTCCCTACCTTGATGAGGTCCACAGGTTTCCCCTGTTGCTGTTGGCTGGCATTAATCTTAAAATGTATAGTATTAGGACCTATGCCAGTGGCCATTTGTTTCCTTTTTAGAACAAGCTCATGATGTAAAAACATTATTCATTTGGACCGTTGTGAAAATAGATCATACAGGCATATAGGTGAGACTTCCTCTGATCAGAGTAAGTATGGTTATCAGAAAAAGCAGCACGAGAAAGCTGCTTTAAATGCTCTCAAGTTCAGCAAGGTGTCTGGAGCACCAGGAGTGCAAGCCCAGTCTTTTCCTCCCCACCACCTCCAGGAGACATTTCAGTCCTGGTGCCCCCATTTCCCTGAGAGCCAAAGCCATGCCAGGGAAAACAGGGAGGAACCAGCTACTCTACCCACATCCCCATCGGTTCCCCTGATCTCACTGTATAAAAGCATGTGTCCTGTCTACACTGTAAGCCCTCTTCAAGACTCCCACCAGACGGTGTGACTTTGCATTGCCCTCTGTTCAGGCTAGTGGCTAAATAGCACTCTTTGGCCTTCTGCCTGTTTTTCAGGCTTTAGTTTTCTTTAGCTGTGGTGGGATTGCTGGGGTAGCAGTGAGATGCTGACCTGGAAAGAATGAAAACGGTGGAATATGCTTGCCAAGCATACTCCAAAGGCGAACTTTGGAAAACCGTGTTTTGTTTTTTATGTCTATACATTAAATTAATCTCTCCAGTAAGCCAGGTTTGCTCAAGAATGTGATTTTGAGAAGGAGTGGCAATTAAAATTCCTTATGCACTTTCCACCCTTGGAGCTGAGGCCAATGCATCTTAAAAAATACAAGCAAACCACAAACACATGTGGACACTGCGAGCACCTGATCACCTGAATTCAATTGATCAATAGTTATTTATCTGAACCTTGGTTTTTCAAAAGGGTTGACTGTTACAAGGGATCCCTCTGATCTCTTTATAGGGATACCTACCAGAAAGATAGACAGGGAGGGTGGAAACCTGCTTCTGCTCCAATGTAGCTTCTCATTTTCCTATGGAACCTTTCTAAAAGCCTCCACCAGCTCTTCGAATGAGAGTCATTACTGGAGGGAAAAAAACAGACTTTCATTGCTTTTAATGCAATGGTTAGAAAAACAAGTATGAGCCTCTTCTCCAGCCCTTGTGTCCTATCTGTTCCTTTTATTGGCTTTTCAGAGTCTTGGGCTGTCTATATTCAAATGAACACTTTGAATAGGGCCCCCAGTGGTCCATGACTTTAGTCAAGAACTTAAATCAGGCTTAGCCCCTCAGGGACCTTCTTGAGCAAAAGATTTCCAACATGATTTGAGATTTAAAATGTGATTCTCTTTTTTTTTTTTTTACAGGAGCTGTCTGCTGAGTATCAGTGAGACTCAGCCACCTAACCCTCTTAGGCTCCCTTGGAAATCCCACCCTCAGCCAGATAAAGCATGGCACTTCAGCTGAGGAATGAAGTTAACATTCACACGGCTGTCTGATCTCAGGTTTCCTTATTAGAGGACAGACTTAAAAAACCCAGGGACCAAACAGCAGAATAATTAACTATGGAACTTACTCCGTTAAACAAAATGATTGTGCCCAATAACAGAGGCAAGAAAGCGAGGTAAGAGCAAAGATGAGAAGCTAAAAGCCAGATGCTGGAATATGAGATATTTCCTTTCCACATTTAAAATGAAAGACCTGAATATCCTCCTGGATCTCAGTGAGAAATGGAAGTAGAACCAAAATGATGGGAAATAGAGCCATGCAAAAAAAAAGGAGGGCACAACTCTCTTTCTTAGCCCCCCCCCCCCCCCTTCTTTTTTTCCTTTTGGGTTTGTTTTTTTTTTTCCCCCCACATTTTAGAAGATGCTACTATTCTGCTTTGAGAAATATGTTATAGCTCTTACGGACTGGTTTGTTCAGCACAGTTTGAAGAGAGCAGCTACAAGATGAAAAAGTAAGTAAGGCTGGAAAATACACAGCCATGTCTAAAAATAATTCTAAATATATAATAAATCTACAGTCTCAGTTACAGTCTTCAAGGGGGTTTTTTGGGGTTTTTTTTAGAGCATTGCAAACATGAGTTTAAGGAAACTTGTTTATACATAAGAAGTATAAATATGCTTATAAAATAAACATAACCTTTAATCTCTCAGTAATCCTGTTGAAAGCTATATACATACGTATACACACACATACATGTGAGGACAATATTCGGCACTGCAATGGAACAATATCAGGACTTTCTTCCCCTTATCCATAGACCCCTCTCTGGAAGGGAAAGGAGAGCTGTTTCGTAGTGGGATGTTACTAACCTGAGCACCTTACATAGCACAGACACTTAGCATCTATGCAAATAGTGAACAAAAAGAACTGGATACAATTATGTTCTGAAACTAGGTCCCCAAAATGTGAAATTTACCTTAGAATGTGAATAAAGACAATCAGCACATCATTTTTTCTCTATTTTTTTTTTTTCCAGCATGAACTCCATGCTTACATGTTAATTCAGGAGGGATCCAGAAGCACCATCTTCCCTTGAAACATGAACAGCCTTTTCTTCAGCATCTGAACTGTGACTAACCCAACCCACTTAAACAGTAAGGTGCAATGAGCTCATTTGAGTTTTTTTGTTTGTGGTTTGGTTTTGTTAGGTTTGTTTTGTTGGTTTTTTTTCTTTTAATATGGCCTAGCAGAGTAAAACAAGTTAAAGAGCTTTGGCTTAGTTGAGACCTAAGATTAATAGGCTTTAGCTGCACGCGAGCAAGTTTAGCAGTGAATAGCAACTTGGTCTAGTCTGGGTCAAGGCTGGGGAAGGCATATTTTGGGGAAGAGGTGATCCCCTCTCCATAGCCTCTGAAGACTGCAGCTAAAATTAGATGGTGGCTGCTAGCCAGAGGAAAAAAAAAAACTGGGTTTTTTCCCCTGTTGTGCTGGATGTCCAAAAGCCATTCTTTCGGGGAGCTCTGGTACTGTTGACTGTGTTTTCCATAAATTTGTCAGACATTCCAGATAAAATATAGATCTGCCCATCCACCCGTGAACCAAAAATTGACAACTTGGTCACAGAGATGTAGATGTTCTGGCTTGGAAGAATATTTAGGACATAAGCATCATACCATCGTCCCCAGCTTAAGACAAGTACGTGGGCAGTTTCCAGCTGTATTTTGAATGTCAGGATCCAAAGGTGGTCTGAATTTCAAGAATAATTAGCAGCCACTCTAAAAAAATCAGGCCCCTTTCTGCTTTCATATTAGACCTCCAAGACCACACATCTCTTCTGAAAACCTTACACCTTCAAAAGCTATACCTACAGAAGGAGAGCCCAGAAATTTAGTCCTTGGTGCCCAGGCAAGTCCCTGTGCCCGAGCACAAAAGGCAAAAGGGCAATCAGAGTTTAGACTCGTTACCTTTGAGGGGCCAGAGCTCTGAGTCACCAGAACAGTGGCTGAAATAGCATATTTGCACAGTTCCTCTGATGAGAAACCTGGATGTCAGATGGGGAAAATTTTGATTCTCATGGGAAAAAAATTTGGTAAACATGTTTCACATCGAGCACGGTCCGCCCACACAGACAAATCCAATTTGCAGCCCTCTGTTAGTTTTTCTCCTTATTTAGTAAGAAAACATATACATAAATGTAATCTTTTTCATTTTCTTGTGGCTGAAGCCTCACTTAAGGGCTTCCAAAATGACACCACTGAAGAGCAGAGCCTAAAACCTCAATGTTTGGTAAAAAAACACAGGAAAGGCAGCACCTCCCCTGAGGAACAGAGCAGAAGCAGCGAGCAATATTTCCAAACAAGTGGACAAACAAAAATATACAGAGCAACCACTAAAAAGTCAGTGCACCTCTACTCATTTCTTCTGGAGATTTAAGGTGAATCAAAGCCAAGCCAGAGGCTCATGCAACTACAGGGAAACAGTCCAGATGTTTAGGCCCTTTTCCTGTGGCATTTCATGATGAAAAACTGCGAAGAGCCAGCAAGTTCTTGCCCTAAGCTCCGCAGTGTTTGTATTATTGTTCCAGATAAAATAACACTGACAGCAAAGATCCAGCTGCTTTTTGGTTTGCTATTGCTGTTTTGAGGAAGGGTTAGTCTCCAGTTGGGATGGGAGAAGTAGGATTTCTTTGAGGACCAGTGACAATGGGAGACACTGCTGGGATTTTTTTCTTATTTTCTCCCCCTCCCCCACCAATTCTTTTTCCTTCTCAAAGGATCCAAGGTTTATGAGTATCCATGATACAAGAGACACGGTTGCTGGGCATTCACCAGTATTATCTTGTATGAGAGAGCCTCCTAGCATGCTCTTAAAGGCTGTCAACAAAGAATACTCATTATAACTTATTCCTATCCTAAAGCAGAATAACTTGTTTTACATAACTCATGGGGAACATACAAGAAATACTCATATGCAAAATTATAGGTGCTAGAGAAATCACATCCATTCATCTAACCTGTATTTGTCTTATCACCCCCCTCCCTTTTTTTTTTTATATAGAAAGGTCATTTTAATTAGCAAGTGGGGTCAGGTATTTATTGTTGGTAGGCACACCCCATATTGATGGTTCCTCTATACGTCAGTGCATGAGCATTAACATTGCTCAGATAATCTTGCTGGCAAGCAAAGAAACAACTATCATGTTACTTGAAAGAACTGAAGCTATATTGTGTAGCAGTCATTAGTCTCCTCGAATCTGCTTATAATGATGAATGCATCATTCTGCCTGCCTGCAACTTGTGTAACAAACAGCACAGCCAAGTCTTTTCCAGTTCTGTTATTCTGTTTTAAAAAACACTGACATTTTCTTAAACAGACATAATTTACAATTTTAAGTAACACAACAGTGCCTTGGTGTGTAAGGGCCAGCAAGCAAACAAGACTCCTTTCACAAAGATTAGAAAAAAAAAAAAACCCAACAACACAGTCTCGTGCTCTCTGAGGTCACCATGGCTTAAAACTGGGGTGGGGGGAAGGAATCAGGACCTTTCTGTGACATATCCTTGGCTTTGAAATATGTATTATGCTCCCACAGCAGAAACCCCAAGTGCAAGTAGAGTTAAAAGCAATATGTAATGCCTTCTGGGGACAAACAGCTGCCTGTGTCTACGCCATCCTATTAAAGCACCTCAGGCAGCAGTCTGGGGGTACAAGCATTCGTGCTGTTTTGATCCCTGATTTATAGTCCCAGCTTGCCTGAGCTCCCCTGACTGCATCACCACTTGGGAAACATCAGGAGTACCCACCTCTCACAGCACCCACCAAAGTGGCCCACGCACACCATCTGCCTGAACCACCTTATCAGGCACCACTGCCTTGAGCATCCTCCACCTACCAACACATGCCCCACCGGTCTGCACGGGAAGCCCCTCATCACTCTCATTCCCAAGCAGAAATCATTTTCCTTTATAGGATGGGTTCAGTTAGGAGGAGTGATCTTCATAGCCATCACCAGCGTGACACTCAGCTCTAATGGAAAGCACAAGGTGGAGCTCATGAACTGACCAGTGAAGTCCTGACGTATGGTGAAGTAGTGGTAAACAACGTGAATTCCCTTCTAGTGGGCACCAAACAGAAGACACTGTCCTGCTTATGGCCCTGCCACAGCTGGGCTTCTCCACTGCTGCAGTGCTGCCTGGACAATTCAGCTTGTCTCCACCGAGCAGCTGAGGACAGATCACAAGCACATGACATTGCAGACCTCCGGGAGAAAAAGAATGCTGTACTTGTCATTGCTGAACTGCTGGGGCACAGGTTTGGAGGAGATCAGGGTGCCAGCCGAGGAACAGATGAACTTTCCTCTCCTACCTTGTCTAGAAGCTGCTGTAAGGGGCCACGGAGATGGCCTTTTATGTCTGGAATTAGCTTCTTGCTCTCTGTTTTTCCATATTTGGAAGACAACACGCTTCCTCCCGTGGGAGACTAAAACACACACTATAAGGTAGAACTGTCTTCTCTCACAGGGTGTTTGCTGAGGGCATTAGTCTTGAACCACAGACCCTGCATTAATATGACCTATGGGAACATTCTTATCCCTAGCTGTCTCAGCAGCAGGGTCATCTTCCCCCTAGTCAGAATATCTGGAAACCCACCATTCTCTCTAATTGCCTTCCCATCTTTGCGGGTTGCACTCTGGACAAGGGAACCATAGCATAGCACTGTGGGACATAAGCCACAAGGGGCAGCTGGGTGCTATAGGATGTGTGATTGAGATGAATTAAGTCTGGGGCTACACCAAAGGGTTTGTAGGACACAGATGCTTGAAGAAACCCCTTGGAATGTGAACAAGCTTGCTTGGAGACTCACAGAAAGCTTACAGGGTGGATGGCACATAACCTACACTGCTCTGCAAGGAAGCTCCTTAGCATTAGCCTAGCAGAGTCAGCTGACATGGCCAGAGATTTTTCATCTGAGCTTGATCCTTCTTCAGCTGAAGTCACTGATTTACCTGCCACTGGTTTCAAGACACAGGCTCACACATTTAAACTCTGATTGTCCTCCTCAAGAAGCCAGTGTGAGTTTTTTCTGGAGCTGATTCACTGTTATTAGTGGTGCTCTCCTACCTCCATTCTTCCTTCTTAGAGCTTTAGCACTGGAGACACTCAAAGCAGACCCTGCTCTGGCAGGGGAGTCGGGCTCAATGATCTCCAGAGGTCCCTTCCAACCCCTACCATTCCATGATTCTATGGCTCTCAGGTTACAACAGTACTATGGCTTTACATAAACTACTGACTGACATCACAGACAAACAAGTCATCCCATAAATGACTTCCTCAGATAAAAAAAAAAAATAAAAGTCCTTCTTTCCTTGAGGATTATCAACTCTGGGTTAGCGACACGAGGTCCAGAATCCAACAGCCTTCACTAAAAATGTTGTCTCTCTATTCCACCAGCCCCTGGGACTGCAGCAGGAAGGAGCAGCTTCCTGTCAACCGTGGAAGCCTATGAACAGTATGTGACTGCTACCTTAAATGTGTGATGGACTGAAAAGAGAGGGTGACACGTAAACCACAATGCTGATATTGTCAAATAAGTCAGCAGAACCACTCTGCGAGGGTAGGTCTTCCTCACAGACTCCCAGAGCATCTAAAATGAGAACCACAAGAGTTAAACAGGCTGGAGGGCGAGGAGATATGTATTAAATACTGTCCCAAACATGTGAGCTCTGTGTTCATGGCACAGACTCATTGCATCTTGCAATCAAAGACTGGTTAAGCACTGGGGCTCTTTTTTGTTACTGACCTTTGATGGACATTGGGTCATGGATATACTCAAAAGCCAGCATTAATGGAGGGGAAAAAACCCAATCTGTTTACATTCTAGGCTACAAATGAGATCATCACTGTCCTAAGCAGCATGACAAAGGCTGCTGTCAGATGTTTTATGACTGAGCAGGAACAGGAAACATGGTGACTCACATGTGATGGCCCATACCTGGACATTTCCAGAAAATTTCACCCAAGTGAATAATTCAAAGAGCTCAGATAAGGATTAGCTAACATAGGGGCCTTCAGCTGAAAGAAATTCATGCTGTGAACATTTTCCAAAGCACCTTGATCAGGGGTAGGGTCCCTGTGTACATTCAGCCTCTTGGTCAGGCTTAATTTTTGCTGAAGAGGCAAGTTTGATAATACTTTCTTCACTCCTTCCCCATCTTCTGAAACTCCAGCCCACATCAGTAAAATAACACAGTCCTCAGGGGAAACAGTCATATTTTTCCATTGTCTACAGGCTAGAGAAAATTTGAAATCAAATCTGAAATTAAAAAATTGGCAGAATATGAATTGAAGTCGGTATTAACTAGAAACTTCAGCACAAAGTATATTCGGCTGATCAAAGCAATATTCTATATCCCGTGGAAGCTTTTGAAGAATATTTAGAAGTAAAACAAGTGGGAAAAATCTCTCTGTGCCAAATTTTGGGCTGTTTTTTAAACACACATCAAGGCAAAGCCATAAAGCAGCCAATTGCCTGTATCTTCTGCCAAGAGCAGCATTCCCTCTCTCGCTCTCCCCCTCACTTTTTCCCTCCTCCTCCCTCCAAACGAATGAGATCAAGAGCAAGAAAACTCTATCAGTACCTTGAAGCACTCGAAGTCTGCAGGAATATCACACTCACATGAGTAAAAACACACACGCTCACCCAAGTCTCTTTAGATGCTTCTGCAACTGCCACCACCAAGAAGCAACCACAGGACCCTGGAGGGAGGTAGTGGCATAGAGAGGTGACTGAGGGAAACAAAGAATTTGGTAGCCACTGGAAAGCTAACAAGCAGAAGTGGGGTCACAGAGGGAGGGGAGAGAGTGGGTAGCATTGGCTCTGGGTGCCAAAAATGTCTCCCTTCAGCTGTGTGCTAATATTATGATTATTATTTTGGCAGAGGCCTTTTTGTTTTCTTTCCCAAGCTGATCCTGCTCCCCTCTTGTGCAGGTATTGAGCGCTTATGCCGGGCCACAAAAGCAAAGAAAGACCATCAGTTTTAGATTTGCTGTGGTCTATCCAAGATATATATCACGGGGCAGCAGGGGAAAGTAGGAGGAGGGGAGAAAAGGACCATGTTAATGGTCACAACCAGGGTAAAGACCTTTGACTTTTCTAATAATTTTAGTTCAGGGTTAAAAGGTGACAGGGCTGAAGAGAAAGTATTAATTCCAGATTGCATACGATGTAAATAACTGACGCAAATAAGTCAGTGTATCTGATTAGCCTGAAGCTCTCTGAAGACATTAAAAAAGAAAAAAAAAAGCTTTAGTATGAGAATATTTTTCTGGAGGATGCTATGGTCAGATCCTTCTACTCCTTACTCTCACTCTTCCATCTCTTATCAAACTGCAGCATGCATATCATTAAAGACCTTTTATCACTGTCCCCAAGTTACATCAGCTCAAGCCCTCTGCTCATCACATGCTGAATCAGCAGCCCTCCAAACAGTGCTGTCCGTGACAGGCACCGATGCACAGTGGTGGGAAGGCAGTTTTAGTTCCTCAGCAGCCTGAAGAACGCCTGATACGCAGGGAAATTTTTTCTCTTGAGGAAATGTATTCCTTAGCTACCCTGTTCTTTAGAATTATTCCCCCCTCAATTATTCCTTTATTCCTTAGAAAATAAAGCTTTGCACTCCGAGGTGTTTCTGCATCCCTCCTGTAACTGGGAGTCCCTGTAATATGAGGCTTCCAAGCATATTTTCTCAAGACTCCCCAGCACAGAAGCATGACAAAATATGAGGCAATATGGATATAAATAAGAGTAGAAGCAAAATTTGTGAGTCTCAGTCAAGCATGTTGTGATTTAGATTGTTAACATAAGAGGGGGCGTTCAGTCTTAAATTAACATTCCAGTAGCCTCTATTTCCACTTGCTATTTCCTTTTTTTTTTTACCTCATTCTGTTATTCTGACTTTTTTTTTCATGTGTTGCTTCCCTCTGTAAGCCTGTAACCTTTACCATACATCTTTTCCCTTCTTACACTTAAAAGTCCTTACAAAGTTTCACATACTTTTTCCTCTTTGTAGTGTCTTTTTTTCTGCCAGCCTCTATTTTCTTGTGTCAGAAACAGCTACACTCATTTGTCCTCCTTGGGGCCTCAATGCTGAAAAGCATCTTAAATCAGAAAACACTTAAGCACACGTTTAGCACTGGGGTTAATTTTTACAGGAAGTGCAAGGTAAGAATTTACCTGAAGTTGATCAAAGTTCAACTGCTCTGCCAAACAGGTGTAGATTTTTTATTTTTTTATATATATATATATATAAACAAATGTAAGATAAATATTTTCATTTGAAACTGATCCGTTTTCCAGAAGGAGAACTGCTGGCTCATGAAAAGTATTTGGCAAATTATAACCTCTGCCTTGGGTACCCAAGACATATTACACTGATCACCATCATTCATCTCCCTGCCTGTCAGATAAGACCCAGCACAAAACACAGCCTCTCTTCATGTGTGACACGAGTAGGGTTTCCTTCCAACCTGTTCATTCCTCTACTGCACTGGACCTCTGCAGAGAGAAGCAGCCACTGCAGAAGAAGGACAGCAGAGGGAAGCAGGACATCCTGGAGCTGCTCTAGTACAGGGGCACAGGTGGCAAATCCTAGAATCACAGAATACCAGGTTGGAAGGGACCTCAAGGAGCATCTGGTCCAACCTTTCCTTCTAGAGGAATCTAGAAGAGGTCCACCAGCTTGGGTGATGCCCAAAGCTCAGCAAAGTGGCTAATCTGACCTATCTTCACATAGGCTTGACGGAGCTTCTCACCAGGAACCTGCAGAGGAAGGTGGCATGGCCACAGCCCCACAGCACACAGCCACCCAGAGAGCTCCTTCAAGCTGCAGGGTGAGCATCTTTGCAGCAGAAGGCTAATTCGGAAGACCTTTCACAGGATTCCCATCCACTGTTACTCACTGTTCATACTGAAATTTAGGTGTACCCTCAAACACTCATTTTTCCATTCAACTCACATTGCAGCTTTCTCTCAGATTGCACAGACCTTTAACAGCGTTTCATTCCATCCTGACCTGGGCCCCTTCACTTCGCTGGCTGGATAGTCTATTAATTTCAGGCACAGTATAGATATGGCTTTCAAACCAGAGCTGTTTCCCATGCAGGATTCAAGAATGTAGACAGAGAAGTTTGCATCTGCTTGTGCTGTGGGTCTTTGCCAGAAGTGGGGCTTGACCCACACGCTCCGTCTGAATCCGTTCTTCCTGGATAAGTTACTTTGCTCTGTGCTCAATTCATTGCTTTTGCTGAACCTGTTCTCAGATGCTCTATTTCCACATTGCACTGGGAGCTTGAACTGTGAATTCTGCTGGGAACAGACTGCCTAGGAAGCTGGACATTACAAAGCCTCTATACGTTTGGGGATGCAGTTGTTAAATCCTTGTAGATGCTCCAGTGGTACGGGATGCATTCAGGTACTTAACATTAGTAAGAACTACTTCCACGAGAAAGTAATTGTAAAAATGGAAGCCTTTTTGTTCTGTTTGACTCCTACTATTGGAGCCTGCTCTCAGAGTAAGACCTTGGGTGAGGAAGTGGAAAGGCAATTACTTCCAGTGCACTGGATAGATTTGCCAGAGGAGAGAAACTGAATGTTTGATGCATTCCCCAAGGCCAATGTTCCACAATTATAAAAATATACTACCTCCTCTGTAACTCTCTGCATATAAAATGAAGCAACTTACCTACCATTAATTAGCAATATTTTGTAGTTTTATGGACATTAAACATGGTGAGCTAATTTGCATACATTAGCATGCAATTTACATGCTAACTTCAAGGTATTCTGTTTTATTGCCATTACCTTTTGTGGCCTATTTCTCTAATGACTGTAATGGAATACAAGAGAGATTTCTTATTGTATTTACCCTGTTACCTTATACAGGAGTTTCAGAATAACGTGTCACGCTGAGAAGTGGGAATTTTCATGCAAAAGGTTTTGCTTTCAAGTCTGAGCCACTTCACGACCACCCACCCAGCTGAACTGCCTCATGCTGCCTCTATTTCCTTGGCCACTCTTCTTTTTTTCACCCACTGTTCTTTTTTTCACCCACATAAGGATGCACGATATTTTAAAAGTCCAGTACAAGTGTAGAAATTTGCTCCGTTGCCTGCACTAAAAAAAAGAAAGTCAGACAGAAGAATTAATGGGTCCTACTCTGTCTATCAGCACCTAAAGTCACAGAGGGAGAAAAATAATCCTCAGCTGGGGAAAGTTGAGCAGGGTCAAAGGGCAGTGCCTGCATCTGCATTCACTGAGAGGCAGAGAGGAAAAATAAAGGGTCCTTTTTTTGTTGCAGCTCAGCACTATTTTAGAAAGCTCAGATACTAACTTAATTACCAGAGTTCCCTTTTGCACTCGAGCACTGCAGCAGGCTATAAATCAATACTTAAGGTCACATTGCTAAAAGCACTGAAAAACAAGTCTTTTCTCTCCCTATAGCATGTTGTTTGCTGCTCCTGCATCGGCATCATGAGAGTTCAATACCAGGTAGGGAACAGGGCTAAAACAAAGGTTACAAAAAGAAATCAGAATTGCAAAAAAAGTAAGGTGTAAAGAGAGCAAGCCCAGCTCATGGCAGATACCTTGATTGCATCAAACCTTCTGTCCTTTCTAAGCTGAGAGACAGGAGATGCATCAGCAGGTGCCCAGGAGTAGGGAATATGTTTCGCTCTGTGTTGAAGACTTGCTCTGGAGGCCAAGCTGATGGAAGAAGAGCAGCTCTGAAAAAAAAAAAAATCAGTTATTTCTGCTGAGTATATTTGGCAGCTGTAGCATACATCTGAAATCCATGACACATGTGCATGCGTGACATCTTATTTCAATAAGATGCAAAAATAGATTTTATTTTTACTTGGGTTTTTTTCTCCCATTTGCTTTTCTATTATGCCTGCTTACCCAGATATTTCACAACCTTTGGAAAACAATTCGTATGAGATTGGGAAGATAAGGAAAAAGCCACTTGCAGCTGAAATACACTTGGCACAGCAATGAATGGCTTAGCCAGAGGGAGGCTTCTTTTTGTTTGGGTTCACACTGGCAGTACATGGCCAATGCTAATATTAGATAGATAGAGGACTTGCATCCAGGTGCCCAGGGTGCTACAAGAATAAGACACAGGAGCTCGTAAATGCCTAATTTAGATGCTGGATCATCTACAGCTTTGATGTTTACAGGCTAATTTATGGAGCTTATAAAAAGCGTAATTGCAGTTGGGGGAAGGGGGAATTAAGTAAGTTAGAAACATATCCAATATTAAAAAACCCCACATAAATTTCAAGGATATTTTTAGTTTTGAAGCATAAACAGATTTTCACCTAAACTGAATTTTAATTTCCAAAACTTGCATGTTTCCTTACGAGGGACTTGGGTCCCAGAGGTTGGTAAGCCCACGTCACAGCACATGCTAAGCAGCATTATTAGTTCAGGTGCAAAGCAGTGCAGATGCATTCAAGTTTAGAGCTACCACTTCTGCATTCCCTGGATTTCAGCCCAAACACAGCTCCTGGAGGTCTGCCATACAAGTGGGAGAGCATGGACACATGTCCAGGAGCTAATCTTCTCAGGCATGCACTGAGCAGCTCATCGAGATGTCCTTTGATTTACAAGAGAGCCTTAGACAATGTATTTTGGACACCAAAAATCACACTTTTTGATGGCACTTTTTGGGGAAAGATTCTGAGAAGAAGAATCAGAGCACAATGACATTTTTAGTTGACGGAGGGTATTATTTTTTACACTTTTGTACAAGTACAAATATCTCCAGTAAGCTGTCCTAATAGCAGGAGTCCCCAGAGTACTAGTGCCAACTTCCTGAGACATCATTTGATGAGGAACTGGCCTGGATTCTGTCATGCAGAGGATAAATCCCCGTATTTACATGTAAAGACAAAGCTAATCTCTTTCTTTTCCTTCTTTGTCAGCAAGACTCATGCATGGTTAGTGGCCATGTGGCTGGCTAGGAAGAAGAAAAAGATATTTTTTCTCTTTTTAAAACCATTGGTATTCCAGTGATGGGCATTACACTGCTTCCTAAACAGTTACAGAGAGGGGGCTTCCTTTGAAAGTGTTCTCAGTTACTAATGCACTTTTGGATATATTTTACTTGGAAAATTTTGAAAGCTTCCAGACCAAATGGGTAAGTATCTGTGGTAAAATTTGATGAAGCTTCTATATTACAGTAAAAACAAGTTAAATCCCAATATTTATAGTCATGCCCCAAGTAAATGTACTGCTCCCTAATTCATTGTTGTACTGTTGATTTGAAAACATCAATTAAAGCCTATATGATAAAACAGTATCTGATTCAACTCTTTTGAAGGCTTAAGTAGTGCTGTAGTAGGAAGGAAACGTCCAGGTACTTTAAATCATAGGATACTAGACAATGCCTAAACATCCGACAGCACAATATTTGTAACATTATTTACTAGAGTAACAGTTATGAGCACCCAATTTACTACCTATTCAGAGAAATCTGTCAGGAGATGTTGTGGAGGCACATCTCAAATCATTACACTTTGCACTTTGGCCAAGATATTCCTATTTTTTCAAACGTCTGAGTCTCCCACCCCCAAAAAGAAAATCAAAGCAAATCACAAGGCACCAAATGAACAGAACAAGATAACTTAAAACACCGCAGGGAACATCTACTTCTATGTACACTTCCAACTTGCTGAAGACCGACGTATTTGGTGGTGGTTTTATGGAGGGTTTTGCCCATTTGCAGTACCAGTAGATGGTGCTTGAGAACATGTTGCACAGTTTCTGAGCTTTTCAGAATCAGTAATTCTCCTGGTGATTCAAATTTCCTGTGAATAGTTTATCTGCCACTGTTTTACCAGCCCCTACAAATACTGATGGAATGGGCATCTCATGCAGAAACCCTCCTGGAAAAGCATGTCAAACACTTAACTGCCTTAATTGCATTAACTAAGTCTCATAATATCACTGTGATGCAGATAAAACCCTCATCCCACTTTATGGATCACTTAACTAAGGAGCAGATTTGCTCTGACTTGATCAAGGTTGCATTGAAACACCACAAATGACCCAGCAGTGGACACAAACCTATTTGAAACTTTGTTGGTTGTTCTAGTCCTCAAAATCCACAAATATTTAGATGAATCTGTAACACATATAAAAAGCAGCACTGGTCATTTCATACTGTGCAATTATCAAGGCATGGAAGGAATACAGATGAAACAGGTATTTAGAAATAACAGCATTCCCTCCTTCTTTATTCATTAGTGAATCAAATCAGCATTACCCACATCAGACATAGAAGTCTGTGTTTATACACACATATATATATATACATATGTTCAATATTATTGATTAAGGGCATTTTCAGCTGTCTTCATGTCCTTTAGCCTGATAGCATCTGTAGACCTAAATATGATCCAGTGAATGTAAAGGAAATGTACTTTTATGAGGCTGCATTTAGAAAAAGTATGCAAGTAACATGGAAGCAATTACAGGATTATTTATATATATTACAGTTTTTTCTTTTGAATCTGAAATCACAGACTCACTACACTGAAAACTATCCACCTGCATTAAGAAGGAAAACGATAGTATTTAAGAATTTAAAGGTGAACATTAACATGTTAAGGCATCCCTCAAGCAAAATCTGCTTGATGTGAGGAAGTGGTCTCTTTGCTTTTATTCTGTGTATGGTTTTGGCTTTCTCTACATCACTCCTGCACATGATAGTCTGTGGAAGGGGTAAAAAATGCCAGTGTAAGTTCCGTTGTAGATTTTATGCATATTTAGTATTTATGGTGGCACTGCTTGAGCAAGCCTGTGATTAATGATCAGCACAACCCCTCTATGCACAAACAAAAAAAATAAAAAAAAAGCTTCTTTGAAGGCAGAAATGCAGTGTATGCAATGGTGTAAATCTCAGGCAACAATAACAATCAAGGCTCACTTGCTTTTTTTCCTTCCATGCTACCTGCATCATGCAACAGCACCAGTCACTGTCAAAAAAAGTTTAATTTTATATGACATATAGAAAATACTCATCTAAGGTTTTCCTAAAGCATGCTTTACATCTTACTTTCAAGCTATTGCAGCTCTCTCATGAAAACCTGTGTGTTATTTTCTGGAGTTTTGGCACAATGTTTCACCCACAGCCACCTTCCTCTGTAACTGTTTCTTAAACCCTGGCCTGTAGCTACTGGAAGACTGGGATGAGCTGTAACAAACGATCGAATTTAAAGAAATATAGTAACACTCTTGCTTGCTTTGTGCCCTCAGGCTGGCAGACCTCCCTGGTCAGCCTACATCTCCCACACTCCAGTCCTTCCTTTTCTTCCCTGGGTCAGAAGCTGTACCTTAAGCACAAAGTCCTGTCCTAAAGAAGAAGGAGCCATCAGTAACAATGTCGTGTATTAGCCTAGGAAGGTAGATAGGCAGACATCCTTAACCTTTGAGGAAACACTGATGGTTTAAGGAGAGATACGTGTCCAGGTATCACCACCATGTCACCCAGATGCAATCAGACTGTGGCATCACCCACCTCTAAGGGTTGGGATGTCCATACAGTTCAGGAAAACCAAAAGTCAGATCCGACTCTGGTCCAGCAGCATTTATAGCTACAGCATATCCTTTAACCCGAGTAGCTTGTTTCACTCCAGTATGCAGGTTCTTTGTGCAGCTGTAACACACAGCCTTGCTGACACAGACGCATCCACAGCATGAGTTGTTTCAACAGTTTCACATACCTGTCAAGTGTGGATAGCACAGGCACAGCCAGAGGGGTGGTGGAAGGCAGAGGGTCCTTATCAGCCCTGGAAGTGGGATGTGTTTGCCAGATATCTGCAATTAACACGAGTATTTGTTTAAAGCTTGAAGGGTGAGAAAGAGGTTGTCTTTGATAAAAAGCATTTGGCTTAAGAGAAACTTAAAGTAGGAAAGAACTGGGTATTGCTGCAGATACATTCCTCAAGAGAAGCTACTCCTCTTCTTGTGTTAACTCAAAAGGCCAATAAAAGGCAAAGCAGGATGATTTTTACACAGTGATGCCTGCAGACATTCTGCTTTTATCAAGGGGAAGACAATGACCCTCTGCTGACCCTCTTCTGGCAATGTTAGGCACTGGACTCTCATATTTTTACAACGTGCCTTCACAATATTTTGGAGATGTTAACTCCTTTCTATATGGAGACCACTGGATTCTGCAGCAGCAAACTTGAACCTATCCAGTAAAGTGCCAGAGAGGAATCAAACAAAAAGAGACAAAAATAAGAACAGTTAGAGAAGCTGGAATAAGGCTATGGAGGCAGTTAAAGGGTTTGATTATTCAAGGCACAAATTAGCTGCATTTCAAGCACTAGGCAACTGAGGGACTCAAAATATTTGTAATATTATTATTCCTTAGTGCACCAAAACAGAGCAAAGTCAAGCAGCTGTTGTACCACTCCAGGATGGTTTGTCCAGCCCTTTGTAGCTGAAAGTATGAAATGGGAAATGAGTGGGACTGTACAGGTAAAAATCAGAAATATTCACAACTTAGTAAAAAGTGACTGCCATACTTCATATCTATCCTGTATCCTTTTTATCAACACAACCACTCCTTAGAGTCATAACAAAACCAAAATTCAACTCTTTTGTATATTTTTCTTAAAGACTGAAAATTAAAAAAACTGGGAAAGAAAGTTATTTCTAGTTGTTTAGAAATAATCTAAAAGACCAACAAACAAATTATTTTGCATGTTTAATAATCTAGTAATAATCTAAGCTATTTTTTCCCCTAAAATATCTCAAACTCTGCCTGGAAGGAACATCTTGAACATCATGAAGCCATCTAAACATTTCCTGCAATCGTAGCAAATTTAGGCAGGATTACTGCAGCAAAATTCAGGCTTTTGATTCTGCTGACAAAGTTTAAACCTCTCCACCTAATATATACCTCCTGTTTCTCCAAGCCACAAGGAACACTTTCCAAGACCAAATCTCCATAGCAATCCCTCTGGCTTTTTGGTTTTAAGGAATTTTGGCCCATGCCATTGGTTATGAGGGCTGGAGAAACTGGGTTACCTGCCAAAAGTCTGGCAAGACGTGTTGATCACATAAGCACCCCAAAGCCTTGACTCTGTGATTCCTCACACCTTGAGGCTTTGCACAAGGACCAAGCTTTAATGACCCTGTGGGGAATGCTTGCAACTAGAGTAAGTGCAATTACTCACAATGACCCAGAGCAGGGATGTAAACAGCCAGTGTTTCTGTTCAGATGCCAAACTGAGATAAAGCCTGAGGAAAGAAGAATCCAATGCTGAGTGAATGAAGATGTGTTACTGTGGTTTTCCTCATTAAAACACAAGAGGAGCAGGTTTTAGGCTTTGTAGGGTTGTTTTTTTTTTTCCCCTTTTCCTGTTTGAATACAAAATGAAATATTTAGTTCAGGGAATTAAGGGTTACAATCACAAAACTACTGAAGAGAGGGGCTTTCTTTTTTACCCTACTGCTCTGTGACTAATGCCACAATCCAGGAAAGCGAGATAAGGTTACAGTTCCTTCCCGAGGCACTAGAAGATGGGTATCTTCTCATACTTCAAGCATTCCTTTGTATCCATTGACATGTCTTCTCTCACTTCTGTGGTCTGCCATCTGTGCACAGCTAGACTCCCATCCTGCTTTCAGCTGTCGCATCAGGAGAAGACTCTTCTGCCCCTCATCTTTTTGTGCAAATCTACAAGAGAAATATAATTATCTGACTCTGTGTAGTTACCTGTTAGATGCTACTGTTGTAAAGCTATACATGTTTTTCGCTTACCTAGTTTCCAGAAGGGGGGAGGGAGAGATGAAGGACAAGCCCATGGATAATGACTGGGAAAAGTTTTTAAGACTATCCTATGTTCCTCCCACCATATCATGCTCATTCTTACCAGCAACCATGATCTATCCATTTTATGCAGCTGCAACTGTTTGTGAAAGCATCCCTCCTTTTTTTCAGTGTAAAGATCTTCTTCATTTCATTAGGTATTTCATCTGGGTATCATCACAGGGGGTTTTTTTGTTAATTCAGTTTGTTTTCTTCCTGAGTGTGTAACACCATGGCTTTTTCAATAACACAGGTCTCCATACAGGATTTTGTTTCAAAAAGGGATGGTGTACTTCATTAAAGACAAAACCAGGAACACACCTACAGCAACACACACATATACGCACACACAAAGAAATAAATCAGAATAAGTCTGCTGTGACAGCACCGTTTTCCACTGTCTGAGTGATTAGAGAGCCCAACGCCTTTTATCAGAGACAACCTCTTTCTCTCCCTTCAAGCTTTAAACAAATAGTTGTGCTAATTGCAGATAGCAGTAGAATGCAGCACCAAGTGTTTCGAGACTGGCGTGGACGTGAAAGGGAATAAACAAGCTATGGGAGATTAAACACTGTGGAGTGCTGTTTTTCTGTCACTGTCAGAGTGCATAGGAAAGAGTCCCGTGCTATTTTACTGTTTCTGTCCTTGTAATGCATGCCGGATACCTATAATTTATGACACGGGGCCATTGCTTCATGAGTTGCACTTCCTTTAAACTGATGCTGAACTCGTTAGTGGGGGAAATGTGACAGGTTGATAGTGGTTTCTTATCTGTAGGTTAAACATTGTCAGAATAATTCATGGCCAGGCAACTGTTAGAACTGTAATGTTTTTATAATTAGAGCTGGTATGGACTGTTCACTAAGGATTTGAGCTCCAGCAAACAAGCCCCCATCATCAGCAGTCTGAAGCTCATTGCCTTCCCATCCATCAGGTTTCAGGGAGAAAACATTCTCAACCTCAGTATGCTGAGCTCAAAGGCCCTATCTCCATCACTGAAGCTACCAACACTCTGAAAAGCCAAGGATGACCTTATTTCCAGACATTACCTTGCAAAAAATAATGAGTCAGGCTCCAGAAATAAGATTTACTTAAAAACATGACACTTTTTGGGAGTATAATGTTGTTATTTTTGTCCTCTTGATTTTAAATCATTAAGATACTTTTTTTGAACCTTCTTGACCATCAAGTTCAGAACCAAAGAACTGATTTCCAGTTCCTTGAGCAAAGGCTACAATTCCTTTGAAATCTTGTGACTCAAAAAGATGGAGATTTATAAAACATACTCTGCGACTCGTGACAAAAAACACAAAAGCTCATTCTTTAAAGGTTACAATCCAAATGAGGACTTTCTAACACAAGTATAATTGCTCTGTTGAACTGAATCAACTTACATCAACTGAAAATGTAGTTTTTTTCTCTAATTTCAACAGTGCACATACTCAGATAACTGTGCAAGTTACCTGTAAATGAGTATTTTTCTGTATTCCTAAAGAACTGGAGTATATTTCCTATTCAGTACAAGGGGGTAAAAGTTCAGGTTTATACAGTCTGCAATATAGTTCTCCGTATGTTTGGTGAATTACATCCCAGAGAGGTTTAACCCAAAGCTTTACTGTTGCAATGTGCAAATATTCCAAGAGACTATTTTGTGACAACTGAACCCAATATCAGTAAGATCAACTTGCTTTTAACACTGACAATTGTTATTGTGCCTGCCCATTCGTTGCCATACTAATTTCTTGCTTACTTTCTTTCACTATTTTTGTACATTCCCATTACTCATGGAAGATTCTGGGGCTGTGCCTTCAGAGTGACACCTACCTGTGGCTTCTGTATCATGATATGTGGCATAAATCCTAATTAGAGCTCATCCACATCAAGAAACCTGCCTTATATCCTTCCTTCCAACAGATGAGCTGCTTTTTTCCTTTCTAAGTCTATTAGAAAAATTAAAAATTCAGTGTTTAAAAAAAAATACTACAAATTCACTGTAAATAAATAAAGAAGCAAACACATGTGCATTTTTAATAATGCATGAACACTTAGTTTAAGAATAATATTCATGGAAGAGCTATGATTGTTATATGCCTTAAATTCCCAAATGGCAAAATGTAATTAAAGTAAGAACTGTTAAACAAATAAACCTGTTAAATACACAATATTACCAGGCAAAATGGCTATGCATTCATCACTTTGCCACTGTAATTACACTGACTGTGGCTCTTCATGCATATATTAATATCTCACTAACATTATGGAGACTGAGATGTGAATCACAAAGCACTGTCTCAGAGGAAGATTTTTAGGGAGGCAGAGAGCAGTGTAACAAGTATTACATACTTTTACAAAAAATCTTAACATTGAACCTGATGGCTGGTTTTATTTTGTTTCTGAGAAACCCCATCTCCCTAAAATAGTAATTAATGAAGTGCTGGCTTGGAAATCCTAGCTCGAGTGGGTTTCAGATACCACAGGTCAAGAGACTCAGCCTGGGATTCTGAAAGTAGCTGAAGTGTGAAACTTGCAGAAGATATTCAGTTTATCTTGAGAAAAGAAAGGAAAGGAAAAACACTATGTCATTTGTGTTTTCTGTGTAAATAAAGGCTACTATTTTAAGCTTGTTCGGATTATTTCAGGAGGTTCTGCTTCACCGTCGATTGGCTGGATGTGGCTTTGAGTGGGTGTGCTAGCTATTCACAGCAAAAAAAAAAAAAAAAAAAAAAAAAAAAAGGAGGGGGGGGTCAGGAAATTCATTCCCATGGGATGAACTTTTCTGAACCTGGAAATGAGCAAAGAGACTTGGAAGTAACTTTTGACCATTTGGATGAATGATGCCAAAGCTGCCTTCAGCACATTGTAATGTACGTGTAGCAGTGCCTGTGTTTTCGGACTAGAAGCTGTTAAATACTGTCGTTGAGCCGGAGAAATCCTTGGGAATGTGAGGTTTGGTGGAAGAAAATTAGGGAGAGATTCTCACACAGCATGTCACCTTAAGGACCAACTTACAGAAGGCTTATTAAATGTTAATATTTGACTAATAGCTGTTAAAACCATATTACAGGCATGAGCAATACATGTTACACATGTCTAGACAGTCACTGCTCCAAAATATCCAGTGCATTAAAAAAATGTAGGCCACAAAGTCAAGCCTGTGAATATTTAACTGAGCCCAGTTGTGTATATTTAACCACCTAGTCACATCCTATTTTCTTCATGCTCCCTGCCTCATATTCCCAGAGTACAGGAAAGAAAACAGCTCCACAATGGGAATCGATATGCTTTCCATAGTGCCCCATATGCTAACCCTGGAGCAGAAGACAACACATAAATCTTGTTCTCCATACAGAGATATTAATTTCCTCAAGGATGCCCAAGCGTTTTAACATTTTTGTTCTTCCTACTTATTAATGGTTTGGTCTTTCAAACTTTTATATGGGAGAAGAGCATAGGATTTTCCCCATTTAATAAATGAAGAGCTAAGGTGTACACAGGAGTTCAGAGGAGTTCTTCATTCCTGAGTTGAAAGGCTGAAGATTTAGTTTACAGTAGGCTGGCCTGCTATATATATTTGACAAGAATAAATTTTAAAGTACAATTTTTGAATAAATTTTCCAGATTTATAAATTCCCATATATGTTACTGTGGATAAAAAAAAAAAAAGAAAAAAAAAAATCATGTTTTCAAATTCAGATCAGATATTATCTTGTAGAACACTGAAAAGTTCCTTCATGTCTGCTAAATAATAAAATTCCTACCTTGTAACAACAACAACAAAATCTATCATCTCATATTTCAAGCAATGGCAAAGCAGATTTTTAGCTGGTATAAGCAGCAAACATTCTCACAAGCTCAAAAAAAGCTACACTGATTTACACCACTGTGCTTAAGGACAGCCTTATGGTTTAGAACAATAACGATTATTAGAAAATATGAAGAAAAGCGGTTTTTGTAAAGGTGCTCAAAAATTAAATTTAAGGGAAAATTCTCTGGCAGAAGTGACACTGTCAGAACATAACACAGACCACTGGAATAACAACCACGCTGTCAAAACATAGCCGAAGGAACACAGTTTGAAAAGAATTAGAGTATCATTATCAATGACATGAAGAAAAAAAGATAAGAGCAGCTTAACTACTGCCTGTCATTGCATGCACCTAGTTCAGCACCCAGCTTAAATAGTATTCAGGCAGCTGCCTGTGGATATACCCAATATTACATGTTAATGTGAAAGTTAAGACTGCCAAGATAACACTTTTTTTTTTTTCTTTTTTTCTTTTTTTTTTTTTTAGCCTTATTCATTCAGATGGAAGCACCACAGACTTTTCCTTCGCGTGGTAAGTACGATGATTGTAAAATTGAATGACAAGATGTTCAGGGTGGCTTCACAACTGGCAGCTGCTCCATGCTCTACAGCAAAGCTGAAAAGGGAATACACCCAGCAGAACTCAGCATAGGGATAGGACTTCAAGTTCTTATTAAAAAGACTCTGACCTTTCTCAATGTTAATCTCTTCCACATATCTTCACCTCCCACTAGCTCAGATTTCCCATCTCTAGAAAGAGTAAGAAGAGTGCTTGTCTACTTAGATAGTAGTGGAAAGGAATTTAATATCTACCTGTCACCAGGAAATTCTTCCTCAATAGACAGGGGAAAGGCACTCAAAGTAATGGGTCTGGGTTGTAGCCCTGATTTTATGGTAAGCCCAGGGGGGTTTACCATAAAATTGCCCTTTGTTATCATGGGGGTAACAGTGGGCAACTCCTTTGTACATTTTCATCTCTTTACTTTCCGTCCCCAGTCTTTATTGGCTACCAGAGAGTTTATAGAAGGACTATTCCTTATTGTGCATTTTCATCTGTTTCTTTTATCACACCTAATCCAGAGGAGTCCTTCAATGGTAACACCGTTCAGAGCATCTGTCACTGTAATTTGACCAATTTTTGAATGATTTAATGGAACTGCAAAATAATTGTTTTCTTTAATGCATTAAATTTATCAGACTGTAACCCCACAAATGCTGAGAGGAATGATAAAAGAAACACGGTCTAAAATTGAAATAGATGTCAACTTGATAGGCTAGCAGGGCTCAAGAGGAATTATGGTCTGTCATTCAAAAACTCAAATAGAAAAATGGTTAAACAAGAGAAAATATTTATGAGACAAACAGCAGTATTCAGAGTTCAGATAAAGAGGCTGTTCTGAGGCATGACTCAAAATGGCATCTGTTGAAATACTTCAAGCACAGAGAAATCTGAGATAGCATTCTTTCTTTCTCAGGTATGCCAGTCTCTATCGTTTCCCTCAGTGGACGGATTAAAATGATGACAGATGAAGACCCATTGCCAAAGTAAATGAAGGATCACATTTAGATACGTAATTACTTGGTTCTGGGCCATTAAAAAACACAAAAAATAAAAGTTAAGACACAAACTCGAAGGCCTAGCCTGGCAATATTAGATTGTTCTTTGACATTCTACCAATTATCAGAAGCTCAAAGCAGCAGTGAGTTTCTATCAGGAAAAATCACCAGTATCACCACTGTGGTGATGTGCTGACTCTTTCCATTAGGTTTTTAGAAAATACCTTTTGTACCATACAGCTTTCAGCTATAACAGGTGCATAAAACTCACTTCTTCAACTAACACTCTCTAGTTCGTAGGTGTGCAGATTTTCCAGATCTTTTGTACGATGAAATAGGTAAGTCCTGTTGCAGTGTTGAAGACTTGGCATGAAATCCTAACCCTACTAAAATAAATGGGATTTATTCCACAGATTTCAGTAGGTCTTGGATTTCACCTCTGGATGAGAGAGAATAACCACTCGATACTTCATTCGGTTCCTAACCATTCCCTCAAGTCAAATGGGACATAATGTATTTCTATGATACTCCTGAAAGCTACTGTTTTTGTTTCAGCATGGTGACAGATGCCAGCCATACTGGAAGCTTTTCAAATTGACTCCAAGTGAGACATTAGTTTACTGCCTGGAGAATAAACTTTCCTTTTCTATTCGTGGAGTGCATTAGGGAATGCTTCAGATATGTTTTGCAGGACAAACCCTTTTGTTTTGCTAATAGGGCTCATGTACACACTTCCAGTGGGAAAACATCTGTTTTACAAATCTGTCCTTCTAGATATAGAAGGATTGAGGCTACAGACTTTGGAACTACATGCAAACATTCCCAAAGTTCAGCAGTGTTTGGATCTGGGGGTTTGGACTGAAGTCATTCTGGAGAAATAGGCCAGGTTCGAGATTTAAGCTTCCTACACTTTCAAGGACACTCTGGGATTTTTGTCTTAGGTCCAGCTCTGCTTCTCAATTACAAGCACAGTCAGTTAATGGTGCTTTGGGCAGGCAGGCAGCACCTAGACACAGCAACATAAGAAGAGCACATCTCAGTCAAGGGAACTGTTCCCATGAAAAACTGAGGTGAGATTAGAGGTGACTCCCTAATCAATAGCCTAAGAATTAACTATTGCTCTAAATCCTCATTAGGAGAGACACTAATTACCGATAATAAAAATAATGCAAATTATACCACCAGTTATTGTATCTACACGTAACACCTGACCCAAGAGAAACCACTAAAAGGGAAGCTCAAAGACCACTGAAGCTGAGGAAGCCACCGTTACACAGATCTGTTTCCAACCGCTGCAGTCTCTGTCCTACTCCCTCCTGCTGCTGATGCCCTTTCACTTCTTCTCCCATGCCACACAGCTACATAACTGCGTGATGAACTGGAGCAGGGGGAATAGTCTCCTAATACCTAATTTTTTTTTCTGCCACATCATTCTTTACTCCCAGGGAGTGAGAGCGTAGGGAAGTGATAGCAAGGAACAGGTTCTGTTTGAAAGGACACAAAGCTCAACATGGCAGCCATAGACTATTTCTGTAGCTCCAGTGAGCTTTGGGCTGGGCCTTGTCTCTGTTAACAAGCACTCTGCCACACAGCTATCATCACTCTTTCAGCTTGAAGGAGTCAGCTCAGTCTAGTTCTCTTCTTTACCTCTGCCAGCAGTAAGTGATGCTAGCAATGACCATCCCAGTATCTTCTATAGATTTTCCTCCTCAAATGTAATAGCAACCTATGTTATTTTTCTGGGTAACATAAAAACCAAAGACGAGTGGTGCAAATATTCAGGAAAATTTATATGATATACAAACCATCTGAAATGCTGTCATACTGTGAAGCTAGGAGAGAGGAGTGCTATGTACATCACACACATGAACACTCAGTACAGGAAGACCAGCTCCTTACTGAATGACTGCCCTGTCATTCTCTTTTAGGGGAGATACATTCTTGTGAGCAAAAGCTACTGCCATAAAAATGCTGCCATTGTAAAATGCCAAGGATATGACCAAAACTGTGCCTGATGCAGAGCAGAATTTTCTCTGAGAAGGGTTGGAGCCAAATGCCTCAGAGGCAGGCTAGAAGACTCCGTGACATGTTGTTTTACCAGAACTACTTCGGTCTGACAAAGAGATTAAAGGAATCTAGGTTTCTTCCAACCTCCACAGCATGACTTTAGTGCAATACTTTGTCATGTCTCAGACTGAGGCACAAGGAGGCAAGTGTGTGGAGCAGGTGGTTCACCTCACTCATCGTAAGTCCAAGATATATGAGAAGGGAGGCAGCTCTTGAGAGATCTCTTGCAGCCTGGCAGCAGTTCAGTCCATTCCAGTGCAAAGATCTGTCAGGATCTAAGCACTTCAAGAAAATTCCTCCTCTTGCCCCCCAAAAACCTGTAAAGTTTATTTCTGTGTGGACTTTGCCCCATAACTCAAGAGTCTCTGGTAGCTATAACCAGGAGTGAAAGCACAAGGTCACTGCTGGCAGAGCTCACTCTGAGCCAGAACTGTTGGCACGTGCTCTAGAAGAAAGCACAAAGTCAGCACAATTTTAAAGAACTAGAAGTCAGATAGATGTGTGGATGTTTTGCCTGGAAGCAAAATTACCACAATATATTTCTCTTCCCTTGAGATTACGAGGTGCACTGACACCTCAGGGAAACCAAGGTTCGCTAAAAAGCTGGCGTATGGCACCATCCTCACGAGACTTTAGAGACAAGATAGGACTGTTCTGAGTATTACTCTTTCAACCTCTTTTAGACAGAGGTCTTTAAGTGTCAGACAGGATGGCTCTTTTTACATCTCAATATTTAACTACCTCTCCGCTATTGAGAGAAGATCCAAGAAACAGAACAGTAAAAGACATACGAAAGAAATGAGGGCTCCCTCTGTCAATATAGAGGTCCCATGTATGACCTCAGGTTGGTAAGAACAAAAGCTTTCAGCCCTCTGGATCTTTTGCAATCTTAAAAAAAGGGTCAGTGACCCACTCAACAAAGTGTCTATATAAAGAAATGGGGCCCACTATCATCATGATTAAAACTAATCAGCATTTGTATTGTCAACAAAGAAGCTAAGGATTTAATGGATACAGAGAAGAGACAACCTTCCAGCCTAAGGGGCTGGAAGCCCCAGCTATATTAAGCTGATATATCCTAGCCTAAGAAAAAAAGGACAGAGTTTGCTCATGCAAGACTTGCTCAGTATGTCACACTTAGGAATTATTCTAGGAAAAAAAATAAGAGTTTTTGATCTGTTCATCAAACATAAAATATGAAAAGACTTTTCTATCGGTGACAAAAAACCCCCAACCTTCAGCTCCATGAGTTGCTGTATATTTTACCAGGACTCAAAGAAAGACACTCTGTTCCTTCCCTTTAAAGATTCCCAAGCTAAGGCAAATTGGAAAATTATAAAAGCTTTTGTACCCTAAGGAAAAAAAGCACCATTTCCATAGTATACTGTTCATAATGTATGGGTGCTCTTTAATTAGGAGAGAGCAGAAAAATGGCTCTACCTCAAGTTGAAGGTCCCTAGCTGAGAAACAGTTTGCCAAAAAAGCAGTATGGCTAGTACACAGGGGAAAGGGAAAAGAGGGAAAGGAATAGGAAAAAAAGGAAAAGGAAAAGGAAAAGGAAAAGGAAAAGGAAAAGGAAAAGGAAAAGGAAAAGGAAAAGGAAAAGGAAAAGGAAAAGGAAAGAAGACCTAACAGAGGAAAAAAAAACCCAACCAAAAAAACCACAAGGAAAAAAATAAACAAGGGGGGACAACCCCAATAAAACAACAACGAACCACAACATCTTTTTTCATGATCTAGTTTTGATTTGAAAGACACCAAAATTAATACAATCTTCCATAAATGAAAACACCCCCCAGAACTCACAGCTGTTGAATGAACCTGATGTCCTGTGAGTTTTATAACAAAATTATGAAAACTCCCAGCAATCAGAGGGGAAATTAGAAGCTCCACAGATCTGCTAATGAAAATGGTAATCTTGATATTGACCGTGCTTGCAGGGTATTTGCGTTTCAGCCACGTCTACAAGCTATGTCTATACTAGGATTTAGTATGGACCAGTAGGAGATCGTAAAAACAGTCAGCGCTGAGAACCCACAGTAGATGTATTTCAAGGATTTTTATCTTCCATACGTACTCCTCTTGACGCTTGAACTCCCATTACAAATGGAAGGAGTTGTAAGTGCTCATCAAATAGATCTTTTTACTTTGTTTAATTTGAACAGAACCTGGTTATGGAGCCTGAGACCTCTGTGCAATGGAAAGCACAGCACAATAAGTACAAGGGTACAGTCTGGAGATTCATTTCTAGAGAGTAAACTTCAGCCAAACAAAAATGCTCATGTAGATACCCCTCAAAGAAGATGAGGAATAAGTTTGACTAGTCAAGGAAGAGGGAAAAAAAAAAAAAGAAGCAGGGTATTCTGGCTATGTGGGTATATGGAGAAGTTCACCTTCTCCACAGTATTTTAGCCTTTCCATGCCCATCCAAGTGAATCTCAGAGGCATACAGTCCAGCTCAGCTGGGCAAACCCCACGTCTGCTGGAGTCAAGGGAAAGACAGCCTTCCCTGATTTACTCATGCCAGTCTGATCTTACGCTATCACAAAATGCTCTGTGAAGCTAAAAATTACAGCTTATTTTCCTATACACCCAATCATATGTCTCTTCCTGTTCATTGTGAAGTATGGCTACAAAAATAAGTAGTATTAGCAGTAGTGTTCTATCAGTATAACTGAGGCTTTCCATGTTTTCTGGGTGAAAAAATGTGCTGGGAGTCCCAACAAATAAAGAAAATCATCCTGTTTCATCCAGAGTATGAATAATAAAGTGATGTAAAAGAATCACATGGACAAATCCAGATGAGCCTACATATTTGGGTTTAATCCAAAGCTTGCAAAAACTACGTCAAGATTTTCATGAATCAGGCACGTTCTGCCCTTCTTCTCTTGTGCAACTGGAGGATGAATACTTAATGATCAGTGGAGAATTTGTGGCTTGATTATGAACCACTTTCTGTCTGACTTGCTCTGCTGAATATTTTTTACTGTAAACTAAACACTGTGGATTGTTGTCCTTCATGAATTCTCTGGAAATACCAGCTTTGAGGCTGTTACCTACCCCTGATAACTTGCTATTGGACAAATTAGGGAAGATAGACTTTGCTTTTTCCAAGCCATGAAGATCTGTAGAAATTATGTTCATCAGTACCTGGTCTGTGACTGTTTCAGCCAGTCAGTCTCCTTTTCTACCTTAGACACTGAGACATTTCCAAGACCTATAATGCAGGAACTACATGGCAGGCAGAGTTCCTACAGATTTCAACTTTCCTAAAGGTTTTTTGTAATTCAGTGTGCCACAAAACCCCAAATTAATTTTTAAAGAATGTTAAATTTTAAAAAAAATTGTTTATATTTTTGGTTTTACCCTATTACAGTATAAAATAAACTTGAGAAACCCAACAAAGTGAAAAAAGTAGCAACCACTAAGCCTTCTTGATTCCTCTGATCAATTCACTGTGCCTTTTATCAATCATAGAATCATTTAGGGAAAGGAAAAAACCTTTAAGATCACAGAGTCCAACCACATAACTAAGACTGTGAAGTCCCCCACTAAGCCATGTCCTCTAGGCACCACATCTGTACTTTTTTTTTAAGTACATCCAGGGATGATGACTCAATCACTTCCCTGGGCAGCCTGGTCCAGTGCTTGACAACCCTTCTGGTGAAGAAGTTGTTCCTAATATCCAATTTAAGCCATGCCTGGCTCAACTTGAGGCCATTTCCTCTTGTCCTGTCACTTGTTACTTGGGAGAAGAGACCAACACCCACCTCACTACAACCTCCCTTCAGGAAGTTGTGCAGAGCAATATGGTCTTCCCTCAGCATCCTCTTCTCCAGGCTAAACCACCCCAAGTGCCTCAGCTGTTCCTCATAGCACTTGTTCTCTAAATCTTTCACTTTATTGCCCTTCTTTGGACATGTTCCAGCATCTCAATGTCTTTCTCATAGTAAGGGCCCCAAACCGAACACAATATTCAAGGTGCAGCCTCACCAGTGCCAATTACAGGGGGATGATCACACCCCTAGTCCTGCTGGCCACGTTATTTCTGATACATTTCTGATTTTTGCATCCTTTAAAGAATGTAATAAAGAGTCTTTCACGGGATTATCCCACACAGATCTTCATGATGACCACAGTGCTTTTTCATCCTGGATACTCACCCCTTTCCCTTCTGTTGCATCTCATCCCAGTTTGCAGTTGGACTTTTAAGACAGGAACACAAACCATGGCCACTTCTAGGGTTCTGAAATCACTGGATTCTTCATACATCACAGAAATATATTCCAGGTTTCCTCTATTAAAGTACAAAAGTATTTTCTTCCATTAATTTGACCAAAATCTAGACTCATGCACTGTCCGTAACATGTACAACATGTGTCTGCAAAAACACAGAGCCTTCAACTTGAACCTTCAACTTTCCACAGCCACTATCATGTATGTTGGGTTTTTTTGTCACATCCCACAGTTTCCCAGATAGGCAAAGCCCAAACCACAGTGGAAATGCTGCATTTCTTCTTCACATAAGAATATGCAGAGCCCATAACAGGGAGAATCAAAATATTATACCCTGCTGTGCAAGCATAACAAACATATAGACAGCTTTTGGCAATAAACCGAGGGAGAAAGAAAGGAATGTTCAGCATTTGCATAAATTGCAAGGCTCTGGTGACCACAGAATTTCATGAGAAGACTCAAGTGGGCACTGAATTCTGGCAATCTATAGGCTACCAGCAAAAATTCCAAAGATGAGAGGCTCAAATATTAGAAATACTGTGTTGATGGGTAGGACTTTACACCACTCAACTATTTAATGGGCAAGATTTTATATGATAACGGTGATGAGAGGGAAGGATAATCCAGTGCATATGGTGCTCATATGGGAGTTCACACCACTGGGCAAGCTGTGACTGCACAATCAGCTACTGCCACTCACCACAGGCAACTGTACAGGTATCAGCCAACACGTTCCAGCTGTAAGACTGTGTAACTCACCTCACAGTCTTTCCTTAGGGTTTTAACGACCCCTATAAATCACGTGCCAGAATCTTAAAGCATGTTCCATCCTCCTCTCAGCTAAGATTTCCTCTGTGACCTTCGGCGAGATATTTCATTTCAGCCTTACCACAGATCCCCATGCACAAAAAGGGGTCGTTGGTAAGAAAGCTCTGTGAAGGTGCATCCCCAAGGCAGAGCAAGGCACTCGGAAGCCAACGTACCAACAGCTGGGCAAAGCAGGCAAGAGGAGTAGCGAAGCACAAGGCAGCTAAACCGCTTGGCTAAATGCTTTGTGGCACATTAAACTTTGATAGCTCACGAGGCCGGATGGACTAGGAATTCACAACCAGGTGACACCCCTGTAAGGATTTAAAAAATTCAGGTTATTTGAGAGTTTACCTTAGGACAGATGCAGACAGAGCAACGGAGGGCCAGACATATTCACGCACACGTATGTATTTGCACGTGCAAGTTCAGGTGCATGTGAAAAGCTCATTTTTATTTGCAGGTGCAAACTTTTTTCCAATGTTCAGCCTTACCACTCAGGAAATTTTGCACATTTCACAAGGGTGGAAATAAAGTTTTGATTTCATGGTAAATATTTCATGAAACAAAGACCAGATGTTTGCCTTAGCTCCTGTTTTTGCTCTGCCTTACTTTCCCAGCTGGAGTTATTAATTATACCTTTTATTCTCCTACTGCAGCTCTTAACTCTGAAAGATTAAATGGCTTGATTAGCACTGTTTAGCTTTTCCTAGGTGGTTTATTGAATGTCACATTTAACATTCTGGCACCTCACAGATGAAGCTAAATTCTTGCAGCCTTGAAGAAATAGGACTTTTTTTTTTTTCCCAGAGAGCAAGAGAAGGGCATTTGTTGCATATTTATGAACGTATCACATTGGACATTTCTATTTATTCTTTAACACTCTCACAAACATACAGCCTGTCCTAGACTGTATGTTATTTATAAATGTTGATACTTAGTTCTTTTGGAAATACCTCTTGGAAATTTTTTTCATAAAAACACTGACTAGGAGGGTTACAGAGTTTTGTGGAAACCTTGGAGTCAACAGAATATTCTCACATGATTTTTCTAACTTTTCTACCTTCTTGGAAGCATATAGAAAAGAATGCAATGAAGTACACAGTTCTTTAGTGGATAAACAGCACTTAATTCTTCATCCTGGTTGCAGCTTATACAGCTGTACCTATGCCCATGAGACAGAATCAATAATTCACCATAAGAGACCTTTGACGCCACTCCATCAGTGACTGGTTAAGAGAGAGCCAAGGTTCATTTAAAATTGCCTAACACCCAAATCCTAAAGCTCTCTACCCAATTGAATCTTGAGCCAGCCATCAGATGATGGCCATCTCAATATTTGCATTGGACCAGTATCTAAAGCCAGAAGGCTGGTGTGGGAGTGCTGTGAAATAAAAAGCAGCCTTAGCCTGAACACACAGGCTGTGAGTTAAAGTGCTTGCAAACAGCTTTCTCTCTTCTCCTTCCTACCCTTAAAGTCTAGGACTAATATGGGTAGCTACCTAGCTAGCTGAAATTGCTTTCAAAACCACATCATTTTAGATCAATTGGAGCAGTGTTCTTCCACATCTTTTCAGGTACTGATATTTTAAGGACATCTTAGAAAAAGTTATAAGATTTCTTCTCACGTGTTTTCTACCTCTCCAAGAAAACACAAAGGTGACCAACCAATTAGTTACTTTGAAGAAAGAGAGAAGAGATTATGTAGATTCCAAGTGTTAAATGTAGAATACATTAAGAGGTAGAGGTTGAACGCAGATTTCACCCCATGCCAAGACAGAGGTCCTACGTAACCACTGAAAGGTGTTCCTATGCAACTGGAGCCTGTGAGCTCACTTCAGTCAATTTTCATAATCGTATCTTTGAATTCAGAGGCATCTGGTCTTAAAAAAACCAGATCTTGTATTTCTTCCAGTTTGCATATACACAGTTTGCACACACAGACAAATCCCTCCAGAGCAGGGGCTTTATCTGCATCACAAGGGAACACAGGGGTGAGGGCACTGCGTGGAGCCTGCCAGCTGGAGGAGCTCAAACTACGAAGCTGGGAGCAACAAGGTCAAACTCGGAGTAAATTAGACAGAGACCCCTTTTCAGTCTTTGCACCATGTGCCAAGCATCCTGCACGGCGGGCGGGGGGCAATAGCAGTACACCCTGTTTACATCCACACGTGCCCCAGGAGCTCTGGTCATTGACACAAGTGCAGAAGCAATTGAGATTCGGAGACGTTTCTAAACCTGAAATGATTTTTATTTGTCATGGATTACCCCTCATCCTGCTTCCCCCCGTGGTCTCTCTCTCTGGTTGGTTTCCCATTCCATTTACTTCCAAAGTGACCCCCCCCCCCCCCCCAACACCCGAACAAACAAAACCAGATGTGGGACTAAAAATGCTATTTTGTGTCACTGCAGCAGCCCTTTGTTTTGCCTTGTTTGTTTAGCTCTAGTTTGTAAGAACTTTGGGGCAGAGGCTCTCAATTGCTCTTTGTTTACATCTCATCTGCAAAAGGGCCTCCTCCTTCTTTGTGGGCTCTTGTACTCTGCCACAATAAAGATGACTATTAATAATATGACCTTCAGCTAGCTGGAATGTATTCAGCAATTTAAGGCATTGACATTGGAGAAATCCTTATGAATGCCTGAGATCATATAACCCTTCCATTTGTTTTCAGGCCCATCTCCAAGCTGTGGTTAAGTAGCTATCATTTCTAACATTTGCATTCCTCTTACCCCATAGTGTGTGTGTGGGGGATGGTACTATCATAATTATACCACATTCTTCTGGGTTCCATAACGAGCTATTATTTTGCTAATGGAATATTCAAGCAGTCTGCAGTAATTTATCAAATAGTCCCAAGTCCCATTTTCTCTGTGTGAATCTTTTTGTTCACAGGTAAATTGATGTGTGGGGGGTTATCAAGGCTTTTTTGTAATTCAAATTAACCATTCCACCCCCCTCTCTGAAAAAAAGATCGTTAGACACAGAATGTTGGGGTTTTTTTTTTTTTCCTAATGATGTTTAGAATTAGAATTGTGCAGGCTTCCTGCGAGTGGCAATTTCTGCATTTCAATTCATCCTTACAGTGTTTTTGCATTTTAACGCCTAATTTTGAAAACTTGCCTAAACTAAAGGGGAGCAAAATGTAATTTCATTTCTCCTTATAACTATTGTCTGCTCCACTGTCAGATTAAACTGCCAGCAGTGTAGAGTGCCACTGAATTGGCAACGAGAAAAACTACTACCCTCTTGGTTTATTTTACTTGTAGTAAAAAAAAAACAAAAAAAAAAGCCCAAACCCAAGACAAATATATACAGATCACACTGAACACACAAACACACAAACACACATCTCTTCTGCTGTTTATTTCTCTGTGCAAGGTGAAGAGGGAAGGATCGTGTGTGTGTGTGCACGTGTGCAGGGTAGGAGGGGGAGCAGGCACCTAATAAAAGAACAGTAAGTGAAGATTTCTACAAAAGAGAAGATTTCTTGTCTTCTCAGAAACTGTCTCGGCCACAGATCCTCATTTATCTCTTACCTGCAGTTAGGAAATCAATGGCTGGTAACATGGGAATGGTGGAGAATCGCAGAATGGCTGAGGTGAGAAGGGACCTCTGGAGATCATCTAACCTAACCTCCTGCTTTAAGCCAGACTGCAGATGACACGAGACTGAGAGGAGTGGTAGAAACACCTAATGGTTGTCAGGAAAAGCAAGTTGCTTGAGACATTGTCTAATTTGAATATTGTCATGGCTCGAGACCTCATGACCTTTCTGGGCAACCTGTTCCAATGTTTGACCACCCTTGCTCTTAAAATAAAAGAAGTAGGATTCAACCCTGGCCTGTTATTTGAGGCCAAAATGATATCCTGTAGCCAGCATCCTCCCAGTGAAGGTTTATATTAAAACTGACATGTTACTGGGGGGAGGGGGAGGGGGGTACAATTTGTTTGTGACTAGATGGCCTTAACTAATGAAAACCATTTTGTCACAAAGAAATTCTGATTTGCCCCAGTAGATTCTATTTCTGTAGCCTGAGCTTGGGCAGACACTGAGCCAGGTATCACCTGAGTGTGCTGATCTGTTCTACTATCGTTATTAAAAGCACTGCTACCTTCTTAAGTGCTCCGACACTGAAATACATAGGAATCAAAATAATGAAAAGACTTAAACTTCCTCAATTACCACCCAACCAGTCTCTCCAGCCTTTAGTTCATATCTTCAGAATAAACTGGTTTCCCCTCTCACCTGCTGGATAATCACAGTGTGCAGAGTAGCGTGAGCTACTGTGCAGTGCTGTGCTGACTTCCAGTCTTTCCGTGCCAAGAACTGGCATCAGATTCTGCATCCCTCAGATGCACGTGGGCCGACTGCAAAGTCTCTCACAGGGGGCCCTTATACGTGGTGTGTCCTGACAGAAGAGCATGAAAACACAGGAGTCAGGTATTAATTTTTACTCAAATCACACAAATGGTATTAGCTGCACTGTTACTGGGAGAGGGAGCTGGGCAGGGACTTGCAGCTGAGCTAGGAATTCCCACCAGAAAAAGATAACCAACAAGGAAATGTGGAAATTTTAACCCTGACGCAAAATTCTTCTATAAATGAGTGAATCTCCTGCAACTCCCTGCTTATTTATTTTCTTTTTTTAATTTCCATCTTAGAACATATGTTCAATCTTGCACTATTGTAACATATTTTCTTTGAACCATATCACTCCCATTTATAAATACGTCATCTGCAGTGGTGAAAACCCAGGAGACTTGTTCTATTGCCACATCATTCACTGGACATAAATAATTCCGAAGCTGAGCGTCACTAGCCACATTTCAACTTGAGGGAAGTTGTGCAATACAAACATTTGGTTTGTAAATAAATAAGGCATCAACGTCTTAGAACGTTGCCTCCTGCCGAGAGCAACCTAGGTTAAATATAAGCTGAGCTCTCTGTGCTTCCAGGAGATTTGTGGCTAAACTAGAATGCACTTGTTTGCTTCACCCATCTTCTAAAGTGAAACCTGCATTCTTTCCTCGAGACAGAAATCTGAAGGGGTAATTTGTCGAGGGTTTTCCTCTGGATTTGTATTTGCTTCTTTGGAAGTGTGAGGTTTCGTGCTGGCTCGTTAGAGTGGAGGGGCACAGCGATGGAACAAAACTAAAGGCCTGCGTCTTGAAACTGGAGAAACTTAAAAACAGAGCTGTGTGTGCCTTGTATGAGCACAGTAAGTGTTTTGCCACCATTTCAAAAAGCTACACAAGCCCGTTATCTGCTCTTTATCCAAAACTTTACATTTAATTTATGATTCCTGTAGATGAAGACAGACTTAGAGGGCATATTTTGCCAGCCAAGATCAGTTGGTCAAAGGTTTCTCCTCTTCATGTTATTACGAGCAAAACTGTACAAGAAGAAGTTTCTATGAAGATGTGCTATTAAAAGCATGCTTTGGCTAGCACAACTGCATATACTCAGGGGAGTGCTGGGGAAGCTTGATTAAGCCTTGGCAATGCTGCAGCTTTGCCTGTGTAAAAGCATTGCAGACGTGAAGGCATTTGCCATCATAACATCCTGATATAACTGTTCAGACCTAGGACAGATTTGTCCTGAAATGGAACTAAACACAAGGGCAGCTTAGCAAGACAGGAAGGTATCAGAGACGTACAGAAGGCATTTCGTGATTCATGGGTGCACATAATCTACTCCAGCACTTACAAGGGATGATCTTTGCAACATGGAAAGCTGTGCGCTGAAGATGATGCAAACTCATTTTGCAACAGGGTGATGAGCCAGACAGCAGAAAGCAACAGCTTCCAGCTCTACCAAGTAACACTGAAACAGAGCAGCCTGCCTAGGACTGAGCGTCCCATTGCTAATCCTGTGAGCCAGACCACTATTTGTAGTGTGACAAAATGGAACAAGGGCTTTGGGGGAGGGAGGGAAGGGAAGATGATAACTTCATCAGCAATACAATTCTCTTTTCAATACTAATTTACGTCACTGCAAGAGCAAACCAGACTGCACTATGTCCATCCTCATGATACTGCTGTTTCAACTGACAAGGATCCTGGTTTTCAGCTCCTTTGATCAGTTCACATTGTCCGGGGATGAATCCTACCAATTTTGCTTCAAACCTAAACTGTAGATGGGCACATACACACACAGGAGAGGTGGCCCAATGGTAAGGGCACTGTCCCTTGGAAACCAAGGTTACAATTCCTGCTTTCCTACTGAGTTCTGATCCCAAAGGTCATTAACCGGGTAGGGGTGAAGACAAGGAAAACAAAACTTCCTCTGCTTTACCAGAAGGAGGAGAGGAAGAGTAAAAGTTGTCAGCTGCTCATACATACAGATAGGTTAAACTGTTAAAGATACATTGCCAGCTTGGTGTGTGATCCATCACTCATAGATGTTTGGGGCCAGACACAATACTCTGTACTTCTGCCGTGGTTGACACAATGGCACCCCGATCTCACTTGTCTCATTCTGCCACAGAATGTATAATTGTTACTTTTGTTGTAGTAATGGCACATGTTTTTGAGGCAAAGAGAGTTCTGCTTCCCAAAACCATTTCATATATACAATGAAATACATTTCACAGGAGAGCTGGATGCAATCTTTGCACCAGATGTTTTTGTGTAATTACACGTCTGAAAGAAATTTTTCCAAAATAACAACACATCCACATTGTTGTTCTATGGAATTCAAATCCTCCTTGCCGTTTTCCAGAAGATTTTCCCAGTTCTGCTTATTCAGTCAAGAGTTTCTATCTTCTGTATTGATGTAAAGTGATTTTGTTAGTTAACGTGGGAAGGGAGGCTGAAGCTGCTTGCCCTGCTAATACCACTGCTTAGACACACAACTTTTGAGGATCCATCCTCCTCATCCCAGGAGAGATGATGGGCCAGGATGACAATCTTCACTAAAACACAGCCAGTTTAAACTAACATTCCCCTGCCCTCATCTCTTGCTGTTGCAAGATTAATGCAAAACTCCATTGAAAACACATGATACTGAGAAGAACTGAAACACACACAGGTATGCACAGTAACCACAGCTAATGTGTGTGGACTTCCACAATCTTCCACAAGGTTACTGTCCTCTCCACAGTGTTGTGGGAGTGTAGAATTTATAGCTGGTCCAGGGTCAAAAATTCACATTGCTGTTTTACATTTGATATCCTAGCAAGCTCAGGAAAGGAAAAAACAGAAAACCAAACCTTCTAGCTCACCCTTGATCCTAACAAAGATCTTATATGAACCCCACCAATGCAGCTGCTTCAACTGAGAAATCTTAATTTCGCTGAAAATCCTTTCCTGCCTTGTTGCCTTCAAAACCACTATGCTGTAGTGAGTTATTTCATCAAGTACTCCTCGTGCTTTGTACATGGCTCGCCTTCGAGGACAACCTTTAGACATACCTGCTGCTAGAAAAGGGACACCTGGTGTTTCGTAACAGGGATATGCCATGTGGGCTCCTCCCCAGGCTTCTGCATCAATATATATTACAAATGCTCCCGTTCCTAAGGAAAAGGAAATTGTCTTTTGGTCCTTAGTGAGATGTATCTGTTCCCTTCCCTCCCTTCACTTCCAGGCTGACCTATCTGCTACAGACAGACGTGAAGACAACCTTAAGTGACAAAGAGACAAATTTCATTTTGTTGTGAACTGCTCTTTCAATTATTTTTCTCCTCTCTATTTCTCCTGGCTGACCCGGACCGGATTGTTACTCTGACAGGGGTCCTTAACCTCCAGATTAAAATATGTAAATTATTATCTTTCCTTCCACTTAGACCTGTGTCAGATACATTGTAATTACACGGAAACATGTGATTTGGATTTATATCAGAAGAATATAGTTACTTACTTTTGTCATCTTCCTTAGTAAAATAAATCCAATTTGACTTCACGTAATCAAAGTTCACAGACATATTTTATGTTCATTGAGGCAGCTGCTGTTAAAAAAAATATATCAAACAACTTCTGAAAATCTCTAGCACTCACTGCCTTCTACCTTCCACCTCCCACCATTAAAGTAGTTTTAAATGGGTTATACTAAAACAATGGAAAGAAAAGCAGGTGTAACACATCAGGTTTTGCACTTCCTCCAAACTATTCACACTGAAGTCTTTCAACTGATATTAATGATCATTGGCTTCAAATTTTACAAGGAAAATATATCCCAAATTCATGGATATATTCCAGTTTTCAATTACTGGAATAAAGCACAATTTGGCCAATATGTTTAAGCTACAGAATTGGGCTACACAAGGAATGGCTCTGTGCAGAGATTTTTTTTTTTTTTCCCTTTCTAATTCCTCTTGCTTTTAAAATAATTCTAAAAAGCCCATTCAGTGGTATCATCATTAATAATGATGATATAACAGGTCTCTAGGTACACAGAGATTGAAAAATACAGAGTGTTGAAGGAGAACTGTATGTGGTCAGAGTAAATTCTTTCCAGATTTTCTAGGGAAATTTGGAGACATGTAGCTAAAAAATAATAATAATAAAATAGACTGTTCCTATAATCATGAATCACTTTCTGTCTCGGGTACTGTTAGAGCGTAACATAATAGCTGAAAAGCTGGCATTTCATAAATGCAGTCCTACATAATTGATCCAATTTTACCAACATGTGACATGGAGGGTGCACTGCTTGAAATAAAATGCACATGTTAGCGAGGACATGAGTAAGAGAAAATATAGGTTGTTAGAAGTCACCGTAATCTTCCCCAAATACCCGGGGAATTCTGCATTTACAAAAAGGTCCACTCCTAGCCTGTTACACCTTGCCAGCAACTAGCTAATAAAAAAGCTTTACGAAAAATATAAGTGTCTTCACAGGAGTTCCTCGTACTTCATTTCACCCCCTTGTACATCTACAAACCGAGAAGTTTTCTGAACTTTTGTTATGTGGCAATTTTGGCAGGGTATCGTTAAATGTCTCTAACCTTGCCCTAATGCATTGTACAGAGCATTTCAAGCAGCTGAGCTACAGCATGCCACGGAAGTGTTCCTACTGACAACTGCATGTTAGCACTTCCAGCTGTGACGTGGCCCTGCACTGCTGGTCCAAACCAAGGACAAGTAAAAATGGTGCAATGACACGTTGCCAGCTCCTTTCATTAGACTCGGTGTCTGTTGCACCAGTTTTCTCACTTATGAGTTCCTAACATGCAGCAGAAGGTGCAATAATTGCTGGAGCCACAGCGACTTTGTTGCTTGTGACTGTCCAGTGCAAAATTGTCTAAGGCAAAAAGCAATTCATGGGATAGCAGTGGGTTTGGAGATAAGATACAGCCCAGTAACCATGCCTCTAGGAAGGGATTCGGGTCTCTGTGACAGACACAACCACATCGCGTGGGGCAATCACATACACAAAATTTACACTTGCCAGAAAAACCCCTATGTAAACCCAGTTTGGCACTCAAGCATTAGGTGCCACCACATCAACACCACAGCACATAACGCCACATTAAGAAGAGTATGTGGCATATGCAAGGTTGTGCCATAGTGCCTGCAGTTTTCAGCTACACTGGAAGAAATTGCTTCTTTAAGTAGGTAAAAAATGACAGCAAATATGTTGGACAACAGTTTGCTCATTGTGTTATCTGCGTACATTCGTTATGTATTATTAGCCCTTAATTGTAAAGATGAAATAATATAACCATTTATCTTGCCAAGCCCATTATCTGCACCTTACAAAATCTGTGGATCTTTGTAGACATTTTCTTCCACACATACTATTCAGTAGTCCAGCTGAGCACTGCAGGCTTTTGTGCTGTAGCCACCAAAGTAAATCACGTACCTCTGTGCATTCCCATGGGCCATTCTGGCCACGCTGTAAATCTTGTAAGCCATCTCCACTCCATGGCCCAGGACTTTACAAATTAATCTCATGCCATGGTTGTCTTTATGGACAAAAGAGCATCTTAATTTGTAATTCTTTTTTTTTTTTTTTTTAATCAGGCAGGTGAACCTAACTACTTGGTCCTTGTGAGAGGAAAATAAGTGAATCAGGGGTTCATATACAAAGACACAAATTGAGTAGTTCAGTCCAAGATGCTGTTTCAATCTGAAAATTCCAGTTTCATCAACTTGCCTGGCTTAGTCCCCTGTAAGAAAATGGCTAAATCTGAAGAACACCTCTATCCTCAGTGTTTCTTTCTGGCTTAAGCAGCTTCTCCTTCATGCCAGACATTGACACATAACATCCTCATTATTCACTCTACAAGGAACCTCAATGTCTGGGTTCCCACATGGATTTATTATCAGGGTATCCCAAGCCTTTAACCATGGATACTGCTCCCTGAAACACGCCACTACACATAACACAGACCTTCAATTTCACGCTACAGAAACGTTTCAATGACTGACAGCGACAAAGCTCTCCCATTTTTTTTCAGAATCCTTGAACAGAACACAATTTCATACAAGAATAATGATGTCTTGAGGCCAGGAGGGCACCCTACGATGCCCAAAAGAGACACAAACCAAAATGCTACATAACACTACAGGGAGTTATCCCAAAACAGGGTGTGCACAACCCAGCCTATGCCACCTGCCTTTGGTTTTTAGTGAGTAGTTTGGGCACAATCTCAGTGATGTTGTTTGTTCTCCTTCCCTTCAATCCTCGCTCTCTCCTCCGTGACCTTCTGGGAAGGCTGGCATTCCTTCCATAAGTGATGCCTGTCAGATAATGCCAGCTCCTTCTGCAGCATGGCCAGCTGCCCAGCTGAACTAAGCCAGGACCTAGTAATTTAATGTATCTTAGCAAACAGTCAACACATTGTAAGAATTATTCACTAAAACCACTAAGGATTACAGTCCCAGTGGTAAGGTAAAGCAAAAAGATTTAGTATCTTGTTATTAGTCCCTCAGCCTGCTGCTTCATATAAATAATACTGCCTGGGATTTCTTATTAACTGCAGCACTTCTATTTAAAATCCTGCCTAAAAAGTCTGGAAAACCAGTTTTAGAGAAAATTCCAATTTAAATTTTGTTACAATATGCTTGTTAGATTAATCTTGAAAATTTTTATGGCTATATTAATTAGACATCATTAACAACTCCAGTATCAACCGTGAATTTCTGTCGTCCCTTCAACTAAATATGATTAACTCCACTCTTTCTCAAGGGCATAAGTTTGCAAAAATTAGAAAGCTCAAAGAGTATAAGCTATTATAGTATTAAAAGTGTTATTTTGTTTATGATTTCATGCGCAGGGCCAGATTAGCCTCAGTACCACCCAGAATTGCATGCATTTTTACACCAATATCCTTGTGGGTAATAGAATCAAATAGAAAATGGCAAATTTTCAGCCACATTTCCTATACTTTAAGGCAAGTTATCTGGAAGAAAATTACCTCACCTCAAACAAATCTTTTTTTAAACATAACACTATGCTGTGAGACACTGTAGAAGTCCTACTGATGCACAAGTCTCTAATACAAAGGTTTACAAAGTACACTGCCCCTGCTCTGCAGAATGCAATTGTAGCCAATGTCATTAAAGGTTTCCCTTAATTCCTATAATTTCAGCCTTTTAATTTACCTTTAGACTTCGAGTATCCTCAAGACTTTGGAAATAGAAAACCATACTGCTCCCAGCATTTTTGTCAGATTTTGCTTTGCTGCTTCACTGAGTCTCTCTGGCTATTACTCCAACAGCTGGCAAACTGTGCGCTGTGCACAGCAGCAGGACAACCCTCCAAGAAGCCAGTACAGCTCTCAGGTACCCAGTAGCTACGCAGCCACACATGGTTCCTAGCAGTTCCCATCTCTCATTCTCTCCAAACAGGTTCATGACTCCTGTCTGCTCTTGAAATACTTATAATTTCTCCATGATCTAGATCAAGTTTTGTACATACTTAATTTCCCAAAGACATTACAAACACACTGTAATCACAGACGCTCTGTTTTTTCATGGCATTAGGCATTCTGGGTCAAGATCCTGTCCTGATAGAACCATTTTAGGTTTCAAGAAGTTAAGTAATTTACGGCAAGTAGGTCACCAAACTGCAAAATACAACATTCCCAGGGCATGAGGCTTTTATGGAGCCTGGTACTCATTCAAAGGATGGTAAAGTCACCTGTTGCCTGCCAAGCGTACCCCACAATACAGAGAGCACGCTCTCTTGGGACCATTCAGTTCATGATATTGCATTAAATCCCATGTAAGCAGAGTTAGAAAGAAATATTCAGACCCGTCTGAGAGAGAGTTGCCACAACCCCATGCATCTTCTCAGTTGTTTACTCTCTTGTCTGCTCCTTCCATCTGACCTACCAGTCCCCAGTGCTTAATCAAATAAAGATGAACACAAAACCAAAGCATTCACTACTCCCCATCTGTACAGGACAGACGATGAATCAAACTTCTGTCACGCAACCACTCCCAAAGGGAGAAGTCTTTGGGTGATCAATTGGTGCTTCATCAAATGGACCCCTTGTCCTCCCATCTCCAAGTCTTCTGATTGTTTTCTGTTAAATATCTGAGACAAAGAACTGCTGACCTCAACTTTCTAAATTCAACTTTCAGCATCGATCAACAGTAAATAATGGATAAGCCCTTGACAATACATTTCCATGCTGGTATCAATTTTTCTTCAGCTGGTGTATCAAATCACAAGGATGCAACTTTGTCCCCAGAGACCATAGAGGTCTTTGAAGTTCTTTTAAACTGAGAGCAATCCAGAACTTTATGCACTAAATCATCTTCCCACTGACAGGGACACCAGACAGTTGACAGACAGTGTCTGGGACCATTTATACAATTTTAGGCAATCCACAGCACAGAATTCAAGCTTTCAGAAAATTAATTAACATAGTAAATAGAATAATAGTATAGTAAATTTGGAGCTGAGGAAGGAACCATCATTTGTTAAGTGTGTTATGATTTCATATTGTATTTGTATAGTGAGAAAAATAATATTGAATGCTTTTTTTTGTTATATTCATTTGCTTGAGAGAAGAATAGTAAGGAATCAGTGGGCAAAAAGCTAAATCTAATTTTGGATGAGGCAATGTAAAGCAAGTGCCTTCACATAAAATAAGTTAGTGAATACCTAGTGCAGCTATTTAAATATGTAAGTCTGGGAATCAATCGTGAAGAGAAAGGGAGAAAAGAGATATCAACTTTTTCCTATGTTAAAACATTTTTTATTGTAAATATTTTTCATACTGGACAGCTTCATCTAGTGACATCCATCTGATTCATCATTTTAAAAAGAAATAACAAATCTTCAAAACCAAGCCCCTTCCACGTTGAGTTCAGTTACACAGGAGAGTGGGGGGAACTTCCTTGCCTTTTCTCACAGGGTAGAGCTTCATGGTTTTAGCAAGTTCTCAATTTCTGAGCACCAAAATAGAATCTCCTTGGCAGCTTTCCCTACTGGTATGAACCTCATTTTCAGCAGGCAAACGTCTGTCCATCCAGAATTCACTTATTTCTTATGCTAATATTGAACCTCTACAAGCTGACGACAAGGAGCATTTTCTGTAGCTGTTACATTTTTGGGGAAACATGGCCTCGTTTCATGAACCAGGGCCTCAGGCTTGCTTACATTAGTTTACATTGTGAAGGAACTTGGCCTAGTAATTCCCAATGTTGGCTCATCGTTGCTAAACTATAAATGGATATCTCCTGTTTGGCTGGGTGCCCAGCCAGCTTTCTTTTAAATTCTTAATCCTGCTTAAACAACATGTTCTTAATAGGAACAAGTGGTGGTTTCCATACAGTATCTAAGTAACTAAATAAAGTACAGCTACCACCAATTACCTTCTCTCCAACATGACTCACCAAAATACTGAAGACTAAAAGCTGATAGCTCTGTTTTTGATGCTCCTGCTTTCTTCAGTGAGCCCTTTGGCTTTCTCTCTCAGACAGTCTGTAAGAAAAGTCATATTCTGCATCTCCTGTCTTGGTGCAGTGAACTTAGGTCAGCCACAAATAACCACATGAATTCCACCACTGTGTGTACCCTACCCCATTTATGACTCCTGAGCATCTCAGTGCCTTCCATACATCTCCCCCAGTATCCAGTTTTCCTCCACGGGTCCTGTACCGCTCACCTACTTTATGAGCAGGTCTTATTATCCTTTTTATAGCTACAAAGAGTCCTATAGTCATGATAACATTTATCCCTACAGATATTCCCATTCTGTCTGATGTATTTCCAATAAAAACCATCCTCAATCAGATCTGGTACAACTAAAAATATTTCACAGTAGGAAAAAACAGGTAGTACCTCAGACAAAGTATGTAGCAAGCAAGAAAGAACACACAAGATGGGTTCAGTTCTGTAATGGATAATTATACCCATCAAAAAGGCTGAATAGCACTTCAGGAGAGAAGCTGAAGTATCGCCATTATAAAAGAAATACAGTCCTCTTGTCACAAACACACCTCCTGCCAACTTGTTCTTTCACTAATAAAATACGAAAATACATAGTGGCATTTCTGATTTATAAAAAAAACAAAAAACAAACCGAAAAACACACACCCCAAATCTCTTATCCATATACTTCATAGGAAATAAAATATGGGCCCGTGTTCGCCTGTCTTTTTTAAGACTGTTAATGTAGTTCAGATGTTTCCACTGGGAGAAAAGAACACGCATATTCATTCTTCTCCCTAGTACAGCCTTTAGTTATATTTACTAAAATGCCCCAACTTGTTTATAACCAGATATGTATTTGAATACTTATAGAACATGGTAAGCCTTGATCACAGTTGAACTGGTGAATTTATATGGCTACAGCCAGACAGTACCCCAACTGAAAGTCAGGAGAGCCTGACTTCAGACATTAAAGAATAACCCATCCTTAAACTCATGAATAAGCTCCATTTACTTCCATGGGTAATGGATTGTGTAAATACACATCCTTGAGTGATTTCTTTAATCAAGGCCTTGTTTTCTTTAGAGAAAGGCCCTGAAGCATTCCCATGCAACAAGTTTGTTTCTTTTTTTTCTCTCAGCTGTGAACACGAAAGGCATCCAGGTCTCCTGGCCAAGCACTGCTCGTATGACCTGGGACACTCTTTGCACAGGGAACGTAGCAGGTTCCCTGCTCTGGGAAATGGCAAAAGCACTACGGTGCTGCAGGGGTGCAACTCAAACTTTGCTTGTACCTCCTAGTCCAAACAGATTGTCAGAAGCTGATCATGAAACCCGAGATGGGTTTTTAACAAGAACTCTTCCAGTCCCAGTACAGTATCCACTCATTCTCTTCTTTGTTACTCTAGTCACTCAGCATTAGAAGTTGTTTTAAATGATGCAGTTACTTACATATTTGCTGGCAAAGACATAATGAAGAAAAGCCTTCAGAGGTGTGATTAGCTTTAAATGTCATATTCAAGTTGGAAGAGAAGAGAGAGAAAGAGACTTTTACCAGAATATGGGACAATATGTGTACATGAAGGCTGTAAATATTTCAGTCGAGTGGATTTTATTTCTATCTGGTTTCACTTATATCATAATTGAAGGGAAATGGTGAGAGAAAATAAAGCACTTTCCCATGCTGTGTCTGAAGCTTTTTTCATGATTAAATGTCATCCTGTCTCAAGAGTACCAAAAATACTGGTGAAGGCCATCTTAATTTTGAAAAACAAATATGCATGAGAACTGGCTGTAGCTGAACACAGTTTTGCATTCGAGCAGGTCTGCCACCAGTGTAAGTTTTATTGTGATGTACCCTGGAGAGTTTGCATTAGGATCTTCAGGAGAAAACCAGTATTTTTAAATCCAGCTAAAACACCCCATCTACACATGGAAGACTGGCCACATCTCTTCTTATTGTCGCAACGAGAGGCATAACTATAACTTATCCCCAGAGAACAGAGCCAATCTCTACTCTCACTCCTACAGACATACCTTTCACTTGTAAGTGAAAACAGAGTTGGCCCTTAACAGGAAAAGAAATGAGGGTGAATAAAGCTCTGAGAAAATCAAGGAGCTAAGGAAAGCACAAAAGGGAAAAGTGGGCCACAGAAAAATTTAGAGATCTCACTTTTTCTCCAGCTGATGATGTCTTTTCAGGAAGTTTTTCCCATTCTTACTGACTTAGCTGTGATTGAATAAAGAACCGGTCCCCATTTGTTGAAACTTTTAATTCCCATCCCATATGACCCACTATCTAGTCACCAATACATCTATATTTATAACTCATGTATATATACAGATATCCAGTAGTAATTGAAGCAGGCAGCTTTGATTGCTTGATTTCCATGTATTTTACTGTACATTTCTATGTTCCTTTTACCTTGGTTCTACATGTTTCTGTTGTTTGCAATACAGTTTCTTTGCTAGGCTTTCAACGACTGCCCAACAATGGACACGCTTTCCAGAAGACATCCCAGGCTTTTTCTCTCCAGTGACAACCTGTCAGAGGGGAATATGCATGGTGGGAGTCAAAATGTAGTATTAAAGGAATGTGAGAGCAAAAGTCTGATAGCTATCAACCTGTAAATGTGACTTAAAACTGAGTTAGAAGTTTTGTCTTAAATCAGCTATTTGAGCTTGGGGTTTTAAGGTAAACATATATGCCCCTTGCCTCGGTTTCCCTATGTATTGGGACAAATTTTTTTAAACACAAAATCCTGAATAAAACATTAAAACCTGACTTTTAACCTCACTCTGGCCACAACAAAGGCCAAGAGAGTTGAGTAATTAAGAGATTACTATTTTAATATTCTATTCTATCTGTTTTAGAACTCAATCATGTTACTTTGCAGAAGATTTTCTTCTTGTTAGCACATGCATTTGGACACTATTTTATAAATTTCCACTGTGTTTGGATTTAAGAGGTCTCTATTCCCACCAGAGAAATCTCACAAGATTCCTATTATCTCTTTTTCTTTTTTTTTTTTTGGCCTTGCACTTTGACCCTGGCATTCTCAAAAGGACACTTGGCTTTTTACATTAGGCTTCAACCACAAGACTGGTTTTCTAAACAATAAAATACAGTAACTCCGAGTCCATACTTGTCCAGAGTCAGAGAGACAGGCTCCACAAGCCAAATATATACAGTGGGAAAGTATAATTTAAATGGTTCCAGACTAAACATTTTAAAACCAGACAAAATAAATATTTCAAAGCACTAACCTGTAAACTATTGCTTGCTGATTCTGGAGCTTGATGTTGTTACTGCTGTAGCTCCTTGTTAAAAGATCATGAATCTTTAATGCTTTCAGACATCCTACAGCTAGCACAAGCAATGTGCAGTGGGTCACAGATTATTTGTGGTCCTTCAACATAAGCTACTATATTCAGTGCTGTACTTAGGAAATTTGGAGTTTCAGTAGTTAATGGAAATCTTGCCCTTGCTAGAATCAGTTTGTCAGCTGATGTCCTACAATCGTGAGGCACTGCAATAATCTCATTTGTTCTGAGAAGTATCTACTTCAGAAGTAAAATAAGCATTCTTCTTTTTTCTTTTTAATTTTTATTTCATTTTATTTTGGTTTTTTTTTGCACAGAGCAGATGAGATGTTAAGGTTCCAGAAACATATTCTCATTGTTTTTCATGAGATCAGCAAAACCGACCAACGGAGGAGCTGAACTTTCCTCTGGATAGCAATTGGCCCAGGGTGCCTTAGGGAGTGCCAGGCTTCTAGAAGTGATGCATCTTACAATAAGATTCTCCAGTGCCATTTAGCAACACTCACGTGTTGGTTACTCCCTGAGCCCCATATGCACCCAAATGAAGAGCATTTGCCCTGATTTGGTTATTTACTTCTTTTAAGTATATCATTGTGAACACTGAGTAGTTCTAATTATAAGAAGTATCAGGCTCAGTAGAGTAGCAATAATAGTAATTATTACTACTGTCACTCTGTAGATAAAACTGCTAAGACCTGCAGGGGTTACCCTGGTATCAGGCAACTGCAGACAGCACAAGAAAGGCACCATTGGCCCAAGGCCACTTGCTCCACCCCTTTCCAGGAGGACAGGAGGGTGGGTTGAAGGTTCTGGTTGAAGACCAGTTGCAGGGAGCAAGGTAGGCAGGGTGCCCAGGAGCACAACAAACTCGTCTGCCAAAAGTCTCAGACATGTAGCATGTTGTTGCTCACAGCTCCAGCTCTGTCAGAACCAGGGTGGAAGGAGCTAGCTGAAGTAAGAGCTTGAAGGAGGACAGGTTCAGCCTCTGCAACAAGGCACTGCTGCTTCTCCCAGGTACTGGGATTTCCCAAACCTCTGCTTCTACCTCCTCAGACAGGCTCTCACCAGACTCAGAAAGCGACATAAACATTACCAAAATATGTACAACATCTGCTGTATTCATCAGGCTTTCTCTCCAGAGGTTTGGGAGGTTTTTTTGCAGGGATGGGGAGGCTGTTAACTGTACGATTGAACTCAGTAGGGTATTCAACTCTACAGACCACTTAATAATTTAGTATCACTTAACCTTCACCACGCAGACTGGACTACATCCTATACAGAAGTGTTCACCATATCAAACAGAAAAGCATTTCAAGATTATCTAGGGCCTGTACCCCAAGAAAATCACCTGCCAGCATATTAAAACCAGTAGTGTAGATAAGTATCAAAGCTGGTTTTATTATCTCAACCAGAAAAAAAAAAAAAAGATTTCTATTTTAAAAACAAAGAAAAAGACTTGCAACTCAGGAGCCCCAGGAAAGCTCTGATAAAAATATCTTGTAACTACATTACTGTAGATGTCTGCACTGGTTGAGTTAATCTTCCAGCTGGAAGTCTATCGTGCTCCCTGTGTCACAAATAAGTAAGCTGAGAGGTCACACAAGCTATTTCTAGAGTCTGTGGAAGGATCTGGAGAAGGAGTCAAACTTTTCCACTGACCAATGGGAAGGCCATCACTATTCTTCCTTCCACTTTGCTTTCCAAATTGCTTTATCCAGCTTACGCAGGGAGAAAACATCTTCTTAAGCAAGAGAATCATCATAACATATGATACTCATGTCAGCGAGGATTAAGTGTTGTATGCTGCTACTATCACCTGAAAAATTAAAGACTGAGCAAAATCCTCCTCACAGTAAGACACGAAAGCTTTGATTATTTTCTAGCTTTACTCTGGGATTCTGTTAGCAGAGGATTTAGGTATAAAAGTACCACTCACTCTTTTAAAGTAAAATCCAACGACCCCACTCACGTAAAATTCCCCGAGTTAAAACAAATTTGCAATCTGGATCTTCTACTGTGGTTGACACATTTCTAAGAAGGAAATGCTCAGGGAGCAGGTGCTCTCGTTGAGACTCAGAGGCAGAAGAGCAGGCCATGAACATGATAACGCTGCATGCTGCAGCTAATAATTTTGTATCAATTTCAATTGATATAAATGATGAACACCCAGCACAATTTGCAGTGATAAGCCTATGAGAAGCTATGACACAGAGGGAGACAAAAGCTGTCCATTTTCAGGAGATAAATTAATAATTTTAGAATAATTAATTAGGTATTACCAGGGATCAGGCCACAAAGCAAAAAAGAGTAGTCTGTATTATTGAATTATCTACAAGACAAGAGACAATCACAGAAGGTTATTGTAACATCCAAAACCATCCTGTAACATCACTACTGGGACAGGACATTCTATAATTCACTGCTAGGTGCAAGTGAAGCCTACACAATCTGTGTGTGTGTGGATATACTCAATTTTCTCGTGGTACCAAAGCTATCCATTAATGTGACCATATGGAACATGGTTGTTGAGAGACACTAGAAGAGAACATTTACACTACCCTCATGTTTCCTGTTTCCTGAGTCAAGATCTGTATTAACAGAAGACATAAATTCCCAGGCTCTGTAACAAAGCAATTAGGTGATATATGACCACATAACAGTGAGGAAGATTTAAAAAAACATATATGAAGGTTTTTTTCCAGCTATCAGAAGGAAGCAACAACCTGACTCATGCTGCCTCTTAAAATAATTGTATTTACTAGTGTCTTCTTTCAAAACAGGTCCCTGTGTGGACTCTTTTTCTGGAATATTGACACTTAGGTTTTATATGACCCACACTCTCACCTCTGGAAAAAGAAAATCGTAACACCTCTTTGCAGCATTTATTTCAGGGCATCTACTTCACAGATTCCCATGTGTGGACAAGTTCTTGCATCAGTGACCACAGGTTAATGTGACACACTATGATGTTGAGTATTGAAGTTTAAAAGAATGAGGTTTATGAGTGCAACCAAATAATCATGTGTCATTAAACATCAGTTTTGTGATATAATTAGTAAGACAGTGGTAAAAATCAGCACCTTAGTTCAGTGGATACTTCAGGGGATACTGGCACTTCTCTTAACACACTATTTAATAGCAAGTATGGACATTATCCTTCCTCTCCACTATGGGAAGATTTCTAACAATCCCAACCACTCCTGGGGTGAACAGCACTTGCTGCATTTCTTTATCAAATGCAAAAGGTATTATTTAAATTACGTATTGTAAACAACTGACAAGGAGAAACATAAGAAACATCTAAGAAAATGACAAACATGCTTTTCCACTTCAGTGCTGAAAGCAAAACAGCCATACGCACGCCCAGTCAGCTACTGAGGCACTTAAAACACACCCAGCTCAGCACTGGAAAGTCTTAGCCTTAAGTTTCCAAAGTCTCAAAGGCAAAGGTATACATTAATCGCTGCACAGCTGAGGAAGGGAAATGACATCTGCTCTACCACTAAATATAACACCACACATCTAGTCGGGTGAAGTATTTGGTCTGACCTGTCTTATATACCAAGGACAATAATATATGTACATCACAGAAACACTCAACACCGAGTCACTTCCATCCACATTAAAGCCAGGTCCTGAACTCTTCAAGGTGTTGCTGCAGGGACACCAATGCTAATTATACATGACACAAGAATAAACCAGACACACTTGAAAATACTGAATACTGCTCCTGGACTCATGCTGGTAAGCCTGTCCAGGTGCTGTGCAATACCAAATGAATATACTGGTCTGGATCTGCACTGAAGGAAAGATCTTAACATCACGCTCAGTCAAATAATGTAGATGCTGCATGGCCCTTTATACAACTTTCATGGTGATGGAACCAAGTGGAGGAGATTTAACTGAAGAGTAAATGATACTTACTGGTAAAAGAACCCGCTTCCACTACTGAGGAAGAGAGTGGGAACAAGGCTTACATTTTGAAAGGTCATACAGCACAACTTCTTACGTGAGTAAAAATCATGCAGGAGCAACCATACCTGGCATATTAACTTCTGATAGTTCCCTCTGTAATACTTGTATCTTTCTAAAGTATTCGCAGTGTCAGAGTGCTAATCCACCTTTTACACATGCTTCCTCTTAATGGTCTGGATTTCCAGTCTGAGGTTTTCTTCTTCTTTTTCCCTAGGAAAATTGGATTTTAAGAATAACTTTAATAATCAGTGTTTTCAAAGACAAATTATTTACTACATTTTAAAAGTGAAGAGTAATCCTCTACCTTCAGATTCAGTGAGATGTGGGGACATATCTGAAGGAGTAAAGGATTAATATGACCATATATTCCAGATGAAGTAGTAGAATTACATTTGCTTTAAGAAGTGCCTGTGTGTCTGTTTTCCACATTCTAATGAATATTTCATACAGGTTTTAATGCAATGCAAGGGTAGAGCATAATGTAGGTAAGTGTAATGGATATAGGATAGTGCATTGCTGCTGAAAAGCAAAGTAGATGTGGCCAAAGTGGAAGAAGCAATGCTCCTGTGGAGCTTAAAACAGCTCTAGGAAAACTAACAGTTCAGCAAGCTCTAGTAAGTGCTAGGGAATTCTCTTCTTTGCTGTTACTGTCGAAATATGCCTGCATATTCTCTATCAGCCATTTCACTTTGTTAACTGAATGAGATAGTTTGCAGTCCTGAATAAAAACAAACCAACCAACCAAACAACCAAACAACAAAACCAAAACCCAGCACTTCTTGCTTATAGTTTCACTGCATTCATGAAGCACTCCAGACCATCCCATCAAAAAAGTGCACAGCAAACTCTCTATTCTACATATTGTTAAATCAAGTTCTTAGTTTTTCAACTAAGGAGCTCAAGATCTTCCCAAACTTTTTCATAACTACTCAAATTAATTGCAGTTCAGGGACATCTCCTTTGGTTTGCAAAGCAATCTTTGCATGTGCCCTGTAAATCCTTTATTAAGCTGAAGCTAAGGAAAGACAGAGCTCATAAGTACTCACCACTGAATGGAAAATGCACAAATTTAACTGTCATTTCATGCATTCTATTCAGCATTAATCATCTGAAAGACAGACACTGTCCTCCATCACCATGGCTGCCTAGGTATGCATTTAGTGATTAGAGTATCGGGGCTGAAAAGGCAAGAGACGAGAAGACAGCATTGCATGCAAGACAGCAGGTGTTCCAAGACTAAGATGTCAGTTCAATGTGGAGGACATTTAATTTTCATGTCATATTTGAAATATGGCCAGTTTCCATCTAATTGCTAAGAATAAACTACATTGCAATCTCAGTGAAAGCCCTTAGGCTTTGGTCATCTACAAATGTGTTTGAAGCTTTCCACAATCCAGCAGATGTTTGGTCTTCCTTCTTTTATTTTATTTTATGTTTTTTTAAAATCTGATTAAAAAAAAATAAAAAAGCTATTTCATCCTATGCCTTTAAGGCTGCTCAAGTCTTGCTCGTGATATACATAAGACTGCACTAGAAAACAAGGACAGTTCAAAGTTAAACCTATGCCTCATGGAGATGGAATAGACTTTCCCCAATCCATTTGCTACAGCTAACAGTCTAGAGGACTGGAAAGGATGAATAGGAGGGTCCCTTGCACAAAGCACATGGAATCGACCTCAGCTGCCCTCCCATGAGTAATGGGAGCTACGGCAGTGAGGTGATGGCAACGACAGCAATATAGTACTTTGTAGCTCCCACTCTTGAGCAAGGCAGGGAAGGAGAAAATAATTCAGCCCTCGAGACATTTGATGCACTAATATTTTTTCCTCTTCTTTTTCATAGCCCCAGCACAGTTACAGTAATGAACTATTTATGCTGGTGCAGCTAACAGTCCCCTAAGCAAAGCAGTCAAATCATCAGCCATCTTAAGTGCATTAAAAAAAGAAAAAAAAAAAAAAAAAAAGGAAAAAAGAAAGAGGAACAAACAATTGCCTTCAATAGTTTACCAAGCTAAAGGAATCATTATGCACGGCTTCTCTGAAGACAGTTGCTGTTGTGACTTCAGTGGAATTCACAAACACACAGGTACAGCTAAGGGGTGATGGATGTAGTCAGAATATCATCCTCCATCACTCCCGTTCACCTTCTTCACTTTTTAACTATGACAGAGAATAATTAAAGGCACACTCATGTTGTATTAAAATGATCACATCTTACTTTAAGGCACTATGGAGATTTCATAGTGAGTTCCAAGCCTATCGGTTTGACTATGGTGAGATAATTTTTTTTCTCCAAGTACTCTTTGCTTGGGAACTTCCTCCTTTCCTAGATATTTCCCTGCTCAGGATCTGTACAGATAATGGTCTAGGAGATGGAAAATAATGAAAGACTATATTCCCTGTGATCAGACTGTCTGTGCTGTCATTTTTCCAAATTATTGAAAACGAAAACCAGATTTTCAATTGTAGCCAGAATGCAGACAGGAAAAGGCTGTAGCAGGGGTAGAGTGTACTATGGTATTTCTTCCTCCTGATTTTTCATTCCTGTCTATACTCAAAAGCAGCTCTGTCTTGCTAAGGATAATGGGAGTAACACAGGCCTGAACTTCAAACTGAGGTTGACAGCAACGTCAGCATGAGAACCACTGTACTCCAGTCTTAACTGAGCTCGGCCAAGATGATTCTGCAGGAAAAATTTCCTAAGAATTCAACAGTTCGATCCAGGGCTGTAGTCTGTGTCTAGAATCTCACAGCTTTAACATTCCAGCTACTGAAATGTTACAGCTTACAGTTCACTTTCTGCATTTCACGCAGAAATGTCTAACGTATGTCCTTCAAAACCAAGCTGCCTGAATAAAAATATGTCATTATAACAAGCATTGGAGGAACCAAAGAGGCCACCAGAATATCAAGCTTATCGAAGTACTAGATCTCTTTGAAAATGCTTTGAAATATTTGGTGCTTTTTTAATGATATTTCTTACCTGGTCCTGCAAGGATCAGTTTTATTTCCTATGCCATTGTACTCCTCAAAAAATATAACTGATATTTTGTGGGTCAGGGAGTAATATCTTCAGGTTTCCAGCTGTTGGGGGCAAGACAAATTGTTAACAATATTCATTGAACGTTGTCATGTAGCAAGAAATTCCAATTTCTCAGAACTCTTATTGGTCCTATGCTCACGTGACAGCCATGAACATCACCACTATTCTTCTGGCTACTCAAACACACAACGGTCAGCTTCACACAGTCAGCATTTACCTGGAGTTAACTCACACTGTTGTCTCACAAATATTGCTGGTTTATGTATAGGGAAGGGAAAAAAAATAAAAATCAAATAATTGTAATACAGAAAAAAATCATCTGACTATTAAATATATCTGGAGTCACCTTTTCTTCACTTGCCCATTGTTCCTCATTAAATACCTACTCTCATCACCAGACTAACTCATCATCAGTTTCAAGAACCATCCAGGTTACACATCAAAGTCATAATGAAATGCAGTAAAAGAACACACAGCTAAAAAACTACTTGCATATATAAAATAAATTACAGGGATGGCATGTTCCATATCATTGAATCATGATTATTTTCTATGGAGGAAATAATTAAAAAAATTGTCTGCTAATTTTCTGTTTTTAACTGCTTCACAGTAAAAAAAAAAAAACCAAAACAAAAAAACAAACCAAACAACAATAACAAAAAACACCCAACCTCCCCCAAGAAAAAAACAACACATACAAACAAAAAATCTGTATCTTTATTTGTGAGCTTATTGTTAACAAGGGAATCATTTAAAGAAATATTGAATCTTCTAGCCAAGTAAGAAAAGCATTTCTACAGAAAAGTTCAACCAAAAAATTTCTGACAAGCACAACAAAGCAATAGCAGAACATTTATAAAAATATACTTAAAAAAAAAAAACAAACCACACCAAAACAACAAAAAAATGGCAGAGGACATATTTGAATATGCTATTATACCTTGGCTTTAGCATTCTAGCTCAAGCAGAAACAAGAACAAAAAATTCCATATATAGATATATAGTGTAAGTTAAACAGGCAGTGGTATATAATATAGATGAGTTGGTTAGTAAGAGCAGCATGAGAAAACTGCACCAGAGGGTGTAAACTAATGATTGACAAATATTAAGCACCAAAAAGACCGCATGTAAAAGCAGAAAAAAACAGGACTTGTTGACAAGTGAAGAGCAGTGAGAGGCGATGAGCCAAACGTATTTTTTTTTAATGAGGTGTTAAGTAGATCAGCTCGAGTGGTTGGATAATGACTGTGCTGATGCATTGGCCAGGGGTGTGAAAAAAGCTGAACAACATGACATTTGGGAAACTCAGGAGAGCAGTGAAACATGAGATGAGATGAGATAGTTTCTGAGGAAAAAAAAAAGGTGAACTACTTGGGCCAGTCTGATAACTTTTAGTGATGCCAGCACTGCAAGGACTCAGCATCTCGTTAGGGTATCACAACAAAAAAAGCTTGTACGCTCCGAGAGAAAACTGAAAACACAAGTGTCCTGTTACTCTTCCTATCTGTAGGTCTTGGTTAAGCAGCAGAGCTGAATGTAGCTACTCGGCTAAACTAGCCTGAAGCTAGTGCAGACGTGCACTGGGCAGTCCTTGGAAGGAAACAAGTATTCATCTGAAAGAGTCCTGGGACAATGTCAGATGTTCTAAATGCCCTGCAGAAGTAGATCACAATAACAAAGCAATAAACACAGATTATGAATTTTCCATTTTCTGACCTTTACCAAAATTGTTTCCTCCAGACACTGGAGGATAGGACACTCAATGAAGTGAATCTTCTTACCGTAGCTACCAGCATCTCAACACAGAAGGATAAGATGTGCTTCTGTGATTTGTCTGCTGGATGTTTAAATACTTTCACATACCTGTAGTACCACTGAGCATCTCTTAGCTTTTCCTACCCATTGCTATTCTACTCTATGCTTGTCGCTTTAGTGTCCCTCTGGAGAACTGGAAGGACAGATCTCCTAGCAGTGCCATACCATACTTGTGCACCATGTCAATGGAGCAGGGGTAGAAGAACAAAAAGAACAAGTAGGATTTGCTTCATTGAGTATCAGAAGTTAGAAAACAAGAAAAAAAAAAAAAAA